>CAMZMU010000063.1:156216283-156743594 GCA_947311845.1 Poa pratensis
GAAGGAAGGAAGAAAGAAGGAAGAGGACGATGGTTGGTGGGGGATTCCATCGAGTGGATGGATAAGGCCAGAAAAAAGAGAAGAAGAAAAAAGAAAAGGAAAAAAGAAAGGGGCCCGTGAGCCATGTAACCAATACTTGGCAGGGAGCTGCCTGGGCCCTTGGATCTTAGAAAATCCAACGGTGAAGACCCCAATCCGTGGGACTCCAATTTGGACCAATAGAAACGCAGAGAATGGCTATAACTTGGTCAAAACCATTTTATGAAGGATTTTTTTGAAATATTTGTCAAAACTCAAGTTTATTATTTTTCCTAACAACTAGTTAACATAAAGGGACTCCACACCAAATGATTGCTTTTTAAAAGTATTTTTTTCACTTTCTTTGACTTTTTTAAAAAATGGTCAAAATGGCGACCATGGTTATTCATTAAAAGGGGTCACATTTTTTAAAACCATCGACAGTTCTGTGATATAATCACTATTTGGGTATCTCAAAATGATTTTTGTAAAAAAAATCAGAGCAAATTATCACACACTTTGTAGTTCAAATCTGAATTACTTTTGAAAAATGAGCATAAATTCATTTAAATAGGCGAAATTAGGTAAAAAGCGAGAAAATTCCTAATATTCATGGATTGTCCATCCTATATGGTCTACTTAGTGTGATAATTGTATTGGTGCAATTTTCCATCATATTTTGTGTACTTGCTTCACAAAATAAGTCATTTTTGACACATATAAAATGGAAAATGATGTTTATAAAAATAATTTAAAAAAACTCAGTTCGGCAACATTGTTGCCCATACCAAAATACACCTATATGTCAAATATGGGCACATTGTCACAGACTATGTCACGGGAATAACCATATCATAGTCATTTTGGTTGAAACCTATACATGTTTATAGATGATACACATTTTTGTGAAGTAATTTTTTGGATAATGTGTCAAAACTCAAGTTTATAAATTTTGCTATCAACCAGTACACATAAATGTACTCCATGCCAAAGGATTGCTTTTTTTCGAGGATTTTTTTCACTTTATTTGACTTTTTTGAAAAAAGGCCAAAATGGCCACCATGGTTATTCACTAAAAGGGGTCACATTTTTCAAAACCATCGATAGTTCTGTGATATAATCACTATTTTGATATCTCAAACTGATTTTTGTAAAAAATCAGAGCAAACTATCACACACTTACAGTTCAAAATTGAATTACTTTTGGAAAATAATCATAAAGTTATTTAAACAGGCGAAATTAGGTAGAAAATGAGGAAAATCCTAATATTTATGTATTGTCCATAAAATATGGTCTACTTTGTGTGATAATTGTATTGGTATAATTTTTCATCATATTTTCTATACTTGCTTCACAAAAAAAGTCATTTTTGGCACTTAGAAAATGGAAAATGATATTTCAAAAAATAATTTACAAACTCTGTTTGGCAACATTGTTTTCTATATCAATATACACCTATGTGTCGAATATGGTCATTTTACAACAAACTATGGCACGGGAATAACCATATCATGGTCATTTGGGTTGAAACCTATACATGTTGTGAAGTATTTTTTTGGAAAGTGTGTCAAAACTAAAGTTTATAATTTTTTGTATCAACATACACATAAAAGAACTCCATGCCAAAGGATTGCTTTTTTTGAGTACTTTTTCACTTTATTTGACTTTTTTTTGAAAAAATGGCCAAAATGGCCACCGTGGATATTCATTGAAAGGGGTCACATTTTTCAAAACCATCGTATGTTCTGTGATACAATCACTATATGTGTACCTTAAAACGATTTTTGTACAAAAATCAGAGCAAACTATCACATACTTGTAGTTCAAATTTGAATTACTTTCAAGAAATCGGCATAAAGTCATTTAAATAGGCGAAATGTGATAGAAAGAGAGAAAATTCCTAATATTTTTGAATTATCTATCAAATATAGACTACTTTGTGTGATAATTGTATTGGTGCAATTTTGCACCATATTTTATGTACCCGCTTCACAAAAAAGTCATTTTTAACACTTAAAATGGAAAATAGTTTTTTTTGGTAGTTCGCCGAGTGTTGGCACTCGGCAAAGGTGGGTGTCCGTCACGGCTCCGTCGGCCGGGCTGTCAGAACAAACATGGGCCCACGAGTTCGCCGAGTGGTGTTCTTCGCCGAGTGTTTTTTGCATTCTTCGCCGAGTGTCCCATCTTTGCCGAGTGTTTTTCTTGGATATAGTAGGCAAAGTGTGTATTCGCCGAGTGGTTTCCCCTTTGCCGAGTGTTTTGCGTGGATACACGGCAAATCGCTTCTTCGCCGAGTGTCCCGCGTTTAGCACTAGGCAAAACCCGTCTTCGCCGAGTGTCCCGCGTTTTAGTACTAGGCAAAGCTTATGACACCCGGCGAAGATGAATTTTCCAGTAGTGCATGTCGTAGAAATACACACTCCCATCTTATTTCCTATAGTCCATAAGCTCCAGATCATCACGAAGAACACTAACCAAAAGAGACACCTCCTCCTACCAGTACGATCTGTCTAAGCTTAGGACCTTGCCATGGTCCGGGGCTTGCCACTCGGGTCACATAGACTCATGGCCGTACCTTCGAAGGAAGCGGGCAGTCGGACATGAGAAAAGATGCGTGTCCCGATTTTGGGGTCACGCAAGGGGGGGGGGGGGGGGGGGTCAAGCCATCACTCGGACACCCTACATGTGCTACTTTTGCACCTTTACACCTCGGGGAAGGTGATCCTAGAGGAGGAGTCAGGCAAAGATCGTAATCTTCAGAGGCGGCAAAGCTTTTAAGAAAGGTGTGGTCCATGCAAAGTCAGCCCGCAAAATAACCCACTCGAAGGTTCCTGAGGGGGATAAATGCCCATAGAGAAGGTTCCTGAGGAGATAAGTGCCAAGATACGACGTGTAGGGATCCGAGAGGGATTGTAGGAGAGCCGTTCAAAGCTCGGTCCAAGCTAAGACTTCCTCTGGCCCGAATGATCATTGAAATGAGATGTTCCAAGTCTCATCTTGGGCCACTGGTTCCACCAAAAGCATCGGGACCGAACACATCGCGAAGAGGTCCGGAAACTAGTATCAAAGCGGGCCACTGCTGAGCCATTCTAATCTAGCCAGAAGAGTGTACATTCTCCATTGCCGATGAAGAATCTGGTAACCAAGTCAATCTGGTGCATGATTTCCTCGAGGGATCTCCCAAGCTGAGACCCCTCCTGACGGTCACAAGTTAGGAGTGCAACCAAAGGCCCTCTTGTCCCTTATGATTCATCACACCCCACGTAACATGAGAGCGGAATTTATACGTCGAGATGCAAGAATAGTTATTCCCACATGATCCTTGTGGGTGCAAATATCCGTTTGTTTTACCGTATGATAGTTTTACGCTCACCAGGAGTCTACCATAAGAAACGCGATAACTCCTTATAAAAGACACATGCACACTCTCCGGGGAAGATTAACTAATCAACTCTTTCATAGTTTTTGAGGATGCGTAATTTATTACCAAGGATAAACCAACACACGTAGTCGACGTCAAAACATATCAGCTACAGCTACAGATATGTACACAAGAGATTGAATAACATCATCACCATACGAACAAAAAAAAATAGTATGCTCAGAAACCAACTAGTAATACTCAAACAAAGAAACAAACAATGCAGCCAATGGCATGGCCACACAAAAAGAAGAAGAATGGTCATCAACAACTGTGATCAGACGGAAGACTACACCAGACTTCAGATCAACCAGGGTCCAGGATCAGGGCCGGGCCCACAGTAGTTCCAAGTGGTGCGGCCCGCACAGGGCCCATGATTTTTAGGGGCACTAAATTTTTTATGCCTTTGTATATATGTATAGCAAGACTGCAGGAATTTTCGAATTGGCCCATGAAGCATCCTAGCAGGCCCGCTGTCAACTGCGCGTCAATCTCCCTTGTTGGGCTCGCGTGCCAGCCAGCCAGGCCCTGGTGCTACCGATCGATTCAATCATCGATCCATTGATCGATCGTTCCCACTACCAGTACGCGAATATGAAACGGCCAGGGCGGAAGCAGACAGATTGGTCTCGTCGATTCCAGACTCCCAGCCTTCTCGCCGACGCGGAAGCCCTCACCGAGTCACCGATGCCGTTTGCGGCTAGCCGGCGACCAGATCCTGCCGACGCAGTCAGGGCCCTGGACGCAGGTTTCAGGTTTGTTTGTTGATTCCCCAATTTCTGCTTGCATGATCGCATCCTCACCTAAAATTTGTTTTATTCATATTTTGTAACTTGTGTAAATAATACCGTAGGTTCGATTCATCATGGGGAAACATGAATCCGGTTATCAGAAGCGCAAGAGAAAAGAAAAGGAACAAAAATTGATTAAATCCCAAAAAGGTGCCATTGACAAATAATACTGTATTGCATATAGAGTTTTGTTGACCATTCCCGTGACGGTTGCATCGGCGGAGCGAAGCTTTTCTAAGTTGAAGCTATTGAAATCCTATATGCGTACTACAATGACACAAGAATGACTCAACGATTTGGCCACAATAGCTCTTGAGGGCGACATGTTGGAGAAGATAAATTATGAGGATATGATTGAAGATTTTATTTCAAAAAACACAAAAAGAATGATGATGTTCAAATAAATCTTATGCAGCTTTGAGATATATAGGTATGATTTTTTAATGTATTCAATTGTTACGTAAAATATTATGCCATATATATGAGAATTTTTATTAATTGAATTTTTTTGTGTGAGATAGGGCACCGTTTTAGATTTTGGCACAGGGCACCGGATTTTGCCGGCCCGGCCCTGTCCAGGATGAATATTGATGACGACGAAGAGCGTCATCGTGAGATAATAACTTGATCAGAAGCAGGCGTCGAGGAGGCAGCAGCAGCACAGCGCCGCGCAACTGCAAAACATGATCGGGCAACGTCAGTTCTTATTGTGAAAGCGATCGACCAAGCAGAGCGACAATACAGAATGGAAAATAAAAAACTTACCATCCTTTCAAGAAGCCACCGCCGCCGCCGTTGTGGTGATGGTGGTTGTGGCCGTGGCCGCCGCGGCTGGTGGTTTCGGCGGTGGCGCCGCCGGCAGAGGGATGCTGCCGCTGGTCGTCAGCCTGCGGGTAGCCGGCCGGCGGCGGCGGCGCGAGGTAGGCCTGCTGCTGCTGGCCCTGCGCCGCGTTTCCTTGCTGGTAGCTCATGATCGATCGAGTTGCAGAAGGAGGTAGCAACTAGCAAAGCACTCGTGTGTTCTCGGATACCGGTGAGATGAAGAGGAAAAGGTTTTGAGATGCATGCTGATTATCCAGCGACCGATCTGTATATTTATAGCGCGCGTTGTAGGAGGAGTACTCGATTGCTTAGATGCGTCGAGCACTCGAGCCGACATGGCGCGAAAGGAAACAGCTGAGCTGCAAAAGGAACACCTCGACCCTGATTCGGCTTTCTTTTATTGGAAGATGTGCTCTCGTGCTGATCTCCGGCCAAGGGAAGTGCGTCGATGACTCGATGGTCGTTCTCCGCGGCCGTGGTGGACTGCCATTGGCCAAATTGGCACTGGTGCACCAACCAGGGGAACCTAAGAGGTCGGCAGACTTCAGAAAGATATGTATGTAGCTTGTCGTGTTACTTATATCAATATACCTGCTAGGTACGAAGCGTGTGAGCCTTGCCATTTCGAAATTGCCGCCACTTTTCTTGATGGAGTAGCTGGTAAGCTTTTTTAGCTTAAAAATACAGAAAGTTATTTATTCATAAAATATTAATCAAAACGGGAGTAAACATATATAGAATACTCAACAAAATATTTATGATTTACTGGATCTGTTTCAAAAAAATGTAAGAAATTTTATTTTCAAGCTTCAAATTAAGTCCATCTTGTACGTTAGATATAAAACAGACGGCGGATGAGGAGACTAAGTCGCTTCGTGACTTACTTACATTTTTTTAGGGTATCGTGACTTACTTACATGAAGTTAACGAAACTGTGTCTTACACACACTGCCGCCACCCTATCAAAACCCCAAGGTCTATGGCTCTACTTACATGTTGGGTTTACACCGGAATGCGAGGATTTTTGATAATATATCCGTCACCATCCCTAGATTAATTGATCTTATAGCTTACGAGTGGAGAGCCTGGGTATCATGTAGACTGGGCTTGTACGAGAGTAGGCGGGTGCCGTTTTGTGGCCGTGTGGAGTGGTGAGCGGCTTCGTGGCCTCCCTATAATCGCGTTGTAATTGTTCTTCTCTTAAGCTTAATAAAACGACACGCATGCTTGTACGAGAGTAGGCGGGTGCCGTTTTGTGGCCGTGTGGAGTGGTGAGCGGCTTCGTGGCCTCCCTATAATCGCGTTGTAATTGTTCTTCTCTTAAGCTTAATAAAACGACACGCAGACCTCGTGCGTGTCCTCAAAAAAAAAATAAGAAAAAAATAAGAATCTTCCACTGAACGGACGCCTCACACTCATTCCAGTCCAGCGGCCAGCTGCACAGACCATTGATCCAGCCCACGTAAACCCAACACATGACACAATGTCACTATTCTTGCAGCCCTACTCGTGAAATGCATGGCCCATAAGCTGCATGTGGCCTAGTAACGACGGGACCATGGGGTGAACCACAATGTCACTATTCTTGCGGCCCTACTTTTATTTTTTTTGAGAAATACAGTACAAACTACAAACGCAGACGCTCACATACACGAGTATACACTCACCCCTATGAACGCACACACGCAACCCTACCCCTATGAGCACCTCCAAAATACTGAGCCGGCGGATTGAGTCTTGAAATTGACGAAGACACCACGGGTGTCTCGCTGTCGACGGGAACGTCGCCTCCCACTGAAAGAATATTCCGCCTAAATGCAACACACAGACGTCAAACCTGGGGTTTGAACTCTGGTGTGCTGAGAGTACAACCACCCTGCTAACTATCCAACCACGGGTTGGTTTGCATTCTTGCGGCCCTACTGACTGGAGGGGATGTGTTGTTATGTTGACCGTCAAGAAAAGGATGTTAAACTTCGCTAATCTCAAGAACCGCCTCAGGTGATAATGCATACTGAAATTGGTTGTCTCTATAAACCATAATACAATTTTAACATCAATCATCGTTTGGTCGAGAAGGAAATCATACGAAAGAATGTGTCATCAATCAAATCAGTGACACCTTTTTCTTCACTCCACACCCTCCCCCACCCTAAGTTCATCGCTCAGCGCCGCCTTGCCGTTGTCTTCTCCGTCGTGGCTCCCAAGTGGTTATTGCGGCGTTGCCAACTACGGCGAGGTAAGTAAGAGAGCGTAGGGGACCTGGGATGGTCGCATGGTGGAGAAAAATAAAGAGCCGGGGAGGGGGTGTGATTGGGGAGACAGCACATACGGAGAAGAGATAACGGTCCCTTTGGGAGTTAAATATTTTGAGAATACTTCCGTTTTTAAAAACATTAAATCTTTAAGTTGTTTGGGTCCAATGAATATTGTGGTTCTATAAATTGAAGCAATGCATAAAAGTGTACCTTTTCATATTGGAAACTTTAGTGCTGACCATTCTTTTGTAAATTGAAGTATCGTACAATATCGTAGTTTCGTCCCCCAACCAGTCAAATATTATTGGAACTAGAACAATACCCCGCGCGTTGCATGGGGAATTTCATTAATAGCTTAATGTAAATGAAAATGTATAAGAAACATGAAATCTTAAGTTGTTTCGAGAAACATGCAACAATGTAACAATCGAAAGTTATATTATAATGACTTGAAATTGTTGTGTATTTGATGACAAATAATGGTGATGTGGATATATGGCTAAAAATAGATGACGTCGATAGATTACATGTGTAATACTCCCCCCGTCTAAAATTAAGTGTCTCAAGTCTGACAAAAAATGGACGTTTCTATACATGAAAAATTCTAGGTACATACACTTTTAGGCAAACTTGAGACACTTATTTTTCGGACAGAGTGAGTATATTATAGTTAATGAAGAATGACATGGATATTTGATTGCATATAAAAATGGATGATGTGGATATATTACATGTTGGGATATAAAAATAATAATTCATTTTACTGGAGTTTTTCTTTATAAAAAACATAAAAGAATGGATTAAAAGAAAAGTGAGCTCCCAAACTAGAACCCTAAAACCTATGGTTGGATAACTAGCAGGTGGTTATACCTTCAGCAAACCCCGTGTGTTATAGTTATGCAGACTATTTATTTAGTGGGAGGCGTTTCCGTCGACAGCAAGACACACGTGGTGACTTCGTCAATTTCAATACTCGATCCACCGTTCAGTATTTCAGAGATGCTTATAAGCTTATGTTGTTCACGTGTGTTTATAGGAGTGAACGTATGCGAGAGTGTACGTGAGTACACAAGTCGTTTGTATTGTGTTGTATTGTGTTAGAGGCTTTGACTAGTTTGGATTGCAAGTTGTGATAGCCCACCAGAATTCAAACCCCAGATTTGACGTTGGTGTTTCTCATTTAGGTGGAATATTCTTCAGTGGGAGGCGACGTTTCCGTCGACAGCGAGGCGCCCGTGGTGACTTCGTCAATCTCAAGACTCAACCTGCCGGCTCGGAATTACGGAGGTGCTCATAGGGGTAGGGTGTGTGCATTCATAGAGGTGAGTGTGTGCACGTATACGTGAGTGTCTGTGTTATATTGTGTTTCGCAAAAAAAAAATCCGAAAAAAAATCCGAAAGAAAGAAAAAGGAAAACTTGAGACGAACGGCACCGATTTTTCGTACTTATTAGAAACCGAATCCATCACGAAATCCGCTCGATCGCTTCAACAAAAGCCGCAGCCCCCTCTCGCCCTCGCCTCCATCGCCGGAAACCGCGCGCGTCCGCTCGATTCCTCGCCACCGACGCCAAGTCCTCCGCCCAGGTGAGCAAGCTCATCCGCCTTCTCGAACCATCACCCGCCCCATCAGTTCTCCCGTTAGTTCGGTTTGTCCAGATCCGTCTGCTCGATACTATCGTTCTGAACCGTGTTGAACGGGGCCCCTGGAATCATACTACCCAGAAGTTGTTTTTTGGTTCGTCGAACTGTCAATTTTCTATGTGGGCTCGTCATGAGCCAGGGGGTGTCCCGTGTCCCGGTAGACGAGAAAATCTTAGTGTCGTCAGACTACGGTATCAGTTGAGTTGGACTGGTCGGCTTGCTTTAGGTGTTTATTTTTCATAACTTATCTACCTGGATGTAGCCAGGAAACAATTTAGCATTCATATAATTTGATCCCTTTGCATCTTGCTAGACAAACATTGCCTGTACAATTTGATAAAATGACTCATGAGTTATGATCTTTATGCTAGCGAAGTAGCGAATCCGCTGATCTGCACCACAGTTTCAGGAAAGAAGTCTATATAACCCCACAACTATTGAAGTTTGGCCGTAGCACCCCTCAACTTTAAAATGGCTCACTTAACCCCCTCAACTAATGAAAACCGGACAATTGACCCCCTGAAGATGTTCAGAGCAGTATTACACGGTGGTTTTGCTGACGTGGACAGTCGTTTGTCCCAGCGCGGCCGATCTCTCCGACGACGACGTCGATGAGTTCCAGCGCGGCGACTCTGCCACTGGCCCGGCAGTTTGCCACGTCGGGCGGCTCGAGAGGCTCCACCTCATGCTCTACTCCAATCAGCTCGCCGGTGTCATCCCGCCGTCGCTCGGCAGGGTCGCCGTGCTCCAGATGCTGCGCCTGGCGTCACCCTGCTCGGCCTCGCGTCCTGCGCTCGAACTTTGTCTCGAGGAACCAGCAGGGGCTCCCTTCATTGGAGGACTAGCTCATCCCCTACCACACCGGGATCAAAGGTTCACAACCCAGTCAATGGCGAGCACGTCGGACTGACTCACCGCTTGACGACGGGAAGAACGCCGCGCGTTCGCACCAAATGGGGACGTGCAAATAAGGTTTGTCCACGCTGCGTGCTCGCGTGAATCACAAGCTGGGCGACGTGCTCTCGATAGAGCAAGTGTCTTCCGCGCCGCTGAGCTCGCCACCGCGAGCTGCGTGCTGTCCCTCGTCGGCAGCGCGGCAGCGCGCCGACACCCATGAGCCATGAAACGAAGCTGGGTGACCTCCGAGCTCGGCTTCCGAGCTGTTTCGTGAGCGGCGAGCGGCGCAAGTATACACACGTAGGTACTATAATACACACATGTACGTAGACAAAACAAGTAGAAAGGTTGATCGATCCTATCTTGGCATCTTGTTAGCTGAACTCAGATGTCCCGCAGCAGAAGCATTCCCTTGGTGTCAGCTCAGACCGCGCCACGCCGCTCCCATCGTCGCAGGACATGATGCAGCCTCCTCGGCAAAGAGAACAAGGCCCAGCGTTGTTAACTTCTTCTCAGCAAGCCACTGACACTTTGGACGAATGACAGAGTGCCATGTGGCAAAACTGGCATGCAAAACTGCTTACGAGAGGGAAGGGGGTCAACTGCCCGGTATTTGTTAGTTGAGGGGGTTAAGTGAGCCATTTTAAAGTTGAGGGGGTGCTGCGTTCAAACTCTAATAGTTGTGGGGGTTATGTGGACTTCTTTCCAGTTTCAGTGCAAACATGTCACACCGCCAGTCCGCTATTAGAAGTTGGTTGGCAGTTATAAGAAGTTGATGGTTATGGTTCAAATGTAATAGGCTTCTACTAATTTATGCCTGCATGCCCTCAAATCTAGTACTCCTACCTCCGTCCCGCTTTAATTATCACGGAGGGAGTACCTGCTAGTACAAAATGTGTATACAGCTCACGACAATAATTCCGGAACAGAGTATTACTAGTCATTTAGCACCCTAGAGCAGAAGTGTTGCCACCAAGAAGGTGCAGTTGTTCAGTCCAATAGGCTTCGTTTATTCTTTGATTGATGAACATGCTGGTTGTTCTGCATTGCATCTGTAGTTTGCACAGAACCATGAGTCCATGACCACTTGTGCTGTATGTGATGATGATTTGGCAGTTGGTGTCATATGAATTGATAATATATTCCTGTGCCCCTTTTCTGGCATGGTGATTTACCTTCGGCTGAACTGTTTTTTCAATCTTACCTTGTATGAAGAATTGCTAATGCTTGATCTTTGACTTGTTTTAATCCAGGTCGCAGAATCTCTTTGCTGCAATCTGACGAAGTGGAGTTCTTAGAAGTCGAGGCTTCGTTAATGTCAGAACAAGACTCGCTTTACTTGGCATCTGTTGGATTGCTGGGAGAGTATTCCCGTATAACTCGAAAAAGGGATAAGCTTCTCGTAACCGTTAGGTCACTTGCCAACTCTCAAAGTCAGCCTAGCTCTCTTCAAGGACACGACTGACAGCATCACAAAGCAGAGTCAAGATGGCGCTGCAAAACATTGGTGCGTCCAACAAGGACGATGCCTTCTACAGGTACAAAATGCCCAGAATGTTAACCAAAATAGAAGGCCGTGGCAATGGCATCAAGACGAATATCGTGAACATGGTTGACATAGCGAAAGCACTTGCCAGGCCAGCTTCCTACACTACGAAGTACTTTGGTTGTGAACTTGGGGCACAGTCCAAATTTGATGAAAAGACAGGGATCTCCATAGTTAACGGTTCTCATGACACCGTGAAGCTCGCTGGTCTTCTCGAGAACTTCATTAAGAAGTATGTCCAGTGCGCGAACTGCCACAACCCTGAGACCGAGGTCCTCGTCTCTAAGAAGCAAACTATATCTCTGAAATGTGCCGCCTGTGGCTTCCTCTCGAATGTTGATATGAGGGACAAGCTCACAAATTTCATCTTGAAAAACCCACCAGAAGAGAAAAAGGGAGGGAAAGACAAGAAAGCTATGCGAAGAGCTGAGAAGGAACGGCTGAAAGAAGGCGAGGCTGCTGATGAGGAGATGAAGAAACTCAAGAAGGATGCAAAGAAGAAAGGTGGTTCGTCCAAGGAGAGCACCGCAAAACATGTGGCTACAAAGAAGAAGACCGCTGCTGGTGGGAGTTCTGATGAAGATCACGCACCCTCACCAACTCACAGTCAAGATGCTGAGTTTGCATCTGCTGCATATGACGACGAGGATGATGATGACGATGTGGAGTGGCAGACTGACACGTCAGCAGAGGCTGCGAGGAAGCGCATGCAGGAGCAGCTGAGTGCAGCAACTGCCGAAATGGTTATGCTCTCCACCGAAGTGACTGAGGAGAAGCCGACTCCTTACGATGAACTGGTTGAGGAGATCAAGGCAAGCTTGGGCAATGGTGCCACTGCAGCTCAGCTCAAGGTCGTGCTGTCCTCCTCAACCCTACCCGCCAAGGATGTGATGGATGCTCTCTTTGAGGCGCTCTTCCATGGTGCTAGTAAAGGGTTTGGGAATGATGTCAAGAAGAACAAGGAGTGCCTTGCCACCGCAGTGCCCGATGAAGAAGCCCAGGTACTGCTGCTCCAGGCTATCGGGTCGTTCTGCGATGAGTGCAGTGCAGAGGCTCTGAAGGAGGTGCCTGTAGTCCTCAAGGTGCTCTACGACGGAGACGTTCTTGAGGAAGAGGCCATTGTGCAGTGGTACGATGAGGCTGTTGCTGCCGGCGAGTACCCCCAGGCTGTGGAGAATGCCAAGAAGTTTGTGGAGTGGCTCCGGAGCGCCGACTGATGAGGAGTTAGGGGCCGCGTGCTTCTTGTTCCCGTTCTACAAGCTTTCCTTTTTACGGAGTACCAGCTACTGCTTGCTTTAGGTTGTCTTTTGATAGTGTCTGTGTTGGTATTCAAACCCTCTGTATTGAGTTAGTTAAAAAACATCATGTATCCTCTGTTACATCTGTTGCGTCTTTTTTCAACTATATCTTGTAATGAACTATTTAAGCTGGTTTCGTTTATGGTTGATATGAAGTTTCAGAATATCTGTTGCGTATTTGCTGCATGCGTACGGTTCTACGTTTACAGATGAAATTGCACGCCCCAAAAGCTGTGACATTTGGTTTCGTTATATGTTTTCATATGAAATGCGTATGTTGTGCTGTCGTTCCGAAACTGCAAGAAAATATAAGTTGCTGAACATTTTAACCACACTTTATATTTCAGCTTTAAAGTTGGTTCAGTTGAATATGCATTACACACGGAGCAGCTGCTGAGTTCTCAGTACTAAACCGCACAAATTACTTAAGATCGGAGGGAGTAGCAACGTTCTGCGTACAGAAAAGCAGAGCGCCGAGAGCGCCAATCAAATCCGCTAGATGCTCGTGCTCCAGGCCACCGAGGCGTTTGCTTCTGCATCTGTCTCTACCACCCTTGAAATTGCAAATCTGAATCTGAATTTGGCCTACACACCGACTTAACATACAACGAAAATAAAACTGACTGTTCACGGATGAATGTGTCTATGCAGAGGCCGGGCTTCACCCCATTTCTAAAAAAAAAAACGGATGAATGTGTCTGTTTTGGTCATAGTATTTGAAACTAACTTACTCTGTGTCTCGCAGGTTCTTCCACACTGCATAGGTCCTTCCACCGACAAAGAAGGGGAAAAAGGCGGTGAGCCCGTTCGCTTCCTCCACTGCGACCAAGCCCGTACTTTCCGTCGGCTGCTCCAGCGGCGGAAGGGTGGGAACCCGGTACTTCGCTTGGAATGTATGTTTCCAAATCCGATTCAGGGATCAAGGTCCCCCGACTGCATATTTCATTCCTCCAAATCATGGTTTTACATGTAAACACATTTCTGGTTACAACTCACCCACAAGTGATCTTACCTAGCATTGCCGCATGTTTTCATAAACGACATATAACAGAGTGGTTCATATTTTCTAGATCTGGTGTGCCTCAAGGGGGATCGTCGGTGTGAGCCATTACGAGAAAGATCGTCGGTCTATTATGGCATTGATGGCGCGATTACGTGCGATTTGTTAGCGTGTTTACCAAAATATCGGTCATATGTTACCGTATGTAATAGTGATAATTCTGTAGAGTATGGTCTTCTACATGTCTTGGCAGGTTTTAAATGGTATGTTGTCCGTCACACAATGTGGTGGCGCAACGATGACGACTTCGGTTAGATAACTTTAGTCGTTTAGCGGTAGTTCTGAGGATTTAAAGTTTGCTACCACTCAAACTTTGCAATAAAATGAAAAATGTCGTATGCATCATTTTAATGCAGAGGGTGGGGCTCGCTCTCATTTCGAAAAAATGCTCATTATCTGACGTAAGCTAGATTCGATTAAACAATTCTAGGAAAGATGTGGGCTGGGAAGTTTAGCGGAAAAGGTCTTCTTTAAAAGGTGTTGTTGACACGCTGAAAATCTATTTCATACATTATTATTAAAAAATGGTCTACATGAACACAATATACTTGTTTTTTCGGAGAGATTTGATCATCATGTTTTTTTATTTGTCCATTGGTATGAAGTGCAGCAATTTTGACTACTTGTAAGAGATGGAAAATGCATGAAACCATCACAAAAAATACTTAAATATTTGTAATCGGCTACTGACACGAGTATGTTTTTTTAAAAGGTGTTTATAACTTAAGAAACCGCGTCGGAGTTATGAGAACTTGCCTCTGGCAAGATGGTTAGCAGGGTGGTTGTACCCTGAGCCCACCAGAGTTCAAACCTCAGGTTTCAGCCCACCAGAGTTCAGAGTTCAAACCTCAGTTTTGACGCTGGTGTTTGTCATTTAGGCGGAATATTCTTCAGTGAGAGACGTTTCCGTCGACAAGGAGGCGTTTGTGGTGACTTCGTCAATCTCAAGACACGACCCGCCGGCTCGGTACTTCGGAGGTGCTCATAGGGGTAGGGTGTGCGTGCGTGCGTTCATAGGGGTGAGTGTGTGCACGTGTATATGAGCGTCTATATTTGTACCGTGTTTCGCAAAAACAAAAAAAAACTGCGTCAGAGTTACAATCACACAGCACTTTGCTTCAGCACGCTGGCTGGAGCAGAGGACTGTCATACACCAGTACTCCCAGAATTCCTACAAAAGGCAGCCAAAGCATGAGCGGAAGCATTCGCTGATCTAGGAATATGCTGCGTCTGGAAAAACGAATTAGGTTCTGTATCGCTTGTGATCTTCCCCAGCCCGCGCCACTTGAAACCTGAGTTCAGATCTGTAACAACATATTTGCAGTCGCTCTCCAGGATCACCTGCATTTTGAGATTCGCAGCAAGATGAATGCCTTCCAGAGCCGCCACCACTTCGGCCTCCTCTGGCTAGTATGTTTAGAACAGCTATACTCAGAAATAGTTAAGCGTGTTGATATTCAGCTGCTCAGTCTGAAGTTCCATATTCTGCGTTCCACGGTTTCCAACATAATTTATAGTAGTTATGATTTATACTTGACTTTGTTTGTGAATCACAAATGACTATGGCAAACACATCCTTATCCTATTTAAAGTGGCGTTAAAATTTAACGAAAGCAGGTAATGGAACTACTTTGAACTCATGTTTTTGTTCCACCGGCTGACACAGGACGTAAGGTGTAACTGGCGACCTCCCTTCACAAAGTGGAAGCTTACCAGCAGAGTCCGCCATGAAAACACCGCATCAATTGTGCTTGTACTGTAGTAGAATAATGTTAACGAAAACAGTTCTTTCTTTCTCTGTTCTGGATGAAATCTCTGCTCCTTACGCTCCTATGGATGTGTTTGGATGATAACAAAGGTTCACCCCCATTTTTCTTGCCAAACAGATTCAATGAAACTAACCGATCACTTTTGGCAAAGTTTTGGGAAAATGTTAGTCTATTACAGACAGGATATACATAATGCTAAGATACCGAATTCATGACGAGATCCAAACAATGGTAAAAGAGTTGCCCACAAAATGTGATGTCACACGAACAAGATTTTGCGCAAGCTTTGTACAGCTTCCAGACCTATCCTTCAGAAAAGAGTAACGTCTTACAAGAGGATAATTAGCATAAAGTTACCTAGTCAGACAAGATTTCTAGTCATGAGCATGTGAGATCCGTTAACAAGAGCTGTTACGATCAAGGCTCATTACCAATGAAAAAGGTCAAACAAGACAATTTTGCTTAGTTGCGATAGCACCCATTGGTTCCAATGGAAAGGAATGGTCAGTCAAACATATAACACAGATCGACTTCTAGGAACTAGGTAATTTATAAATACTTACCAGCAAAAGCACAAATCAGGATACCATAGAGATTGATTGTGCATGTTGTAAGTACTTCTACAAACCAAAAGGCCCAAAACAACATGCAATCGAGTTACTTCAACAACTCAGAATCCTAACAGTCAAAGTAGTTTCCAGACCTTCAGGGCTTAGTGTCTATCTTCTTAGTTCACCAAAAAATTATCAAGTAACTAACATATCCTTACCACCATAAAAGTAAACCTGCCAAGTGAAATTATCTCCAACATAAGAACCATCATCCAAAACACAATTTTCCGCGCTGTCTAATCCTCAACAATATGAAGCAGGGCCATGACATCCCCCAGCACATAGAAGGGATCCTCCACCGACAAGTCAATGGCGTTCTGAAAGCTCCAGCAAGGGAAGGCAGTGCAAACAGAAATATACCTGCCACTGCTTCCACCTGATGGCGCATTACCCTCACCACCAGTACCTGAAATCGATTCTCTGTCCACTACCACATCATCGCTGCCACTGCTTCCACCTGATGGCACATTGCCCTCACGAACAGAACCTGACATTGGAACTTCCTCCACTACCACATCATCACTCGAACTGCTTGGATCTGATCCCTCCACTACCACATCATCATTGTCACTATATATGATGCCATGGGACTTAAGCACCTTACCATTCTTCAGAATGTAATGGAGGAACGACATCTCATGTTTCAGGCCCTGAAATCCGTGGAGGACGAGCGTCTTCAGATGAGATTCGAGGCAATTGCAGGAGGCCAGGGACTTCCAGAAATCAATATCCGCCACAATATCAGGCAACCTGGATCGTACTGACTGGAATTGAGTAAAAAAAAGTCAGCATTTATCAATCGTGAAATTGCACCGAAGTACATTTAGAAATGCTAGAACTGAGATCTACATTGTCTGCAGGGATTCTTGAATGTATAGGAATGAACAACAAGTAATCGAATAAGCTGACATCCATATTATCATCTTGATTTGCAATTGAAAAACAATTCTTCACATGAAAAGATATCTTATGACATTACCTTGATGTGAAGCGTCTCGAGGTGAGGAGAACATCTTAGCAGAGTGGGCAGCATCTTGGCCTCCATGTCATTCCAAAATCGCACCTTGACAGCGAGTATCCTCAAATTTTGGCAGCATGGCACAAGCTCTCACATTCATCCCAGCCTACAATTAAGGCAAATTAAACAGTGAGAAAATTATTTGGTTGCGGCAATCAAGTAATGAATGATAACTGCAAATTGCTCGAACAAAATGCTAAGTGCAGAACACAAAAGTCAGAGGACGCAATTACCCTGATGACAATGCCACCAATCTCGAGCGTGTGGAGCTGGAGGTCCAAGAACCCGAGCACCTCCAGCCTGGGCGCGTGACTATCTTGACGGGCCTTCGTTCGCCAATGCTGCGGAACAGCAGACGTTCCAGGCAGGGGGCATCATCGATAATCACTTGTTCGAAGCTGCATCTCCATTCCACCACAACTCGGAGGCTTCGGGACTTGACGCGGAGCCGTGAAGGGCAGTTGTACGCCAGGGCGTAGGAGAGGATATTGAGCTTGGGGCAATGCGCGAGCAAGGCGTCGGCTTGCTTGTCCTCGATGATGGTGTTGAAAAGGCCGAGCTCGTGGAGGTTGGGGAAGGCAGGCGGGTGGGCAGCAGCAGTGTCCGGGAAGGGCCAGCGCCAGAGGCCGACGTAGAGGCGGGTGAGGGAAGCGCAGCTGAGGATGTCGTCGGGGAGCGGCATGTCAAGAGGCAAGTGGCGGTTGAAGAGGACGAGGTCCTGGACGTTCTTGGCGGCGAGGCTCGCGAGCAGCCCCTGGAGCGCGTACTCCTGCTGGTGGAAGGAGGGCGGGTGATGCGCACGGCGCGGACGGGGCACGGGTGCGCGGCCACGCAGCGCGAGACGGCGCGCACGGCGCTGAGCTTGCGGGGACCTCCGGCGGCGGGCCTGAGGTGGGCGTCGTCGACGAGCAGCGGGGTCGCCGCCCACACGGACTGCCAGCGCGTCGACAGGACCGTGGTGCGCGCGGCTTCCTTGGTGGGGAGGCGGGAGATGATGTTGGAGAGCAGGTCGTCCGCGAGGCCGCCGATGTGGTCCTGGCCGTCGTCACCCCGCGCCGCCGGAACGGCAGCGCCGTCGTCGTCGGATTCGGAGGAGGTGAGGGAGAAGTGGTCGTCGTCGGAGTCGGAGTCGGAGGACCCGTCGTCGT
This sequence comes from Poa pratensis, assembly GCA_947311845.1. Lineage (NCBI taxonomy): Eukaryota > Viridiplantae > Streptophyta > Magnoliopsida > Poales > Poaceae > Poa > Poa pratensis. The sequence continues at coordinate 156,234,585 of CAMZMU010000063.1, forward strand.
CGGGCGCGGGGAGCAAGGGTGGGGGGAGGAGGGAGATGAGCTGGGGGACGATGATGGCGGTGCGGACCTGCGCCAACGGGCTCTGGATTCCCAGAGAGCTGAAGAACTCCTCGACCTCGGCGAAGTTTACAAGTGCTACTCCAACGGCGGCGCCGGCGGCGTCCATGGCGGATGGGGCGGCGGAGGCCAGCTAGGGTTTTGCCGGGGGACGGATTTGCGCCGGAGCGAATGGGGGTTTGCTCTCGGCTGGGATGCCACCGTGGCCGGTGGACTGGTGGTAGTGGTCTTTCTAGTGTTGTGATTCTTTTTCTTTTCTTTTCAAAAATAGGCGTTGCATTTTTTTTTTTGAAAGGGATTACAGCTGCGTATTCAGACAAGAATACAAAGGAAGAACAGAAATACACAGCAGTACGAACCGACAACACCCAGCACAACAGCAGCTTCAGGGATCGCCGCTGAACCTCCGCGTCGCCTGAACAGGACCTTCATCGCCGAACGCCGCCGGAGAAGAAGGCGCCAGGCCGCCGCGAACCCCGGGAAGGGGAACACCCCACTCATGTAGACGACCGCATGTGACGTCCGCCGCAAGCGACGGAGCTGAAGAACGCTTAACGCGCACGGCCATGGCGCCTCCTCCCCGCAGCCACCCCTCTTCCATCGAACCCTGCACTGAGCACCACCGCGGCTCGCCGGAGTCCCCACCAGTAGCACATCTTGCACCCACCTTCTCCCCTCGCAACCTCTGCCGGCCAGAGAAGGAGGAAGAACATACCAGGTCGAAGCAGAGCACGCCGCCAGAAGAGCTCCTCCCCAAGCCACCACGGCCGGCAGAAGAGACCTGAGCGCCGCACCAAAAGCCAGCAGAGACCACCAGAATCCCAGAGCATCTTCTCCTGTACAGGCGACGAAGGCAGCTAGCCCGAAGCACCAGCTCCCCGCACCGCCGCAGCACCCCCAGCACCTCCTCGATGTGGCCAGGAAGATCCACACCAAGACGAAGAAGAGGGCGAGGGACCAAAACTCGCCAAGACGGCCATCGCCTCCGCCACGACGGCCATCCTCCGAGAACCAAAACTCACCAGATCCGAAGATCCGGGAGCACACCACGCCGTCCACCCGCCGTCGCCGGCCAGGGAGAGGAGGAACGGCCACCTTATTCCACCACGGCAGCGACGAACTCCCCCCTGGAACGACGCTGCGGGAATCTAAAACTACCCTAACTACACGCCGGACGACGAGAAACGGGTTCCTGACCTCCTCCGGCCGCCGAAGCGAGCGGAGGAGGCCAGGATCCACGCCCTCGCCGCCGGCGAAAGGGGATCTGGGTCGCCTCTCCCTTTTCGCCTCTGCGGGAACTGTAGAGGGAGGAGGAAGAGAGCTCGTTGCATGTTTCATTCCTCGAAATCCTGGTTTTACAACTTATGTAAAAAATACTCCCACTTGTGAAAATATTTTGAGTTTTGTCCAAACCCTATAAGTGTTCTACCTATCGTTGGTGAAAAGATTGTGAGTTTTTGTCCGCACTTGTTCGTTAACTCTAGTGTGAGTTTTTAAAAAAAAAACTCTAGTGTGCCTCATGGGGCATCGTCGATGGCACTGTCGTGTTCATCAACTCTCTTTTTTTAGTCATCACCAATAAGATCGATGGCGATGGTGGCAAGTTACGTGCCTAGAACGAGGGGTTCCCCGCCGATTTTCTTTTTTTAAAGATAAAGATCATATATTAATATCGCGATGATACCAATTACACCCAACCTCTACAACAACGCGTGCCCTAGCGGCTCCACGGATGCACACAGCCCAGAATAAAAGAAGAATTACAAAAAAAAAAGTCCCGCTACAGTGATCCATTCCTTGTTACAGCAGACCAAACCCCACCAAAACAGTACCAGAAGTCCAACTTCTCCCGAAGAAAGTCCACACTCGCAAAAACAATGCCTTCACCAAGACAATTGCCAGGCACAACCAATTAAGGCCAGACCTTGGGTTTTCACCCTGAAAGTTTAGACTCTGAACTTCTCCTGTGCTGTCGCCCCCTCTTGCCGTTGCTGCTGTTCCAAGTTACGAATCACCTAGCCAATCCCTCATCCCACCAGGACTGGAACCACCATTGCAAGTCTTCAAATCTCGGCTTCCATGTCATTCTCCGCACTCTGACTTCATCATGGAACAAAAGACAAATCCCTGATGGCAACAGGCTGCAGAGCTTCGCAACGCTACCTCTGAAACCAAACGGTCAGAAAAAAACATGGCTGCGCGTGACCGAATCCCACCCGATCCGTCAATCTCCAGGCTAGTGTGCCCAATGGAGTTCGCCGGCGGAGCCTTCCGGAACTCGACAATCCGGCCATATCAATGAAGAGCTGCATCCAGTAAATCTTCGTCTTGGTGTTAGACAGATCCAGGACTGCCACCTTTATTCAATCCGAGCCGACGAGACTGGCCGGTGTAGATCCAGCTCGTCGCCGCCTGACCGGCCGCCGGCACCGCCACGGTGTCAAGCAACTGGCTTCACCAGGCATCCCGGCGCCGCCTACCGCCACAGCCTCGAGGCTCAGGCCCGCTGGACTCAGATGGGCCGCGAAACCCGGAGCCCCTCGTCCGCCGCGGCAGGGACATCTCCACCGAGCAAGAACCGCGCGCCACTGCGGTCGTCAGCGCCAAGTTGCTCGCCGCCGGAAACCGCAGCACCTCGCTGCCGCCCGCGCCGAATCCCGGGAGCCGCCGCCGCCATGGAGGTCGCCGCCTCGCGCGAAGGAGAAGGCCCCGCCGCCACCGTCCACGGGGGAGAGGGAACTGGGCGGAGAGCCTGGCGGCGGCGGGGAGAGGGAGCTGGGGAGGGCGGGGTCCTCGCGCCGCCGGGCCTGAATCGCCGCCCGAGCCGCCTAGGGTTAGGCAACGCGGGGGCCGGGTCGGTCCTTGAGCGTGTTTGTTAATATATCTGCCATATGCGGTCATATATAATTTTGACGATTCAGTAAATTATAGTGCTTTACGGGACTTTGTGGGTATTTCAATATTTTTTATTTTCAGTGTTTTCCGTCGCCAGTGGTAAAACATGACTAAAAATTCCGGCCAGGGGGCGGGGAGGAAAGACATGTATATAGGAACTTTATCATAAAAGGTATTCAAAAACAAACTTGCAAATACACCCTTGGAGATCCCTACTCCCAACAATTCAATGGTCTGACATTGGCTCACACCTATCCAAAGCTAACATGGGAGGGAGAAGAGCTATACATGTTGCCCAAAGATTCTAGCAGATCCATCACTTGAGGCTTTCCGCCTGCTCCATTCGACAAGACCAAAACCAATGTGGCTCACTAGACAGAAGACAAAACCGTCCCCTACGAACCCGGATGTGAAGCCTCCTACCAACACCATAAAGAAAGATTCACATGACCCCTATCACCAACCTTCCCTTAGTCATTTACATGACCTCCCTAGATTCAAAGGGGTGACGGAGCGCACATCGATATGATGAGGTTGAAGGTGGATGATAAAAATTCAACGCCTTGATGGCACTACCGTCGCACTAACCATGATCACAAACCCTATACCGTCGGTCTAGGTGACCAACGAAAGATGGGTGATTGACGAAAGAATTGTGACCTCCTTATTCACCACCACTCTGCATGAAACCGTAATAGGTCATGAACTCGTGATTCGAAAACGTGGTGACCCGTTCACGGTTGAGAGCTTCAGAGACTTTCAAGCGACACTCACGTCGTTTGCTTGGAGTTTTATGTATCCTGCCTTAAGTGTATTTCTGTTGTTGTGTCATATTGTATAAGCTAGATTGTATGTTGGTCGTTGCGTCTGAAAGGACAAGGATGTCGCCTAGAGGGGGGGGTGAATAGGCGATTAAAACTTTTCCGGTTAAAGGCTTGCTAATTGCGGAATAAAACTATGTGTTTAAATTAACAAGCCAACAACCTAAATATACTAGGCTCACCTATGTGCACCAACAACTTATGCTAAGCAAGACAAGCAACAAGGTGATAGCAATATAGAATACTTCAAGCACGAAGGCTATCACAAAGTAAAGTGCATAAGTAAAAGGCTTGTTATGGGGATGTATTCCCGAGTTCCTCCTTGTTAAGGGAGTACGTCTCGTTGGAGAGGTGTGAGGCACCACAAAGGTCGATCTCAACGCCACAAAGGCTCACCCTATTCTCCGATGAACCGCACCACAAAGGTTTGGTTCACCATCCACTATCGGTATTCCTTCGAGGCGGAATCCGGAGCCTTTCAACAACAATCCGAGGCACAACCCACAATGGGATTGGGGCTCCCGAACGGCTTCAAGTGACCACACAAGGGTCCAACCACCACAAAGGCGTCTAGGGTCCAAGGACCCAAGAGTAACAAGTTCACAAGATTTCAACTTCCACGAATCCTCGTGGAGAGCACACACGATGCACCAAATGCAAAAGGGAAGAGCACAAGTGCTCAAGTCCTCCACTCTCAAATTCCAACAAAGCAACAAATGCTTATGGGGGAATAAGAGAGGAAGAACAAAGAGGAGAACCACTCAAGAACTCCAAGAACTAGATCCACTATGTTCCCCTCACTTAGAGGAGAGATTGATTGGTGGAAATGTAGATCTAGGTCTTCTCCTTCAATCCTCCAAAGATCAAAGAGTTTGGGTGGAGGGATTGGGAGATATCAAGGAAATGAGCTTGCAACAATGAAGGAGAGAGAAAGCAATTCGTGCTGGGCAGAGCTCAGCTGGCTGGAGGTAGGTGGAGGGGTATTTATACCCCTCCCAGAAAAAGAGCCGTTGCAGCCAGTTTTGCACTCCGGCCTGGGGCGGAAACTCCGGCCTACAGAGGCCGGAAACTCCGCCCCCCACCAGGGGCTGAGCACCAAAAGTCACAGAGCAGCTCGGGCAGAGAATCCGGCCACAGAGGCCGGATACTCCGGACCAGGGGCGGAGACTTCGGCCCAAGGGCCGGATACTCCGGCCTAGGCCAGGAGCTGAACAACAAAAACTTCGACAGGGAAACCCAAGGACCGGAGACTCCGGTCCAGAAGACCGGAGACTCCGGCCTGAAAGCAGTGAAACTGCAGATCCTGAAATGCAATAACTTTCTCATATGAAATCCAAAACAGGTGAATCCAATTGCGTTGGAAAGGTAACGACAAGAGCATTGCTACAAGATTTTCATTCGGACTCCGTTTTCTATGATCTTGGGCTTGTTCCGAAGATAACCACAAGCACTACAAGACCATGCATATTCACATCATAGTCCATCATGTGAGGAGGAGAGCACAAGAGGAGAGTTTGACCTCTCTACAAAAGACGAACCGGAAAAACCTCCAACATCAAAAACATCACAAGATATTCAAATGGAATCCGTTTTTGATGAACTAGAGCTTGATATGGGGATGAACACAAGCTCTAAATTCTCTCATGGATAAAAGCCAAATAAGAACCAAGAAAGATGATAATGCCAAGTATGCAAAGGTTTGAGCTCTCCACAAAGATGCGATCAAGTTACTCACTTGAGAACCCCTCTTGATAGTACGCCGTCTATCCTAAACCCGGTCTCCCACTAACACCATGAGACCGGTAAAATAGAAACCCTATCAAGATCATACCTTTGCCTTGCGCATTCCACTTGAGCTAGATGATGACGATCTTGATCTCTTCAAGTGGACCACCTTTCTAGATTGCGCTTGCTAGCACATGCTTGATGAAGACATCTCCAAATACTCCCCCATACACCATTATGGGAGAGCCTCGCAAAGCTCCGTCTTCATGTATCCACTTGCTTCATATTCTTCTTTTGATATAGATGATGGCTTGGAGATAAACATGAAGTTCACTCAATCTTCTTTTCCAAGCCATGCTTGCAATAAGCTCAACTCTTCACATGACCATTCTTCATATAAACCCTTAGATTGAACCTTGGTCATCAAGTAATCTTCTAGAGTCCAACACATGAACTCCAAACATTACCTATGGACAAGATCTACAAGTATATCTCAAAACAAACATTAGTCCATAAGGATTGTCATTAATTACCAAAACCACGCATGGGGCAACACATGCACTTTCAGCGTCGAAAGCCCTTTTCAAAATAAAACATGAAACACCTTTTTAGGAAAGAGAAGAAAAAATGGAAGGTAGTGCTCCGGTGCAATTTTTGAATAAACTAGGAAACGTGCCTGTGCGTTGCACCGGGAGAGAAACATTTAACGTCACAATCAAACAACTTAAGGTCTCGTTTGTCTGGTGTGACATTCATGAACATCGCTTACTTTTAATCTCGTGAAAAGTGACTCCTGAACGGAATGAACATAATTTTCAATACATCAAGCCATTTTCAGCATTTTAATGACATGCGTGGTGTTCTATACAAAAAGTCAGCGCTCATTTTGCGATGTTTGTCAGCAGCATATGTCTGTTGCGCTTTTGCAGATTTTTTGAAATACCATTTTTAATTTCGAAAACGGATAAACCAGCTGAGCTCGAAGTCAAAACGGTGCTCTCAGTTTGTTTTCGAGCAAGAAACACAGGTCAGCGTGCAAGTTGCTTACGTGGCTAAACATCGGGCCGCTCATCTCCTCCCTGCCCGTGAGCTCTCGCCACTCCACGCTGTTATCCTTCTTCCCCGGCTTCTCTGCTCTCCCTCCCCTCCTATCCGGCCACCATGGCCTCCGCCTCGTATCACATCCTTCTCCCCTTGCCCAGCCTGATCCACTCCCACCACCTTTCCATCTCTCCCGTCCGCTGCTGCTCCACGCTCTCCTCCGCGGCCGCGCGCCTTCACAACTCCAACGCCGCCGTGCTCTCTCGTTTGGACCCAGTGAGGAGAGCCAGCGCGAGCCCACTCGCGTTCGAAACAGAGGAGAAGGAGGCGCAGTCGGACGACGAGCAGGAGTGGGCGGGCGGCATTGTTGGCTCGGCGGCGCACGGGGAGGAGGAGGAGCCAGCGGGAGAGGGTGAGGGCGCTGAGAAGGAGGAGTCAATCTGATATCGCGTTTCCCGTGAAACACCAGTATCAATAGTTTAAATTCTAAACCGTTAGGAATTTGCTAAGAATTTGCTAAAACGACCAATATAAAAGAAACAACTCGGGCCTCCACCAACGGTGGTGTATTCTTCCATAGAAAATCAGATAGAGAAAAATGACGGAGCTAGCTTTGGCTAGCTCGCTCTCTGAATCAATCAGAACACACGCGACAGGGAATACAAGCGATATGTATTTCACTGAATATACAAGACGTGTACTTCAGTCAACTTAAATTGGCACTGCCTATCGTGGTTCAGTGAGAGAATCAAAGAGAAGAAAAGGGTCACACTGCTGGGAGCCAAGGCGGCCGGACAGAACTGTAGGGATTGCCGCCCTCAGCACCGCACGCGAGAGAGAAGCTCTGGGGATTTTGTAGGGGAACACCGGGAGATGCGAGTGCCCAGTCCGGCGGCGGCGAGCCCAGCAAGGCGGCGATAGGGGTACCATGCTGCAAGGGAGAGAGAGATAGCAGGGGTGCTACCATGCGGAGCGGTTGGGGGAGCGGCCTTGCAGACTACCTGGCGACGCCGGTCGACGGAGCACTGCCGGAGGCAGTGGCTTCCGCGCCTGAGCGAGCGCCTGCGTGGTGGCTCGGGAGCAGCGCAGTCGGACGACGAGCAGGAGTGGGCGGGCGGCATTGGCTCGGCGGCGCACGGGGAGGAGGAGGAGGAGCCAGCGGGAGAGGGTGAGGGCGCTGAGGATTCGAGCGGCTGGACGCAGCGTCAGCCGCGGCCGTGCGAGCTGTTCGTGTGCAACCTGCCACGCAGGTACGGGGTCGACGAGCTGCTCGAGCTCTTCGGTCCCTACGGCACCGTCCTCTCCGTCGAGGTACACACGCCTGCATCTGACCGCGTGCTCTGCTCTCTAATTCCTGTAAATAAAAGAAAAAAACGGAGGGAGGAGAAAGTGAGCGGCTGTGCGTAGAAAGGGATCGAACATGGCGGCCTTACCGAGGACGTCGACGAGGAGGTTCCAGGCGTAGGGCGTGAGCTGCATGGACGGCCGCGCCCATCGGAAGAAGCGGACGGCCGATTTGGGGCGGGAGTAGCAGACGGCGGACTTGAGCACCAGCTCCGCCGGCCTCCGCCGTCGGGCCGACGCCGCAGGAGGTCAGCGCTGCCTCCACGTCCGCCGTCGGGACGCGGCCGAGGATGTCGAGGAACGCCGCCACGCGCGGGGAGTCCTCCCCCTCCGTGCCCTTCTCCGTCGCGCTCATCGGTCGGCGACGGCGGTGCTCGCTTCGATCTGCAGTATCCTCTCTGCTTTTCCCCCAAATTCCTGCTAGCGATTTGTCTGTCTCCTGCCAAGCCTCAGGAATAAAAGGTAAAAAACGGTTCGGTGGTATAGGTACGTAATACTCATGAAACATGTCTAGATACATTCACTTTTGGGCAAATTTGAGACACTTATTTTGAGACGGAGAGAGTATGTGATTTGGTGGGAGGGTAAAACTGGAAAGAAAAATAACGTACCATAAGAAATCTTAATGCTTTTATTATTAGGTATAGAATTCAAAGCTTTGTCCTTATACCAAGCTATAGAAAAAAGGTATAGCTATGAAAAAAGAAAAATAGTAGAATCCACCACCAAAAATTGTTTGTTCGTGTGTAGCTCACAAACAAAGTTTTATTTTTGACACAGCTTTATAAGTACGTACAACAAATATATAGTAGTTTTATGTTTTATTTCAGATTATTTTAAACCCCACAGTCAGAATTAAAACTTGAAACTTGCGAGTTAAACGATATAACTCGCGAGTTTTGCCGAGGAGCGATGTTATACGTACGACGCTTTGAGAAAAACGTCGTATGTGAGGCACTTCCGTGGGCCAAGTTTGAGCTGGCTCGGCTCGAATTCCAGCCCTACAGTGCTTGGAGCTAGTGCCACCTTCCGGATAAATCTCTCCTATCTAAAAAGCGAAGAGTTTCCCTTCGTCCAGCCTCCAGTTTTCTCCCCACATTTTTTTTTAAATCAATATCAATACTATTCTTTAGAAGGCAACGCTCAATTACCTACGCAATCAATTAGCAGTAATTGCATGAATCATCCGTCACAATCAGCAATCAATCGGGCCTCTCTTTCCATCCTACGCGCAAGCCCAACTCCCCCACTGCAGGTTGCCGAAAAGCTCTCGCCCTCATCCTCAACCTTTTACACCATGGGGAGCTGCACGGCCAGGCCCGCGCGGCCCGTGGAGGCGGCGGAGCGAACACTAGGGGATTGGACGTGCGCGCCCGGCTGGCCGTCGTTCCTCCCACCGGTGCGCTCGAGAAGGAGCCGTCCATGGCGGATTGGACGTGCTGGACGCCGACTTTTTTCCTCCCCCGATCCACCACCATGGCGCACAACCCAGCCATCGCCCGCCCAGGCCGGCACCGCGCCCCGCTCCTAGCACCACCGCGGCCGATCCCCGCTCCGACCACCCGCGCGGCGAACTCGGGGACCTCGAAGACGAGCGCCTCCGGGGTGGTGTCCCAGAGGTGGAGGGGCGGGAGCGCGACCTGCTCCGCCTCCTCGCGCGCCCCACAAAGGCCTACGGCGCCGTGCTCCAGAGGCATGGCGGCAAGCTTAGACACGGCCAAGAGCCACGGTGCTCGGCGGCGACCAAGCAAGGTAGGCAGAGGAGAGAAGGGGCTCAGGAGGTAGCGGCAATGTCTTCTTTTACACTCGGCGAGGAAGGAGGCGAAGCAAAGGGGGCGGAGGAAGGAGGCGGAGCAGAAGGGGCGGAGCAGAACAGAGAAAGGGGATCTGGGACGGCCGGGACTCCTCTGCCACCACAACCGTCGGAGTGGATGGGCCACTGGGAGCCATCACCGGGGCGCTACTCCTCGGCCACCACCATCGTCGGGGGCGGGGAAGACGCCGATCAGCTGGGCGACGGCCACGGCTAAATGCCCGTTATGGCTAGACGCCGAGCAGCTTGCGCACCTTGCCATCACACTACGCCTCTCCGCTGGGTACAACCATCTGCTGCTGGAGGGCCTCATCACTTGATGCTGGTACAGGCATGGATGCACCTTGGCGTTGCGCCGTGGCTCTCGGCTGGGAGCATGACTCTTGCAGGTATGTGCCTTCAGTTCAGCAAATGTCTTCTTTGCACTTGAATTCAAGCAGTGATCTGAAGAAATATCAAGTTGCATGTATACCGCGTGTTACAGATCAAAATGACAGATAAATTCAATGCCACACTAATTCTTATTAACAAACGTTCTGACGGGACATCATGTTCATGTTTTGTCACCCTCATGTTTATGTAGGCTATCTCTAGAATATATCTTAAGTATCTTCAAAATATATTAGGAAGTGGTTCGGTCTGTAGTGTGGAGCTATTGTCTATGTCAAATTCTTTCGATAAACAACAGACATTTCAATAGTGATGGACTGAGGATGCCAGTGTGGTATGATACCACTGCAGGGGAATAGAGATGGCAATGTTATAGTAAGTAACTATGAGTAATCTAATTGTATTTGGCCGAAACAATGAGACAGTTATTACATGCTGGTCTGAATATGGCTTAGAAACCAAGTGTGTGGTCATTCAAAATTACTCTTTATGGATTGCCATGAAAGATGCAAGCTGATTGATGTCATTTCGTTTTGGTCCTTCAGGTTTTCCTCCTCTCCATGATTAAAATTTACCCCAATTTTACAAAGAATAAAACAGGTGATGCTCACCATACTTTGCGCAGACCGATCTCTGCCCAATCAAGAAGGTAGCAACCAAAACTATTTGTTTTCTTTACACTTTTTTGATTGCCTCGTCTATGCTCTAAAATATATTTATTCTTGTATGTATCTAAGCGGCCTTAGTATGTCGACAACCCGTAGCATGAGTACATGTACTCATGATGCTATTCCTTATTTTTAAATTTTCCATAACATATGGTGTGCATTTTTCTTTTATGAATCCAATATATTTTGGTTGTGGATTCATGTCGCTGGTGTTTTGGGATAAAGAATTCAGTTTGTAAGTACATTATCATTCTTCTGCATCAAGCACTTCAGTTTTTGGTCTAAATTCGTCGAGACTTGATTTCTGAGTGATCTGTTATTGGATTGCGGCTTACAGGAAAAGTGGTACGTGGTTTCGAATCGCCTTAGCAGGTACTTACGGATAAAAGTGCAGATGATTGATCATGAATAACGGATCTGAGCAAAGGAACAGAAAGAAAAAGGCAAATGTCTGAAGAATCCAGTTACCGGAAGCATCATATTTTGTATGTGTAACTCAGAGCCATCATTGTTCTAAGGACATGCACGATGTAAAGCATGCTGCTCGCATGGGGTTTCAGGTTCAATTTTATGCTGCTTTGTGGTTTGTGCTAGGTAGACTGTAGATACATGCAGCAGGTTGGAACGTGTATTTCATATGTGTGGTTTTCAATAAGAATAAATTAGTCCCACACTTTGTACTACTAGAATAGAACTAATAGGATCTTGCTCCTGGAGAGAAAATGGGACACTAAGAGTATATTGTCATTAGTCTTCGTGTTTCCATATAATTTTTATGTTCTGTATATTGTTAGCTTTATTGTTTATGTGTTTCAGGTTCGATACCGAGCTATGCTAACTAGCTTACTGTTTTTTGCCATTTCTAACTAGCTTGGTGCTGCTTGGTTTGATACATGGAATATGGAGGAAGATTGCTTCCTGTAAATTTCATTGATTTGCATGCAATGTGGAAAGTTAATAATTCTGCAATAAGCAATATGTAATTAACAAAGCTGGCATTCTATCTACTTCATGTAAATTGTTAGGACATGAAACTATGGAAGTAGCAAACTTCTTTTTTGTCGATTCTGACACGGTTGTAAAATATTTGCAGATGAAGGTGAGGTCTTAAAGAATAGCATTTATTTGAGTATTTCTGAAAAGATAAAGAATATCAAAACCCTGAGAGGTAATATACATCTCATCCTGTATTTTCCCAGGGAATATTTCTCTTCTTTAGTTAGCTTTCAGCTATTATAAGCCAAGCGATCATTGCATGTCTGTCTTAGAGAATCCAATAACAACAATAATGCTTCTTATCAGACTTCGTGGTTTGACACAACAAAGAGGACCATGCTGCAAGAGCGTGTAGCTGAACTATGCAAGCTATGTAGGGGACTTCGGAGGAAAGCATGGAGGAGCTGCCAAGTTCCATGCTCATCGACCCATGGTGTCACCTTTTTTTTCTTTTTTTTTCTTTATTGTTTCCTTTTATCCTTATCGCTCTTGCAAGCAAGATATGCACGTAACTCTTGTTTAGCTATTGTTTAGCTGCCAATAACTCTATTTCATGGCACCATCTGATGTTGTTCTAACTCATTGTTGCCCTACTACGTTGACACTTCCATTATCCATGTTAAGTAATGTGTACTTTGAGGGGTATTATATTTCATCCCGTTGTTTCTGTAGGTACACATACATACATAATTGATAATTAGTTTCTGCATTTCAACATGATCTGCTCTAGATAAATATTGTAGGAGTTGATGTACTTTGCACAGATTGTTTAATTGTATATCAAAATGAACTACGGTCAATATGGTGTCTATGAATTTATTGACATTCAACTGAATACGTGCGTGCATGCATGGTATTTAGCTATCTATGAATTTATTGACATTCAACTGAATACGTGCGTGCATGCATGGTATTTAGCTATCTTGAGAAAGATAGTGTTCCCTTTTCGTGCCTCCGACCTCCAGAAGTGAAAGATTTGACGAAATGATTATACAAATGATGGACGCGTAATAACGTATTCAATTATCCCGTTGCAACGCACGGGCAATTTCCTAGTATCATAAGACTACGAAGACCACTAGCACCAGTCCACCGACCACGGTCCACTGGCATAGTGGCATCTCACCTTTTTCAACCCCCATTCTCGATCTCTTCTCGATCCCGTCCCCGGCAAAACCCTAGCCGGCCTCCGCCGCCTCATCCGCCATGGACGCCGCCGGTGGAGAAGCAATCATACTCAACGCCGAAATCGAGGAGCTCTTCAACTCTCTGGGATTGCAGGGCCCGTCGGCGCACATCGATCTCATCGTCGACGTCCCCCACCTCATCTCCCTCCTCCCGCCACCCGCTGTCCCCGCGCCCGACGACGACGGATCCTCATCCTCCGAAGACGACCGCTTCTCCCTCACCTCCTCCGAGTCCGACGACGACGACGCCGGCGCTCTCGTTCCGGCGGCGCGGGGTGACGGCGGCCAGGACCACATCGGCCGCCTCGCGGACGACCTGCTCTCCAACATCGTCTCCCGCCTCCCCACCAAGGAAGCCGCGCGCACCACGGTCCTGTCGACGCGCTGGCGCCTCGTGTGGGCGGCGACCCCGCTCCTCGTCGACGACGCCCACCTCAGGGTCACCGAAGGGCTCCGCAGGGTGGCCCCCTTCCGCGCCGTGCGCGCCGTCTCTCGCTGCGTCGCCGCTCACCCGGGCCCCGTCCGCGCCGCGCGCCTCTCCTTCCACCAGCAGGAGCACGCGCTCCAGCGCCTGGTCGCCAGCCTCGCCGCCAAGAACGTCCAGGATCTCATCCTCTTCAACCACCCCTTGCCGGCCGACCTGCCGCTCCCCGACGAAATCCTCAGCTGCGCCTCCCTCACCCGCCTCTACCTCGGGTTCTGGCGCTGGCGCTCCCCGGGTACCACCGCCCACTCGCCCGCCTTCCCCAACCTCCTCGAGCTCGGCATTTTCCACACCATCATCGAGGACAAGGAAGTCGACGCCTTGCTCGCGCATTGCCCCAAGCTGAAGATACTCTCCTACGCCATGGCGCTTAATTCCCCTTCACGCCTCCGTGTCAACTCCGGCAGCCTCCGTGTTGTGGTGGAATGGAGATGCAGCTTCGATGAAGTCGTCATCGATGATGCCCCCTGCCTGGAACGTCTTCTGTTCGATAGCATTGACAAAAGGAGGCCCATCAAGATTGTCCACGCGCCCAGGCTGGAGGTCCTCGGGTTCTTGGACCTCCAGCTCCACACGCTCGAGATTGGCGGCATTGTCATCAGGGTAACTGCGTCCTCTGACTTTTGTGTTCTGCACTTTGCATCTTGATTGCGCAAGCGCGACCAAATAATTTTCTTACTGTTTAATGGCAGGCTGGGATGAATGTGAGAGCTTATGCCATGCTGCCAAACTTGAAGATACGCGCTGTCAAGGTGCGACTTTGGAGTGACATGGAGGCCAAGATGCTGCCCACTCTGCTCAGATGTTCTCCTCGCCTCGAGACGCTTCACATCATGGTAATGTCATAAGATAAACTTTTCATGTGAGTAATTGTTTTTCAATTGCAATTCAAGATGATAATATGGATGCCAGCTTATTCCTGTATTTGTTGTTCATTCATATACTATATTCCAGAACCCGGCCTCAGAATGTAGATTCTGTACTTGGGTGCTATTTCGACATTGATATGTGGGTACTAATTTTTCTTCTTCCTTTCTTGCTCAACACAAGTCCATTCGTTCCAAGGCACCTGATACTGTGGATGATGTGGATATCTGGAACTCCATGGCCTCCTGCAATTGCCTCGAATATCATCTGAAGACTTTCGTCCTCTATGGATCTCCTGGCCGGAAGCATGAGATGCAATTCATGCGATACATTTTGATAAATGGTAAGGTGCTCAAGACCTACGGCTTCCTATATGATGACAGTGATGGTTTGGTAGTGGAGGGATCAGATGGAAGCAGTTCTAGTGATGATGTGGTAGTGGAGGAAGGGCTAGTGTCAGGTTCAGTTGGCGAGGGCAATTCTCCATCACGTGGAAGCAATTCCAGTGATGATGTGGTAATGGAGGATGGTCCGGTGTCAGGTACCGAGAGCATTGCACAATCAGGTGGAAGGGTTGATAGGTATGTGTCTTGGTGCCCCGCCTTTCCTTGCTGGAGCTTTCAGAACGCCATTGATCTGTCAACGGAGGATCCCTTCTTTGTGTTGAGGCACGACTTAAGCCAGACTGTTCATCTTGTTGGGAGCGAGTAGTTTGTGTTCGATGATGGTGAGATATTTTTACTCGGCAGGTTTACTTTACGGTGCTAAGGAAATGGTAGTTACTTGTTAGTTGATGATTATGTGGTGAAATAAGAAGGTAGACTAAGCCCTTGAAGGTCTGGAAGCTAGTTTGACTACGTAGCAGTGTTAAGATTCTGAGTTAGTTGGTGTAACTTGACTGCTTGTTATTTTGGGCCTTTTGTCTTGTAGAAGTACTTGCCACATGCACAATCTATCTGCAATTCTGTATGGTATCCTGATTTGTGCTTGTCCTGTCAAGTTGCTAAATTACCTAGTTCCTTGAAGACAGTCTGTGTTACATGTTTGACTGATCATTCCCCGCCATTGCTGCCCCTTTTGCAAACAATGGCAGGCATCATAAAGAAGCAAAATTGTCTTGTTTGACCTGTTTTCACTCGATCTGGTTCTAGTTTATTAGCCTTGATCCTAAGAGCTCCTGTTAACAGGCATTGCCTGCTCATGACCGTAAATCTGGTGGGACTCGATGACTTAATGCTAATTATCCACTTGTAAGCCGTAACTCTTTTCTGAAGGATAGGTTTTATCTGTATAGAATAAAGTGTTGTGCAAAATCTTTTTTGCGTGACACCACATTTTTTGGCAACTCTTTCACCGTTCATTTGTATCATTGGCTAGTCACAAACTTGTTATCTTACCAGTATGTATGTCCTGTATGTAATTCTCACATCTCTCAAAACATCACCAAGAGTGATTGGTTTCATGGTTTAGACACATCAATTTGGCAAGAAAAATGTGGTGAACCTTGGTTATCAACCAAATATATCCATAGGAGTGCAAAGAGCAGATATTTCATTCCAAAACAAAGAAACCAAAACTGTTAGTTAACACATTATTCTATTACTAGCACAATTGATGCAGTGTTTTCCTGGAGGACTCTGCTGGTAAGCTCCCACTTTATGAGTGAAGCTTGCCAGTTACATCTTACGTCCTGTGTCAGCCGGTGGAACAAGCACCTTCAGCATGCTTAACTATTTCTGAGTATAACTGTTCTAAACATACCAGTGTCAGTGGCTGATTAAAAATATTTTAAGTAAATTGTGGTGATGTTTTCATGCATTTTCCATCTCTTGCTAGTAGGCAAGACTGATGCACTTGATACCAATGAACAAATAAAAAAACGTAACAATCTCCCCAGAAAACAATTATATTCAAACCCTATATAGGTAGGTGGGCATTCTGTGGCGCACCCTTAATTGGTGTGCCACAGAAATTAATTTGCAATTCTGTGGCGCACGAAAGTCACATGCGCGGTGGCGCACCACCTGCATGCGCCTTAGAAATATGACTTTCTGTGGCGCATGCGACCAAATGCGCCATAGAAAAGCACATTTCTGTGGCGCATGCCACCACATGCGCCACAGAAAAGCACATTTCTGTGGCGCATGTTGTCAGATGCGCCACAAAAAGTTTTCAAATCCAGATCTGAGACCAGCCACAGTGTGCAGCAAAAGCGGTTCGAACAAACTTTTGAATCGATTCAATACGTTGTAGAGCATCGGATCATCTTGTCCGACAAGAGAAGTGATTCATGTTGTTGGTTCGATCACCACATGCGCCACAGAAAAGCACATTTCTGTGGCGCATGTTGTTAGATGCGCCACAAAAAGTTTTCAAATCTAGATCTGAGACCAGCCACTGCAGCAAAAACGGTTCGAACAAACTTTTGAATCGATTCAATACGTTGTAGAGCATCGGATCATCTTGTCCGACAAGAGAAGTGATTCATGTTGTTGGTTCGATTCAATCCGGTTAAATTATATTTTCCTGCATGCATGTTTGTGTCCTGCACAGATTTTTTTTTTTTTGAACAGGGGTAGGCCTAGAAGCTTCCATTGCTCAGTGGTGGATTACATTTTACAAATAAGCCCAACAGAGAAAAGTAAATTACAACATAGGCCAAACTTTTTGCACTAAGGACCTCAGAATAAAAAGGAAAAGCGATCAGGTCCAGCTCCTTCTCCACCGAGCTGTCGAGGATGGCGCAGTCAAACGCCTCGCCGCCGGGGACGAACCACTTGGGACGAGACGCCGGGAGCCAACTACACCAGAGCCACAGGGCCTCCGCAATGGCACCACGGCCTGGAGGTTGATTTTCACCTTGCATCGCCTGCCGGAAAAAGCCGTCGCTGACGAAGAAGGGACGGAGGGGTCGCCGTTCGACCGACTGAGATGACAGCCAACTGTGTGCTGCCATGGATGACCTCCCAAAAGCTTCTTCCGAGCACCCCTGGCGCAGAGCCAATAGCCAGACAGCAGGAGAACAGAATTCACCATCTGTCTCGCCACCACGGCGAGGAACAAGAGAGGAATCCGAACTCATACCTTGGCCATTGAATCTGCAGAGTTTATCGGACATTATTGCAGAGGACGGCGAAGCATCATCGACTCCGGTCACAGTCTCTGACCTCCAGAGCACAAACCGCAGCAACAAGAACTCCGCACACTGCAAGGGGTGGCCCGTGCACTCCCACAGCAACTCCCCGATGGCAAGATCGGATTGAACTCCATGCGCACCGCTCCATCTCTTCCTCTGGCCTCCACAGCCAGCCAGAGAGATCGCCGATGCACCACTTCGCTGGATCCAGATCTGGCCATCCCGACGCTTATTGAAGAAGGCCGTCGCAGATCCGCCACCACCACTCATCCCCCACCATGGAGGCATGACCGGAGGAACCACCACGACTAGCTCGGCACCGCGCCATGGCACACGAGCTTTAGGCCTTCTTGGAGGGAGGAACGGCATAGCGCCAAGCTCCACGAAGGGCAAGAAACAACAAAACAACAACCTAAGAGCATCTCCAAGCGAGGCCCCCAAATTCATCCCCTAAACGTCCGGACGGCTGTCCGCGGACCACCTTAAAAAATGACCTCCTATAACCATGACCCCCAAATGTCATCCCAAATTGTGGGGACCTTGCATGTGATTGGTGGAGAAGGAGAGAGAATAATTAAAGAAGGACAAAAGAAAGGAAAAGAAAGAGAAAAAATGGTCCACAGTGGGCATGCGGACACGCCCGGACGCGCCCGGACGCCCCCAAACTCACCCCATATGTGCGGAGGGTTTGGGGTGTGCCGGACGTGTGGACACTAAAAAGCCGCGTCCGGTCACGCCCGGACACAAATAAATCGGTTTGGGGACCGTTTGGGGGGCTCGCTTGGAGATGCTCTAAAGCTAGTATCTACAAGCCTAGCTGCGCATCCTCGTCTACACCGAGCGGCGACGCCGTCGGAGGAGAGCGGGGAGCGAGCCGGCGAGGAAGAAAGATGGAGGAAGACGACTCTCAAAACGCGGAGCAGAGGGGGAACAGAGGTCCTGCACAGATGAATAGCAAGGTGAGAGAGGAGAGCTTCTCCTGCATGCATGTCAGGGTGGGCTCCACAATTACTGTTTGAAGCGGTTCACTACATTGTACGTAGGAATTGCGCTGCCGATTCAAATCTGACAATCTTTTTGGTTGAACCGGCGTCACATTGTGGCTGGCCTGATCTGGTTTCTCTGTCCTCTCTCTCACCTGGTCAACACCCACCCACGCCGGGCCCACACACACCCACCACGCACGCACCCTCTCTTTCTTTCTCTCTGTCTTTCTCCATCGATCCTCTGCCTATCCTCTAGCTCTGCCAATCCGATAACATAGAGATGCATCTCGAGCTGGAGCCCGTCCCGGCGGCCGCGGCAGGGACCTGGAGCAGCGCGGCCAGGTGAGGGGAGCCCGCCCCGGAGGATGGCCACCGCCGCCGCCCGCCGCAAGCGCTCTCGCCATCCTCCCCCGCGCCCCATCCGTCCTTCCTCGCGCCCCTTCCCTCCTTCCTCGCCCATCCCCGACGACCGAGCTGCTGCTGCGCGCCGCCTCCTCACCTACCTCGCGCGCCCCGGCGGCCACACGGAGGAGGAGGCGCCGTCGACGGCCCACGCGCCACCCCGACCTCCTTCCCACGCACGACCGAATCCCCTCCCCACCTTCTTTCCTCCGAGCTCGCCGGGATCCCGCGCCGGGTGCTCCCCGGCCGCCGCCACCGGGAGGCCGTGGACCTCCTGCCCGCCCGCCGCCGCCCCCCCAAACCATCCCGCCCACCCGATACCTGCCTCCTCCCAGCCCACGCCCCACCTCGCAGACCACCGGCCGCCGACGCCCAGGAGCCCGTGAGCGTGATCCGAAATGTCACGCTTCTGCTTCCCCCACCTTCTGTGAAACGGACTGAGATCCGGTGCCCCCGTCAAGGCAGGGCACGCTGTGCCCTGAGGCATCGTATCCGACGTCCACTTCCCATCCGACGGCTGCAGCAAGTCAACCCCATATTTGGAGCTCCCGATCGATTCTTCCTCTGTTTCTCGCGAACGCGATGCACGACGCCGACGCGTACTCGCCCTCGAGCGGAGGAGCTCCCGAATCGCGCGAGGAGTCTGGAGGTTCGTCCGCGGCGGAGGCGCCCGCCGCCGCTGCCGACGGAAGAGATGGCCGTCCGCCGCCGCCATCCATGGTTCGCTGGCGTCCCCTTCCTCTATTCCACGCGCGACGATGCGAGGCGAGCTGCTGGTCCCGTCGCCGAGCTTCGCAGCAGCTGGTCCCGTCGCCGAGCCTCGCTGCTGCTCTCCCGTCGCCGAGCTTCGCAGCAGCTCTCCCGTCGCCGAGCCTCGTTGCTGCAGCTCCCGTCGCCGAGCTCCCGTGGCGGAAGGGATTGCCGCCGCCGTTTATCCATTGGCAGCCGCCGGAGATCCCATGGGCGTCCTACCCCACGGCGGCGACGGCGGGGACAGCGGCGACGGCGGGGAAGGCGGCGGCGGGGACGGCGGCACAGCTTCACAGCAGTTCCCGCACGAGTCCTTCGCAGTGCTCTTCTTTTCCCGCGGTTTGGCGTCGTCAATCGCGTGAGAAACAGAGGAAGCAGAAGACGAACAAGTCCAGATATGGGGTTGACTTGCTGCAGCCGTCGGATGGGAAGTGGACGTCGGATACGATGCCTCAGGGCACAGCGTGCCCCGCCTTGACGGGGGCACCGGATCTCAGTCCCTGTGAAACTGATCACGGATGGCTCCACTGACACGATTACCCCTGCCGGAGCATCAACAACTGCTCGGTAAGTTGCTTCCACGGGGCCGACATTGGTCACAGTGCGCATGATAATCAGGCGGTCTTTGAGATTCGGCACGGCGATCGAAGGGATGTTGAGGTTGAGTTGGTAGGACTCGCAGTCGCCAAGCAATCCAAGGCTGCAGTTGAAAAACTTGGTGTAGTCCGTCGCATCCACGTCGTAAACCAAGCCAGGGTCGATGGCCCTGTCCGGGTTAATGTGTCCACCGCCGAAGTCGAAGGGGTCGGCTAGTTTTCTTGGGACCCCTCGGCTTGGATTGGCATACCAAAACGATTGGTGACTGAAGCTGAAATAAAAAGATGCATTCGGTGTCAAGCAACAATCGGGCTAATCATGTACTGCGACGAGTTATTTAGAAAACTTTTGCCAATGCTTCGTTGTGTGCGTACCCGTGGTGACGATAGCGGACTTGATCATGGCAGGCGACCAGTCACGGTGTACTGACTTAAGCAGCGCCGTGACCGCGGAGACATGTGGACATGCCATGGACGTCCCGGAAAATAGCACATAGGAGTCGCCTACGGCCGCCAAGATGTTGACTCCCGGTGCAGCTACATCAGGCTGTTCGAAACACGCATAGAGATACAAGTCTTCAGTACGCAAATATTTAGGGCGCTAGGTACCGTAAATATATACGTGCAACCGGTTTGTGTCGGAATAAGAAATATTCCATTTGTTCTACATTATAAGACACATAACTTTTGATCTAAGTACAAGATCTCTATGTTTGACTAAGTCAGTATGAGAAATATCAACATCTACAACACCAAATCAATATAGATAAATTCATCATGAAATATGTTTTCATATTGTACATATTTGATGTTGTGGATGTAGATATTTCTCTCTACGAAATCCATCAGTATTTATACATCTGTTTTGGGACGAAGGAATACAGTACCTTAAGTATGGCGGGAAACATGGCGCTGGGGCCTCTCGATGAGGAATACGCGACCCTCGGTGCTAGCACCCCTTCCCCGACAATGCTCACGGTAGGTGACACCTTCACCGTTGGATTCCTAGCATGGCCGCGAGACAGACATGAGTTTTTGGATAAGAAAACGATATGTAATCACCTTATTCCAGACAACTGATTGCCATGCTCTCACCCCGTGATACCACAGTAGGAAGCGATTCTGTGTGCGATCTCGAAATCTACCAGCACACAAGGCATAATGCCCTCGCACACGGCCAGGGTGCTGAGGCTATTGGCATCGTTCTGTGCAAAAATGAGGCCCTTTGCTCCGGCCTCCAGGGTGAGGTTGATGGCGTTCTGGATCGCTACCCGAGGCGGCGTTCTAGACGCCGTCTCTGGTGCGTAGCACAACACAATTTTTCCAGTGACATTGCTTAGCGCCAATGTCTCCGCGTCGCAGCTGCAAGCGTAATGTATCAAGTTCAATATTGTTAGAAAAAAACAAGTTAAATTCTTTGCAGATTCTCTGAATCGGGAGTAGCCAAATGAGGGAGTAGAAATCATTACCTCCGGGCATTAGCAAGAAACTTAAAGTCATTGCTGATCACAGATGTGTTGTAGTGAAGAGATTGCCCCTGCAATTAAAGAAAGACACCAAATTAGGAGTTGGTGTAGTTATATTTTGAGGACCATTCGATATGACACGAAGATGCATTTAGGTTTCTTATACTAGCATCTCTTGCCAGTGCAGACATGTTGTATAGGCTGTGTGGGTTGTTTGTTCCAAGTTTGGGCATATTGTTCCTTCAAGTATTTGCTTTTCGAATAATTTTTTGATTGGCTCAGCCTTTTCTTCTTGTGCTTGTGATTACCTTTTTTATAAAAAGAGATTGTTATTAACTTAAATGTTGCATTAACGGATACACATATAAAGTTTTATACGTACACATCTCTACATGGCAGAGAGCTAGGGCAAAAGAGGATGGGCAGGTAGAGGGACTTATACCTCATCTAGTTGAGGGCGGAGTATCCATCCTACAATACGCCGACGATACCATTCTTTGTATGTCTCACGACCTAGTAAAGGCCTTAAATTTGAAACTCATCTTATGTATGTTTGAACAGTTATCAGGACTGAAAATAAATTTTCATAAGAGAAGTATTTTGCTTTGGCAAAGCAAAAGAGGATTTAGACCATTATAAAATTTTATTCGGTTGTGAAGCTGGTTCGTTTCCTTTCAAATATTTAGGCATCCCTATTCACTTCAGAAAGTTGAAAAATGGGGAGTGGAAGCCTGTTGAGTAGGGGTGGGCATAAAAACCGAAGACCGAAAACCGAAACCGAAAAGACCGAGACCGAAACCGAAATGACCGAGACCGAAAAAACTGTTAAAAGTTTGGGTAGCAAATTAGAAAAGACCGAAATTAGATCAGTAATTCAGTCATCATTTATAAATAACCCGAATAGACCGAAAGACCGATTTTATTTTATTTTGAGTGAATTACGTACGGAAGCGGCCGGATTTGTGTGCCAGCCCAGCTTATGTGTACATCTAGTCTATAGGCCAACTACTAAACCAAGTATACCATCTAGTCTTTAGGCTCAACAACTGAGTATCCCAGCCCAGCGTAGTGTAAATTCTCCCGTGCGCGAGAGACTAGTCGATCGCTTCTCACTTTCCTAGTCCCGGGCGCTGATTCCACTTCTTGCGCCCTATATTTTGGTCTATTTGGTCATGACCGAAGACCAGACCGAATAGACCGAAGACCGAAGAACAGAAAACCGAAAAGACCGAATTTATTAAGGGTATCATTTCTGGATGACCGAAATTGTTAAAGACCGGAAAGACCGAACCGAACTAACCGAAAAGACCGAACGCCCACCCCTACTGTTGAGGATAGGTTTGAGAAAAAAATAGCTAGTTGGGTTGGGAAACTTTTGTCTTATGGAGACAGACTCATTTTGATTAATTCGGTTCTCACTAGCCTTCCGATGTTTATGCTCTCATTTTTTGAGGTACCTAAAGGGGTACAGAAAAGAATGGATTACTTTCGGTCTCGATTCTTTTGGCAAAGTGATGGGCATAAGAGAAAGTATAGACTTTCCAAATGGAACATCATTTGTAGACCCAGGGAGCAGAGGGGGTTAGGAGTCGAAGTCTTAGAAGCAACGAATAAAAGTCTTCTTTGCAAATGGCTATTTAAACTCTTATCGGAGGAAGGAGACTGGCAGGAGCTCATAGTTAACAAATATTTGCATACTAAATCTTTATCCCAAGTAAAGGTTCAGCCTCATGATTCTTCTTTTTGGAAAGGTCTCATGAAAGTTAAAAATGAATTTTTTGATCGTGGTTCCTTCACTGTGGGTAATGGTGAAACAACGCTTTTTTGGGAGGATACTTGGTTGGGGGATAAGCCCCTAGCTAGCCAATATCCATCCCTCTATAATATAGCCAGCAGAAAAGAGGTTTCGGTGGCTGTAGTTTTGGCTCAAGCTCCTCCTGTAAATATAGAGTCCAGGAGAGCTCTAACCGGTAATAGATGGAACAAATGGTTGCACCTTGTTAGTCGACTGATAGATGTACGGTTATCCGGTAATTCCGATGTGTTTAGATGGAAGTTGTCTACATCGGGGAACTTCACGGTTAAATCTATGTATCTTGATCTTTTAAGTGGTCATACTAGATTTCTTCGTAAATATCTATGGAAAATGAAGGTTCCACTAAAAATAAAGATTTTTATGTGGTTTCTTTATCGCAAGGAAATCCTAACAAAAGACAATCTTGCAAGACGCAATTGGAATGGTTGTCAAAAGTGTTGTTTTCGTGATCAAAAGGAGACGATACATCACTTATTCATATCATGTGTTTTTGCGAAGATGGTTTGGCGTATTATTTTCATGGCCTGTAATATCAGCCCCCCAACAAGTATTGCTAATCTTTTCGGTAGTTGGCTTAGGGGAGTGGAGAAAAGAGAGAAAGTACAAATCCGAGTGGGTGCTTGTGCTCTGCTCTGGGCTATATGGAATATATGTAATGGCATCATTTTTAACAATGCAAACACTTCTTCCTTCATGCAGGTAATTCCGATGGCTGTTCATTGGATCCGTACGTGGTCTTACCTACAACCAACGGACAGGCGAGCCGTTCTGGATTCTGGGTGCAACCGGCTCCTTTGGTGGCGCGGGAGTTATATACCCAGTGCAGCTGGCGTTTTGATCTTAGGATAACATGTTGATGCAGTGCCATTTCATGTTGTCTTTGCTTTTTAGATGGTTGATCCATGTATTAACCATGTCCGACCCATGATGTAATCTTCTGTAAGACTATCATTTTAATAAAGAAATAAAGGCCGCATGCATCAGTCGATGCAGAGGCCGGGACTGTCCCTTTTCGAAAAAAACATGGCAGAGAAATACCTTGATCCTCCAACATTAGAGCACCATTTGAGTCCTCAAAGTGCATCATGCACTCATGCTAGGTTAACTGTGGTCCTTAGACTATTCTAGTTTAGCCCTAGCATACAATGTTAGTTGCACTTCGATGATCCAGGACACATGTGAGATCCTGAAAATGGTTTGAGGATCTGCAATGATTTTTTGTTCTTGAAAGACTACCACAACTCTAGGGTGGTAGCGAGGCAGGGGCAGATCCAATGGGGGTGCCATGGCACTCCCTCCGAAATACAATTTTTCAAATACTTACTAATATTTAGACTAATCATATAGTAAGCCTGACACCCCCTCCGATCTGATACTAGATCTGCCACTGTAGCGAGTGGTGTGGCATAAGTGGTTTGATGTGAGTGGTGGTAAAGCCGTTAGTAGCCTAATTTTAAATTAACTAGATGTTAAAGAGACAGCCCCACCATTAGTAATACTAGATCCAAAAAATGTAAAGAAATACGTGAAGAATGTTCATACGTACCACCAGTTTTTCTTTGTTCCCAAGTGTCATTAAGGTCGGAAAAGACCGGTCCATGGCGTGAGAGGCTACCGTTGTGACCCACGGCACGGCATTTGACACCGTGGATGGCACAGGGCCTTTGTTCCCGGCGGTAAAGACGACGGAAATCCCTCTCAACACTGCATGCAACGTCCCAAAGTTCTCCATGCCAATGCCTCCCAGTGACAATGACAAGACATTGACTCCATCCTTTATGGCGTCATCGACGGCGGCGAGGATCGATGCCTGGGGGCATCCGTTCTCCCAACACACCTTGTATATGCCCAATCTGGACCGTGCGGCTCCGCCACGCGCTACACCAGCAGCAAGGCCACCCCCATTATAGCTCACATTCCAAACCTGCCCGCCGGCGATCGTCGAGCGACGTGCGTGCCGTGACCAGCGAGATCCCTAGGAGACATGTAGTCCCTTTTGAGCTCCTCATCGCTGATACCGCCACTGTACCACCGGGCGCCGATGATCTTCCTGTTGCAACTCGTGGCGTTCCATGCCACGCCAACCTGGCATTCACCTTTCCACCGGGCCGGCACAGGGCCATACCCGGTGTCGTCAAAGCTTCGGGATTCAGGCCATATGCCTGCAACAGAAGAATGGAGAGGAGTCACCAGTTGAAGGTCACGTTGTCCATCTCGATCCTAACTCTTGGGTTAATTTTCTCCGGTTTTGAATGTGGTTGGTGATGCAAATTTACCTGAATCGATCACCCCAATAATGACATCTTCGCCGTAATTTGCTTTTTGCAGAAGGCCATGCTGCTGTGATGGCTGTTGGTAGTAGTCAAGGCCGAGGAAGTCCCAGCTCCGAGTAGTGTGCAGCTGATGATAGGTGTTCGGGTTCACACTGACAACTTCAGGCAATTCTGCACTCCAACAGGATGGTGATTAGTTTCAATCGATCATGCAATTTGCAACATGCTCTAAGATAGTTATAGACATTCCATTCAATATGATCTAAGAGTTTATTTCTACTAACCTCTTTGGAGGCAGTGCATATGCAGTTAATTAACAGGAAATAAATGATACGACCATATATAGTAAACTAATATGAAATTCCATAGGCACGTACAACGTACATATGTAGTTTTTTTTTAAATTAGGCAAAAGATTGGCCTTTTTCAAAAAAAAAAAAGCGAGGTAAACCCTTTTTTTTGCGAGGATTGGCCTTTTTCATTGATATGAAAGAAAAGAGCTGGCCAGTTTGTGATGGAAACTGGCTGAAACTTTAGGCAAATATTGTATACCTTCTGCTTTAATTCTTGAGAAAACATATATACTTACAAAAAAAAAGTTATACAAGGGAACTATGGGTTGAATCCTGATGGAGTATGACGAAAGACACTCAAAACCTACCGTTTTCGACAATTACGCAAAATTTAATAAATGGAACATTAGTTTACTCTTGATTAATGGACAGACAAAATCGAACTGAACGTCCCTATGATGCTGGGTAAGGTGGAGCATCTTAAAAGAACTCATAGGAATGAGTATTACTTGCAAGTGTCTCAGCTTGAGACTCGGTGAGCATTGCTGCGAATCCAGAAAATCCGTGCTTATAACTATAAATTACTGACTCCAGGGCGTCATCCTTGCTGTTTCCAGTATAAGAATAAAAAAGTGTGAGTGTCACTACAACGAAAAAGGCGAGCACTCCACATCTGTTAATGGTCATTATATATACAAAAAACTGAAACATGGACAATTTTTTTTAGCTATTGGTACCTCCCCAAAACAGAGGCTAGTATGTCATGGTGCGACGCGGTGACCGCTGATGGATCATCATGCTTCTTCTCCCCCATGTACACGATGTACATCTGGAATTTTGACGCAAAAACGTTTCACCAATCCATATCAGAACAGGACGATCTGAGTCGAATTGGCTAAAAGAAAAGCAAAGTGAAATTCTTGTTAAAGAGGAACATGCATCTTACCTTGCTCGACGCGTTCGCTGAAAGAGGCAGCAGTGTCGCCAGAACAAGCAGAGCACATGAAAATGTTCTCAAATCCATGTATGATTTGTGTTCTCTCCGGCCTCTTCGTAATCGTATCCTCTTGTATGTATGCATATATATAGCAGCCACGCACAGCCATGGCATGCAATATTGCAAGAACAGTTCAGAAGAACGATAGGTGACACACGTGAGGAAGACTAGATCACGTCCTATATAACACATGGTGCTTTGATCATGTCCATGATGAAACACTGACGAATTACCAGGATATAGTATTCAGGTTTCAGACATAACCAAGTCTAACGACGTGAAGGGATGAAGTTTGGTAGACTTTTGGCACGCTGGAACATTCCACGAGCAAAGGTTTTGTTTTGGCCCGTTTGTTTATCATGTTGGCAAATTTGCACATGCGGCAATACACGCAATTACTCGAGCCGGCGTACGAGAAGTCCTTCTTTTGACGAACTTTGTCAGGCAGCGGGTTCCAGCAATGCTATTAAGAAGAAGAGAGTTGATATGATACAGTTGATCGGACTCAAAAAACCATAAAAACTCCGTGATTTTACAAAAAAAAACAGGCAAATATCACACATATATCGCTGCCAATGTACCATGTCTGAGACAGAGACGAGGATGACTAGACTCAAGAGTCAGTTGTGTCTCATTATCAACAGAGTCGACCTCTCCAACCTCAGGAGCACTCTTAAAAAAAATTAGTTTTTAAAAAACTTAAAAAACATAGTCTTGGTTTCATGGTTTCGACATCAACTGAGACACACTACCATTTTGTTGTATAGTATTAGTATCCATCAAACATGGTGTATACGTAAATCAAGCAGGGGAACAAGACAAATATAAAGTACTTGTGCATCACATAATCTTCTAGCATGCACCGGCCACCCCGGTTGAAAATATCCTGAGCCACGCTGCACCCAAAATCCATATGCACCCACCTTGCTTCCAGCAGAACATAGAACCATGTGTTTCGACAATCCGTAAGGAACATACTAGTGCACAAATCAACCACATGTGAATTTGACCATTTTTTGTCAATTAAAGTTAAGAAATTATCGAATATATTCATAATATTGGTTGGTGGGGGTACACTAAATATGAAGTCTAAATTCTCCATATAAGGCAAGCAAAGGGACAAGTGATAAATAAATGGTGAATAGACTCCTCAAAATCCAAGAAAGCTCATTTTTTGCAACCATGCATTCCATTTACGCTCAAGGTTATCTTCGGAGGGAATGACGTTTTTTACATAGGAACCACCTATAAATATTTAAATCTTAGGGCATCTCCAGCCGTCCCCCCCCCCCCCCCCCCCCCCCCCCAGGTTTCGATCTGGCGCATTTTTGTCTTAGCGCCGGCCGTCTCCAAAACCTGGGGGGGCGAACTCACCAGCCGTTCGGCGGCCCAGGAAACGCCACAGTTCATATCATTTGAAACGCCTTCTTCCCGCCCCCAAAATATAGCCCGAGTTCGGCGATCACGGCAGCCACAGTTGGGCAATATTACAAAAAACGCCACAGTTGGGCAATATTACAAAAAACGCCACAGTTGGGCGATCAAATAGTCTCGATCAAGCCACAGTCGGGCGATCCAAGGCCACATGCGGCGTTCTGCTGATGCACAGATCAGATAGAGGCCAGCGACGGCACAGCAGTGTCGGCGGCGTCCAGGTCGATCGGCGTGGTGGTCGGAGCCGGCGCAGAGCTCGGGGCAGCAGTGTCGGCGGCGTCCAGGTCGATGGCCGCCGTAGCAGTGTCGGCGGCGTCCAGGTCGATCTGCGCCGTGGACGGAGGCTGGGCAGGCGGTGTCTCGGCTGGACTGGCCGAGCTCGTCTCGGTCGTCTCCGTCGGGGTGCCGTAGGTAGTGTCCGACGGAGCCGTGCTGATGTCGCTGAGGATGAGCCGGCGCTGCGCCATGTACCATGTCCTCAGCTCGGGGTCCATCGCGTCCGGATCGGCCCCCGTGAGGAAGGCGAGGTCGTGGTTCCTCTTCTTCGCCACGGTGCTGGTCCTGAGGAGCTCGATCTTGACCTTGGAGTTGGCCATGAGCGCCGACCACCTCTTCGCGGTGATGCCCTCCCTCTTGCCGGCGTTGGCCTTTGCGTCGGCGAGACAGGCCTGGATGGACGCCTGGAGCTTTGCCGCTGCCGGCTCGGCGTCCCTCGCCGCCTTGGCTTTCTTGTGACCCATCGGTGGACGGCCATCAGACGCACCAGCAACCGCCGCGCCCGGGACGTACTCCTTGCCCTTGGCGAGCCCACGGCGTGTCTCCGCCCACTTCTCGCACCCCTCGATGACGACGAAGACGTGGAGTTATTTGAAGTCGGTCTTCTCGTCCTCCTTGTACGCCTCGAGCATCCGGACGATCTACATGGCGGCAGGACCGGCACAAATGAGGTACACGGCGGCGCAAAGAAAGGAATCACGGCGGAAATTCTCACCTCCATCTCGCGGTTGGCGCCGCTCTTCGGCCTGTGCGTCACCTCCTCTTGTATGCCGTGCCACTTGTTGCAGGCGGCCTGGATGTTCTGCCAATGGTTGGCCATGGCCTTCTGGCCGCGATTGATGACGCAAGAGGCGTAGTCGGGGTCAATCATCCGGCGCTCGTCGTACTCCGTCTTGATGCGCTTCCAATAGTTGTCCAGGGCCTGGTTCGCGCCGACGATCGAGTCGCAGCTGACCACCTTCCATGACTCGGCGAGCAGGATATCCTCCCTGCACGTCCACTTGATGCGTGGCTCGACGGGCGGCTTCGGCGCCGTCTTGGTCGGCCCCTTCCTGGGACGGCGGCCTCCTCCGCCATCATTGGCCGGGTCCTCTTCTTCCTGCGTAGGCGCCGTCGCGTCTCCTTCTTCCGCCTCCGCATGCTCTGTGCCGGCGCCAGACGCACCTTGACCGTAATCCCCGCCGCCCTGCGAGAAGAACTCCACACCGCCATGCGAGAGGAAGCCCGGGCACGCCGCCGCCGCCACCGAGCCAGTGGTGATGATCTCCTCCATGAAGGGGCCGGTATCTTGGCCCAACAGGGACTGCGCGGCGAAGGGGAGGAAACGGCGCAGCGATGGCGAAGTTGCGTAGCCCGGGGAGCCGACATACATCATCGGCGCATGGTGGGGGAAGGTGGTGTTGGGGTTGAAGCCACCATGGTCAGCGTCGGCGTACCCGGGGGAGTACTGGGGGGGCGCGATCCAGCGCGGCGACGGCGACGGCGAGGCGACGGAGTTCTGGCTCCACCCGGCGAACTGCGGAGGAGGACGAGGAGAGAAGCCCGCGACCCTGCGCTTGGCCGGCGCCGGAGTTGGCGGCTCCTCCAGCTCCTCCACCTCTTCTTCCTCGTCGACGGCCTGGGCCTCGGCCTCCGCCGCCAGGTGCGCGGACAGCTCCCTCTGCCGATGCGCCTTCTCCCTCGTCCGGCACTGAAGGTTCTCTTGTTTCAGGCGCGCCTCCTCGGCGATCCAGGCGGCGTTGCTCATGCCCGGCGGCTTCTCCTTCGGCGCCCTCGGCTTCCGCGGCTTCTTGCCGATCATGGAGGCGCCGACCATGGAGGTGGAGGAGGAGGCGGCGACGGCGCGGGGGCCTGTGAATCGGGCGGGAGCCATGGCGGCCAGATCTGTGCAAATGGCGGGAACGGGGCGGGGGAGAGGTATATGTGGGGGGGGGGGGGAATGGAGGGAAGGGCCAAATTATGGAGGGAAATCGCCTTCCCTCGCCGACAAGCCTGGCCCGCGGACGCCTTTTGCCCCCCCTGGCCGAACCCAGCAGGCTGGGTTTGGGCTGGGTTCGCCGGCGCGAAACGGCGCTAAAACCGGCGCTAAATCGACTTCTGGGGGCGGCTGGTGGATTTTCGTTACCGCCGGCGCTAAAAAGGCCTCCTGGGGGGCTCTGGGGGGGACGGCTGGAGATGGCCTTAGGAGGCACCTTTAGTTTCCATAAATCAGAAAACTTTCGCCGTTGCATGCAGAGATGGCTCTTCCAAATATGGATTCAACAAGAGAGTACATGTGTGCTTTATCCAACGGCAGCCACCCATATGCTCTTGAGGTAGTGAGGTATTGACTTTTACAGTGGTTCATCAATAAAGAAATATATATTCCCATTCATGATGCTCTTGAGATAGTGGCAACATCATGGTAGACCCCACATAGCTCACACTATTTATTTATAGTTAATAGTACAATATTCAGTTTGAAAAAAATATTGGATATATACATATGTTTGTACTTATCGGTTAAATTTTTGATGAAATAAAAAGGATTCCCATCTATAAAAAAACAAAATTACGGCTGTAAAAAGAAAAGGAAAAAATAGCTCTATTTCCCTAAAAAAATACCCATTTTGGGTAGACTAAAATACAAAAAAATCTTCTAGAATATGTGCAATACGTATACATAGTTGTATGTTTTGTTTTAAAAACTTGAAACCTAAACATGCCGTTTCGATTTTTTACAAAGAGATGCGGTGAGTACAGAGCTACTGGTGCTACCCGACAACGCTCTCTCTCTTATCTCTGCCGCCGGCGTGGACCATAGCGTCGCGCGGCCTGTGCCACACGACACAATTTCTCTCCCTCCGTCTTTATGTTTGGTGGTGTACTCCTAATCTTACTACAACAAAATAAATGTGTCATTTATGTACTCCTCAATATTTATGTGAGGGTGTATGAGTAATCGCGTTATAAAATAGTGAGCCGGTGATACTATTTTATCTATCTATTATTGATACTAAATTTTATTTATGTCTCGCTAAATTTATGTTTGTTAATCTATCATTGTCTGTATTAGAATAGACGCGGCAACGCGCGTGTTTTCCATCTAGTACATTCTAATCAGCTATAGCACATGCCACCATGTGCCGACCCAGCAGGTGGGCCGGGTGGGCCGTGGCCCACTCAGAATTTTCGAAAATTCTTTGACCATAGTCTTTGACTATCGCTACAGCTTCCAGTAGTTCATGCGTGAAACTGGGCTCCTATACAACTAGTAGCGCTGCTTGTTGACCCCACGCTAGCTTGGCCCATTTCAATGGTTTACTCGTAGCTAGGTACGCACTCTCCTCCTGCATGAGTTATTTTTTCTTTGCTTGCCTTTTACTGGTCAATGTTTCCAGAATGAGAACAAATCAGTAACAAATGTTATAAATTTTAAAACGGTTCAATTTTCTTAAAAATGGTTCATTAATTTCAAATGGATCATGATTTTTTAATGAATTTAAAATGTTTCGTAAATTTTATAAAATAGAATTTAAAAAATTCCCAAAAAAGTTCATGAACCACATTTTCAGGCTGAACTATTATTGGATTGGAGCGCGTGACTTGAGTTATTTATTTGATTGGAGTGGGGGGACAATGAAGTCAAAATCATCCGGTGTGGGGCAGGATAGGGGCAGTTTTCTCCCCATTCTCAGGCTAAACCACATGAGATTAATGAAATGATCTTGCATCTGAATTTATTCTTGTGCTTCTACACCCTGCCCCAAAACTCGTTCTTGTGAGTTTGGAGGTCGCGAATCTTTGTTTTCTTTTTGAAGAAGAAGATGAATTTGCCACGATGATGCATCACACTGGCTTCAGCCGTTCTATGTGACGTGTTTTGAAATTACAAAAAATAACAATTGCCGTTTCTTTCCCATGCCAGGATGAATAAATCTATCAATTACATTTGAGAACCAACCTTCTTTGATAACTCACTAGAACTAGCTGCAATAAAAGACAATACCTCAAGTTTTAGTCAACACAAGCTGAATGATGCACCAGGGATTCGGACAGGGAAAACTGAAGCCAAACATGTCATCTGTAAAACAGTTACTCGTTACAATAGCGGTCTCTCAATTTTCGTCAGTTAAGGGCGCCGCTAGTATCCACTTTTGCGTCATGTGAACTAGACTGACCGGGGTCTGTTCTTGTAAAACCAGACATTGTATCATATTGTGGATGTCAACTGGAAAGTGCAAATGGAGACTGGGCTTCATGGAGCTCTTTATATTTGAAAAACTGAAAATCATATTTTGAATATTGTAAAATCTGGAAAAAAATCTTGAACCTATACAATGATACATCATACAAACATGCAAAATTTCAACCTAAATAACTCATATTCCGGAATACAAAAAATAACAAAATGACAAATATTTTAGAAAGTTGAAATTTTGCACTCTTCACTACTCAAATTTTGGTCATTTCCGCACCCCAGAAAATACAGCATATTTATAGTTGATATTTTACACGTCAAAGAATACAACATTATCTATATCCATGATTTTTTCGAAAAAAAAAATCCTAACTAGTAAGGCACATTTGGTTGCAAAAATTTAGTACAGAATCATATGAAGGGTTCAATTTATACCCTAAAAGATTAAATATGTAGTATATGCTAGAAGCCACTATAAAGGTATTATTCAGATCGTCCTATGCTTTTGTATTATAATACATTCATATAATATGTTCATAATCTGTAGTGTGTCAGTTAGAATTTTTTATAGAAATACTGTTCAGATGTAACATGAAGCAATATTATTTGAATACATATATTGCAAATTTATATTTAAAAAGAATGCTACAACTAACATTTAACAATATTACTATATAACTATGCCAAAATAATAATATAAACTTATACTCATCAATGTTGTAACATAAAAAATAAAAAGGTTCAGTACAAATTGCTCAGTCGTGCTACCGAAAATGCGACATGTGTACCCAAAATAAACAGGTGAAAATATGTCCAATAATTCAAACATTATCCCGATGTTTAGATTCATAAACAAAATAAATGTTTAGGAGGAGGTGTTGCTTTCAGTTTTCTTGTCCTTGGTGACGACAAATGAAACAACAAAATGGAAAGAACAAAGTTTCTCCACTCAACAAAATGGTCCGAGGCAGCGCATCCGCGCCCAGCGACGCGGAGCACCTGGTCCAGCAGGAGGTCGAGGCTGGCCCGAGGCGAAGCATCGACGCCCAGCGCGAGGGCGCAGAGCGCGAGGAGCTCCGCACGAGCCTGGGCGTCGGCCTCCTCCTCCTCTCGGCGGTGCTTGCCATGGCTCGGCGAGGCTGCGGGCGCGAGGAGAGGGACGGGAGGTTGCCGGTTGGAGGTTCTAGTTTGTTCTCGTGGGTTCGAGAGAGGGTGGTTTCGTGAGAAGGGAAGGGAGACGCCCGGGCTCTTATACCGCCGGCGTTTTGGAGGGCGGGAGGGAGACGCCGAGGCTCGGGTTCGTGAATTCTGTTACAATGTGGCCATGTGGGTGATATGTCTCCAACGTATTCATAATTTCTGATGTTCCATGCTTATATTATGCCAATTGCTACATGTTTTATATACACTTTATATCATTTTTATGCATTTTCTATGACTAACCTATTAACAAGATGCCACAGTGCCAGTTCCTGTTTTCTGCTGTTTTTGTTTCAGAAAAGTTGTTCTGGAAATATTCTCGGAATTGGACGAAACAAAAGCCAAAATCCCTATTTTTCTGACACGTACACGGAGTCCGAAGGAGAGACGAAGGGGGGCCGTGGGCCACCCTCACCATATGGTGGCGCGGTCCCACATGCTGCCGTGCCGCCACGTGGTGAAGAGGCCTCGGGCCTCCACCGACGCCGCCCCTTCGCCTATAAATTGCCTTTCTCGGGAAAACCCTAAGGACCCGAGTCAATTTCCACGAAAAGTTCCAGAGCCGCCGCCGCCGTCAACCCTAACACGGGAGGGTTCTGAACCTCTTCCCGTCACCCTGCCGGAGAGGGGAATCATCACCGGAGGGCTCTACATCGCCATGCCTGCCTCCGGAGTGATGTGTGAGTAGTTCATCCTTGGACTATGGGTCCATAGCAGTAGCTAGATGGTTGTCTTCTCCTCTTGTGTCATCATGTTTAGATCTTGTGAGCTGCCTATCATGATCAAGATCATCTTATTGTAATGCTACATGTTGTGTTTGCTGGGATCCGATGAATATTGATACTATGTGAAGTTGAATACTGAAATATCATGTCTATGTTATTTATGATCTTGCATGCTCTCCGTTGCTTGTTGATACTCTGACCAAGTGGATGCTTGTGACTCCAAGAGGGAGTATTTATGCTAGATAGTGGGTTCAGTCTCCATTTAATCTGGGGGAGTGACAGCAACCTCTAAGGTTGTGGATGTGCTGTTGCCACTAGGGGTAACCTAATGATGCTTTGTCTAAGGATAAATGTGTTGTTTACATTATGCACTTCACTTAATGCAATTGTCTGTTGCTTGCAACTTAATACTGGAAGGGGTACGGATGTTAACCTGAAGGTGGACTATTTAGCCACAGATGCATGCTGGATATCGGTATGTGTACTTTGTCGTAATGCCCAAATGAATCTCATAGTAGACACCACAACTTGCACATGCATATTATGCACTTATCAATATTGTCAATTGTCCAGCTGTAATTTATTTACCCAGCCTGTTAGTTATTTATTATGGAGAGACACCACTAGTGAACTGTGGACCCCAGTCCATTCTTTTACATCTGAAATACAACTTACTGCAATCATTCTTTTCTTTCATTCTCTGCAAACAAACATCATTTCCCACACTATACGTCTAATCCTTTGTTTTCAGCAAGCCGGTGAGATTGACAACCTCACTGTTAAGTTAGGGCAAAGTATTTTGGTTGTGTTGTGTGCAGATTCCAAGTCAACCGCCAGGACCTCCCCTTCGACACCGCACTTTTTCTGGCACCATTGCTAGGAAGAGGAAGCACTCCACCAACACCACTTTTTCTGGCGCCGTTGACACCTTCAGAAGTGTCTTCATCTCCTACTGGTTCGATAACCTCGGTTTCATACTGAGGGAAAACTTGCTGCTGCACTCATCATACCTTCCTCTTGGGGTTCCCAACGAACGTATGTCTTTCACGTCATCAAGCACTTTTTCTGGCGCCGTTGCCGGGGAGGTCAAGCCTTCTTCAAGGGGAGTCTCTCACTTCCAATCTCTTTACTTTGTTATTTGCATCTAGTTTATTTTCAGTTCTTTATCATGGCTGGTTCTATCCCTGTTACCATGTCGCCTGAGGAATTGATCTTCACTTTCAAACAAGGGAGTGAGAAGAGTTTTAAGGAAGCTTGGTCTAGAATTTTCGATTCTTATGGTAAAACTGAGCCTAAAATGACTTTAGGCCTGCTTCTTAGTAGCTTTTATTTGGGACTTGTTCGTTGTTATAGATATACCTTGGATGCCGTAGTGGGAGGAGATTTCCTTAATTGTGATGGGGATCAAGCTTTTAATGCCATAAAAAAATTGGTTGCATCATCTAGCTCAGCCAATAAATTTGATTCAGCTCTTCTTGACATTCATGCTAGATTAAACACACTTGAGACAAATTTATCTTGCTTAAGGTTATAATCAGATTCGTGAATATTATGATTATGTTCCAATGAGTCTTGAACCTTCAATGTGGGTCCCTACGGTAAAGGTTGCTATTTGTGGTGAAACTTTTTATGCCCGTTGTGATATTATGTCCGAATTTTGCCGCATGCCTAAAAGTATTTATGAATCTTTGAATCTTTGGGAACTTTCTGAAGGTGGAGAAGGGATAACTCTTACTGATAATTCCGTTATATTACCCATTGGGGTAGCTGAAGGTGTGTTTACAACATTCCTAGGAAGAACGGTATCCACTGATTATCTTGTTATTGAATGTGTAGGAACAGGACAAATTACACTTGGAAGATCTCTGCTAAAACTCTTGGGAGCAACAATAGATGTGGGGAAAGGCACTCTGAATTTTACCTCCTCACCGGGATGCGGTCATGTATTCCCTAGACCAAAGAGTAAGACTAAAGGTAAGAGAGGTAGGAGTAAAGCCCTTGGTAATCCTTTGGATGCTTCTTCACTTGGAAACACTTGATTTTCACTTTCTGCGCCTAGCTGAAAGGCGTTAAAAAAAGCGCTTATGGAGACAACCCATGGTTTTATTTCTGTAATTTTTCTTTTCTTTGAGTCTTGGGGTTTGATTACCTCTGTAACAACTCCTTTGTATCTTTAT
This sequence comes from Poa pratensis, assembly GCA_947311845.1. NCBI lineage: Eukaryota > Viridiplantae > Streptophyta > Magnoliopsida > Poales > Poaceae > Poa > Poa pratensis. The sequence continues at coordinate 156,271,580 of CAMZMU010000063.1, forward strand.
TTTATGGACTGTGCTATGTAGCACACGTGCCCTGGGTGGCGCTCCCGTACGGCGGATCATGTACGCACGGAATAGAATAACTCTCCACGCCCCATCGTAAAATGTTTTTGATTTGGAAACTTTAAAAAGAAATATCTCTCAGGCCTTTATTCCTATTGACAATCCGCTTTTACCATTGGCTTTCTCGCGACAAAATCTTCGAAATGAAATCCCATGTCTGTATGTTTCGATAACTTTTTTTTTCATCAGCAATTACCAGATTATGGACTACTTAGTTACCGGATTAAAATGATAAGAACAGTGCAATCTAGATTATGCACTACTTAGTTACCGACTATCAAGGTGACATTACCAAGTTTAATATCGCTTACTTAGTTACCAAATTAACATAGCGTGATTGCCAGATTAAAACTAGTATTCAAGAGTGTCATCATCCCGATGCCAATATCCGATTTTCCAATAATTTTCGCCAGATTTTTCTGTGATGGTCACCAAGTTATTTTAGTTACCGGATTGCCAATACTATATTTCGCAACAGTAGTCACCACGTTATTTCGGAGATGGTGACCAAGTTACTATGTGATTGTTACCAGATTATTCGGTGATGATCACCAATTTATTCTGTGATAGTCACCAGATTAATCTAGATATCGGATTTCCCATACCTCATTTTCAAGAAATAGTCACCAATTTATTCGGTGCACCAGTTTATTCTGTGATAGGCACCAGATTAATCTAGATACTAGATTTCCCATACCAGATTTCAAGTAATAGTCACCAGTTTATTCGGTGACGATCATCAGTTTATTGTGTGATAGTCACCAGATTTCCCATACCAGATTTTCAAGTAATAGTCACCCGTTTATTCCGTGATGGTCACCAGATTAATGTAAGTACCATATTTCCCGTACCAGATTTTCAAGTAATAGTCACCAGTTAATTCGTTGACGATTACCGGTTTATTTTTTCATAGTTACCATGTCAAAGTTAGCTGGCCATTTAGAACAACATACCAGCATACATGCCGTAGCTATCAGATCATCGACATTACCAGGTTTCTGGTTCATGGTTACTATGCAAAGCAATCAAATCTCTAGAAGAAGAAAAACACAACCTGCTCGAAAGGCACTGGAGGAACGCGGAGGCGGAAGGTGAAGAAGGAATCGAAGCATGCATACTCAACCTGCTTGACGGAGAACCTAGGTCGCAGCCGGACACGCTATGCAGGTGGTAGTTCTCCCGCAGCATGCGAATGGTCGTGCGAGTACACTACGATGATGACCCGCGAGTCGGCAGAGAAGCGGCAGAGCGCGGCAGGGATGGGATCGATGTCGACCTGGGCGAGGAGAACGACGAGGCAGCCGTGGCCTGCGGGGAGCTTCATGGTGGCAGCGCGGCAGCGGCCACTGCCCGTTCCCCTCCTTCCCCGGCGTCGTCTCCGTTATGCAGCCGGACCTCGCTCCGAGGGCATCAAGGCTGAACTTATCCTGCTCCTCGAGCTCCCCAACCTCGACGACACCTCCTCCACCACCGCCGTCTTCGCTGTCACCGCGTCAGCCTATTCCGCTATCTCCTCTTCTGATCTACTCCCGTAGTCCGCAAGCTCACTCGAATCTGCTTTAAAAATTGGGTCGGCGGCAGCTATTTTGTGCATCGGGGAAGAGGGATGGTGGACTGGTGGAGAGAAGGTCACGCATGGGTGAGTTTGTGTGGCTGGAAGCAAGCGGTCGAGAGGATAAGGCAGAGAAAGCATGTGAAAAAAATATTGGAGATGCGGAGTCACGCGCGCCGTACGGGAGTCGCTCCCTGGGCACGTCCTTACAATAGAATAATCGTTATTTTATTGCATTGTTGTGCCAAGTAAAGTCTCTAATAGAAAGTTGATGCTAGATTTGGATTTCTGCGCAGAGACAGATTTTTGCTGTCCACCGTTTTGAGCTGTACGCACTCCAGAAAACTTTAAATTCTGAAAAAATTCAGGTGTGATCCTTATATATGTATGCAACTTTCATTAGTTTTCAGATCTGAGCAACTTAAGTGCCTCAAAAAATTCGTCTTTACAGACTGTTCTGTTTTTGACAGATTCTGCCTTTTATTTTGCATTCTCTCTTTTACTGTGTTTGAGTGGATTTCTTTGCTCCACAAAACATCAGTGGCTGTAGCTAATGTCCAGAAGTGTTGGTGATGATTGTGTCATTACAGAATATGTGAATTTTTGATTATGCACTAACCCTCTAATGAGAATTACTTCGAGTTTGGTGTGAAGGAAGTTTTCAAGGATCAAGAGAGGAGATGATATGATATGATCAAGAAGAGTGAAAAGCCTAAGCTTGGGGATGCCCCCATGGGTCACCCAAGCATATTTCAAGAAGACTCAAGCGTCTAAGCTTGGGGATGCCCAAGGCATCCCCTTCTTCATCAACAACTTATCAGGTCATCTCTAGTGAAACTATATTTTAATTCTTTCACATCTTATGTGCTTTACTTGGAGCGTCTGTGTGCTTTTATTTTTGCTTTGTTGTTTTCTTTTTCTGAATAATTGGATCCTAGCATTCTTGTGTGGGAGAGAGACACGCTCCGCTTTTTCATGTGAATACTCGTATTCTTCACTTATATTTGTTGAGTATTCTTGACTAGCTACTGCAATGCTTTTAGCTCCTGTTTTTCATGCATCTCTTGTTCAGAGCTGTTAGTTCTTGTAGAGAAGTACTCTCTTGTTTCATTTTGTATTATTTGGAGATTTTGTGTTGAAATAAGTTGATTGGTGTTTGGTTGGAAACAGAAAATGCTACATGTGGTAGATGGTATATTGAAAAGACATACTCATTCTTGTAGATCATTGGATAATTTGATGCTTTGCAATTGTTTTGAGCTCTCAAGTAGATCATGTTTAAGCTCTTGCATCATGTAGTTAAAGCCTATTAGTGGAGAACTACCGTAGAGCTTGTTGAGATTTGGTTTGCATGTTTGGTATCTCTAAGGTCTAGATATTTTCTGGTAAAGTGTTTGAACAACAAGGAGACAGTGTAGAGTCTTATAATGCTTGCAATATGTTTTTATGTAAGTCTTTGTACCGGTTGATATCTGTGTTTGCTTCAAACAACCTTGCTAGCCTAAACTCTGTACTGAGAGGGAATGCTTCTCGTGCATCCAAACCTTGAGCCAAAACCCATGCCATTTGTGTCCACCATAACTACCTATTATGTGGTATTTCCTGCCATTCCAAGTAAATACTTCATGTGCTACCTTTAAACTATTCAAAACTTTATTACTCCTTATTTGTGTCAATGTTTTATAGCTCATGAGGAAGTATGTGGCGTTTTCTCTATCACCTTGTCATTTACTCATGACAGACTTTCACCAATGGACTAGTGGCATATACATCCGCTTATCCAATAACTTTGCAAAAAGAGCTGGCAAATGGGGTGCCCAGTCCCAATTAATTACAACTATAACTTTAATTCTCTTCACATGTTTGCCAATGATTTATCAAAGCAAATTTCAAATGTTAAACATATCAAATAGGCACTCCTCCATGGTATGTGATTGTTGGAAGGCACCCGAGGATTCGGTTAGCCATGGCTTGTGTAAGCAAAGGTTGGGAGGAGTGTCATACCAATTTATAAATATGCATGTGTAAACAAAAGAGAAGAGGGATGATCTACCCTTGGGTAGAAATAACGTCCTTCATGGGAGCCGCTCTTGAAAGTCTGGGTGACAAGGGGGATAGAGTGCCCACTGCCATTCGTTGACAACAACAAACACCTCTCAAAAACTTACTTTATGCTCTCTATATGATTTCAAAAACCTAAAAAGCTCTAGCACATGATTTAATCCCTGCTTCCCTCTGCGAAGGGCCTTTCTTTTACTTTATGTTGAGTCAGTTTACCTACTTCTTATCTCAGAAGCAAACACTTGTGTCAACTTTGTGTGCATCAATTCTTATATGCTTACTTATTGCACTTGTTATATTACTTTGTGTTGACAATATCCATGAGATATACATGTTGAAAGCAATTGCTGAAACTTAAATCTTCCTATGTGTTGCTTCAATGCCTTTATTTAGAATCTATTGCTTTATGAGTTAACTCTTATGCAAAGCTTTTTGATGCTTGTCTTGAAAGTACTATTCATGAAAAGTTTTTGCTTATATGATTCAGTTGTTTACTCTTTATCTATTTGTTAGCAAACTATAGACCATTGCCTTGAGTCACTTCATTCATGACATGAGCCTTGCAATATTATTTGATCAAGATTGTGTGAAGCATGTCTCCTCAGAAATTATTTTGTTGTTATCGTTTTACCTACTCGAGGACGAGTAGAACTAAGCTTGGGGATGCTTGATACGTCTCCAACGTATCTATAATTTCTGATGTTCCATGCTTATATTATGCCAATTGCTACATGTTTTATATACACTTTATATCATTTTTATGCATTTTCTGGGACTAACCTATTAACAAGATGCCACAGTGCCAGTTCCTGTTTTCTGCTGTTTTTGGTTTCAGAAAAGTTGTTCTGGAAATATTCTCGGAATTGGACGAAACAAAAGCCAAAGTCCCTATTTTTCTGACACGTACACGGAGTCCGAAGGAGAGACGAAGGGGGCCGTGGGCCGCCCTCACCATGGTGGCGCGGTCCCACTCTGCCGCCCGCCACGTGGTGAGGAGGCCTCGGGCCTCCACCGACGCCGCCCCTTCGCCTATAAATTGCCTTTCTCGGGAAAACCCTAAACCCGAGTCATTTCCACGAAAAGTTCCAGAGCCGCCGCCGCCGTCAACCCTAACTCGGGAGGGTTCTGAAGCTCTTCCCGGCACCCTGCCGGAGAGGGGAATCATCACCGGAGGGCTCTACATCGCCATGCCTGCCTCCGGAGTGATGTGTGAGTAGTTCATCTTGGACTATGGGTCCATAGCAGTAGCTAGATGGTTGTCTTCTCCTCTTGTGCCATCATGTTTAGATCTTGTGAGCTGCCTATCATGATCAAGATCATCTTATTGTAATGCTACATGTTGTGTTTGCTGGGATCCGATGAATATTGATACTATGTCAAGTTGAATACTGAAATTATGTCTATGTTATTTATGATCTTGCATGCTCTCCGTTGCTTGTTGATACTCTGGCCAAGTGGATGCTTGTGACTCCAAGAGGGAGTATTTATGCTAGATAGTGGGTTCAGTCTCCATTTAATCTGGGGAGTGACAGCAACCCTAAGGTTGTGGATGTGCTGTTGCCACTAGGGGTAACCTAATGATGCTTTGTCTAAGGATGAATGTGTTGTTTACATTATGCACTTTACTTAATGCAATTGTCTGTTGCTTGCAACTTAATACTGGAAGGGGTACGGATGTTAACCTGAAGGTGGACTATTTAGGCACAGATGCATGCTGGATAGCGGTCTGTGTACTTTGTCGTAATGCCCAAATGAATCTCATAGTAGACACCACAACTTGCACATGCATATTATGCACTTATCAATATTGTCAATTGCCCAGCTGTAATTTGTTTACCCAGCATGTTAGTTATTTATTATGGAGAGACACCACTAGTGAACTGTGGACCCCGGTCCATTCTTTTACATCTGAAATACAACCTACTGCAATCATTGTTTCTTTCATTTTCTACAAAAAACATCATTTTCCACACTATACGTCTAATCCTTTGTTTTCAGCAAGCCGGTGAAATTGACAACCTCACTGTTAAGTTGGGGCAAAATATTTTGTTGTGTTGTGTGCAGGTTCCAAGTCAACCGCCAGGACCTCCCCTTCGACACCGCACTTTTTCTGGCACCATTGCTAGGAAGAGGAAGCACTCCACCAACACCACTTTTTCTGGCGCCGTTGACACCTTCAGAAGTGTCTTCATCTCCTATTGGTTCGATAACCTCGGTTTCATACTGAGTGAAAACTTGTTGCTGCACTCATCATACCTTCCTCTTAGGGTTCCCACCGAACGTGTGTCTTTCACGTGATCAGTGGGGCCAGCGTAGGGGCGACCACGGCGGTTCCCGGCGTCGGAGTAGAACCTGCAAATCGGACACTAGTAATTTCGTTGGTACGATCATATTTCGTTAGCCCGGCGTGGAGCAAGATAACTCGAACATCCTCTCTCTCTCTATGTGCTTCTGATCAACCGGAGCAGCCATTGCCCCCTTTTCTGTGTTTTTGCTTCAGTCCAACGGGTATGGCGAGTTGGGGACAGAGGAAGAGGAAGAAGGGAAGCAAGAATGGGCTGCAACTGGGCCGTGACAAGCGAGGCTCTCGCTCGGTAGAACAAACTGTTGCTATCGAAAAACAAAGCATTCCCCAGCGGTCCAGCCCCCTCTTTGTCGGTAGAACAAACTGTTGCTCCATTTTTTTTCGAGAATTTGCCGTGATGACGCATAACACTGGCTTCAGCCGTTCCATGTGAAGTTGTTCTGTGATTACACAAATAACAGTTGACATTTCTCGCCGTAGTTACAGTAAAAAAACAGTTGAGATTTCTTTCATGTGCCACGATGAGTAGAACTATCAATCAGATTCTGAACCAACCTACATTGATAATTCACTAGAGCTAGCTGCAATAAAAGACAGAACCTCAAGCTTTACTCACCACAAGCTGAATGATGCGCCAGGCATTCGGGCAGGGAAAACTCAAGCCAAACGTGTCATATGTAAAACCGTTACATTGTTAGAATAGCGCTCTGTCAATCTTCATCAGTTAAGGCCGCGGCTGGCATCCATTTTTGCGTCCTGGGGGCTAGAGTAGCCAGGTCTGGCAAAATCAGCCATTGTACCATGTTGTGCATGTCAACCGAAAGTGCAAATGGAGACTTAGCTCCGTGAAGATCTTTTTATTCGGAAAACTGAAAATCATTTTTTGAAGACTGAAAAATCTGGGAAAAAAACTTGAACCTATACAATGATACATCATACAAAAATGCAAAATTGAACCTAAAATAACTCATATTCTGGGATACAAAAAATAACAAAATTCCAAATATTTTAGAGAGTTCAAATTTTGCACTCTTCACTACTCCGAAATATTTAAGAGATCAAATTTTGGTCATTTCTGCACCGCAGAAAATACAACATATTTATAGTTGATATTTTACATGTCAAAGAATACAACATTATCGATATCCATGATTTTTTTCAAAAAGAAATCATCCTAACTTGTAAGGCACATTTGGTTGCAAGAAATCAGTAGAGAATCATACGAAAGGTTCAATTGATGATCTTGTTAGTTAATAGGATAATTTGTTTTGTTTTGCTTGGAAACTAATCCTAGACAAAATACAGCTCAAGGTGAAATACTCAAAACCACTCACATTATTAATCCTAACTCAAACTCTAAGAAAAAATTAGATTCTAGAGTACTGTTTTTGTGGTCTTAATTATAGAACCTGTGATGTTCTTTAGTTATGATTCATGTCATGGTACTGGAGTATAGTGTTCATGCTTCATGGTAAAGCCAAGATATTTTATGTTGGAAGTCAAGATGATCATGAGATCATGCTCTCATTTGGCTATGAAATATCCAGACAGAAAAACAGTTAAAACATACCTTATCTCTCAATTTAATTCTCCTATCTAGTATCCTTTCCTGGATGCATATTTTGTTTTTCATCCATTTATGAGTTGATTACTGGTTACTAAAAATCATCTCACTCAAATTGGATAATCCTAGCTCTTGTTTGCTTCAGGTGAACATAGCTAATGGTTAACAGAATTCTGTGACTTGGCCGATTTTTCGCTAAGTCCTAAAACTCTGAATTTTCTGAATTCAGTTTTGGCCGAATTTGATTTGGTTCAAATTGATGATTCAAACTTCACTCAAACTCACACCTAACACTACCTATCATCTCTCACCACTGTGTTGTGCATTGTGTGCACTTGTGGTGTGCTTTGAGGCCAAGCACGGCCGTGTCGACCACGGTGTCCACTTCGAACACTACACACGCACGCAACGCACCCACGCCACCACGGCCACGTCGACCGTGTCGACCACCCACGCCAGCACCATCCCAGCACATCCCAGGAAACCTGGGCACGCGGGGAGAAGAAAATACCGCGCGCATCCCCTCTCCCTCTCCCTCGACTGTATCCCACCCTCGCTGCACTCGCTGCCCGAGCCACGCAGAGGACGAGGCGCGGCTGATACCGCCGAGCTGGCCAACCAGCGCACCGCCAGGCCACTCGCGGACCGCACCGCCTCTCCCTCCCGTTGAAAAAACTCGGGATAAATCCCACGCCCGAGCTATCTCCACTGTCACTTCACTCATTCACCCACCTCTCCACCTCTCCACGCACTCCACCCCACTTCAGAGCTCACCACCAGCCAGCCATGGCATGAACTCGCCGTGACCAAGCCGTGGAGGTTGCCGGCGTTTCTCTCCCCTAACCTTCGCCATTTTTGCATTGGCTGCGAGCTGTGCTCAAGGAACACCTCCCTGACACCTACTTTTGCTCTCTTGCTTCCTAGATCGACGGATCCGTGTTGGACCCGTGGTGAACAAGCTCGAGTTCATCCCCGGCAAGGACAAGCCCGAGTACGCCGAGGATAGGAGCTGCATCTCGAGTTTTTCTTCAAGCCTAGCACGCCCTCGACCCTCTGCCACACCTACGCCACCAAGCCGCATCTTTTCGACGCCCCTAGGTGAGCTTTCCATGCCCTGGCATTTGATCAAACACGTTGTGAGCGCCACCCCTCCGTTCTGTGCATCGCGAGGAAGGCGAGGAACCACAGTCGTCGATTTGGAGATCGACGGATCTGTTTGAATCCAGCGCGCGCAGCCGCGTGGGCTGATTTGCGTTGCTGGGCCGTGAGCAGTTCCAGATCTGGCCCAGCTCGCAGTTTTTCTTTTTAGGTTTAATGTTTTCTGAAGTTAGTTGTTTTGTGCACTATCAGTTTAAATCCTTTTAAAACAATTAAACATGGAATTTGTGTAAACCAAAAATCACAGTGGTAAAGCTTTGAGCCTAGAATCATGTCGAACTTGCAGAGCTGAAAAATATTAATTTGTCTAAGCTTGATAATTAATGCACTGCCACTGGTCTAAATCAAAGAAACTATTTTTAACTTGAGTTACATGAATCCAAAATTAGTAAATCCAACTGTTTTGGAAAGCCTGTGAGTATAGTTTTCTGTAGAAATTAACCCCTTGTGTTTGAGATCCTTAGATTTGAAATGGCATGTGTTTGTAATTTAGACCAGTAGGGTTTTCTACCATTTAAATGTTTTTCCGTGAATAAAATTTTGGACTAAATCCAGTTGCAGTAGCTTACTATACATACAGAGAACTTGTATCTAGCTCTGTGTAAAATTTTGACCAACAGAACTGCCTAGGTAAATTAATGACTAAAAGTAGTGTTTTCTGCCTAGTAAAATAATAAGCTAAAATTGTAATCACCTCTTTATAAAATTGTGGGTTTTGTTGTTTGTATATTGTTGTGGTACCGTAGATCACTAAAATAATGATACACTTAATATGTTAGTATTGTTAGTGCTTAAGTGAAGATAGAATGAAATTGGAATTAAAATGCTAATAGTGCTTTAAGTAGAGGAAATCTTGTTTAATCATGCTTGTGTGTTTAAACACTTAAATAAGAAATTAAAGTAACCATCTTTAATTAAATTGTTTAGCTACTGATTGTATCATGTTAGAGTTGCTTGCCTTGTTTGTCTTTTGTATGATTAGTGGAATGTTTGTCCTGCAGTATGTTGATTGTATGTTTTTACTTTGCGACGATAGAAACCTGCGAGGAGGGATTAGCTTTTTTTTTGCGAAATAACTTCCAATCTATTCATCAATTGTCAAGGTAGTACAAAGAATGCAAGAAGTAACTAAAATTACATCCAGATCCGTAGACCACCTAGCGATGACTACAAGCACTGGAACGAGCCGAAGGCGCGCCGCTGTCATCGCCCCTCCCTCACTGGAGCCGGGCAAACCTTGTTGTAGTAGACAGTCAGGAAGTCGTCGTGCTAAGGCCCCACGGGACCAGCGCACCAGACGAGCAACCATCGCTGATGAAGAGAAGAGTAGATCGAAAGGATCCAACTTGTAGACACACGAACACAGACGAACGACGACCAGATCCAGTCGGATCTGCCGAAGACAAACGCCGACCGAATCCCGCGAGATTCGACGGAGACACATCTCCACACGCCCTCCAACAACGCTAGACACGCTGCTGGAACGGGGGCTAGACGTGGAGAACCTTATTCCATACTCAAGGAGCCACCGCCGCGTCGTCTTCTTGAGTAGGACACAAACCCTAACAAAACACAAAAACGCATCTGAAAATGGAGCCCTCTCGAGGAGGGATTATCTGCCGAGGAGTATTGTGGAGATTGTATTGGTTATCAGCAGCAGGAGCAACCAGCAGATCAAGGCAAGCCATCTCAAAAGCTTGCAACTACACCTATTTTGTTTTACCTGTCAATCTACATATTTTACATGCATTAGATATATATACCTATTATACACCCATGTTCTGGTATATACTCTAGGCCGTAGACAAAACTATAGGATACACTATACCCTAAAAAAACACCTTTACTAGTATTACTACATCCGCACTGAAATATTAGATGTTTTAGCATTTTTCGGATGTAGCTAGACGTGTATTAGTGTTCAGATTAACTCATTTCAGGGCGTACGTAGTCCATAATAAAATATCTAAAATACCTAATGTACGGAGGGAGTATTCATTAAGTAGCTTCCTGTAATGGTTATGGACACCTAAGTAACCGAATGATAGAGAATGAAATGCAGCTCACATCGTCTTAGGAAGTAGTACGATTTTGAGTGATAAGAGCATCTCCACCGGAGGGACCCCCAAAGGCCCTTTGGGGGGCTGGACACCAAAAACGCCTACCAGCGGCACCCTCAAAGCCTCGCCCCGAGCGATTTTGTGTCCGGCACCTCCAGGAGGGCCTCCAATGGGGGTGCCGGACATCGCCTCGGGCATAGCCCTGACAGCGCTGGCCCGCCCGTCATACACACGACGCGCCGCTGCCCTGAATCATTCGCCCCCCACAGCCTCTCCTTTGTTCCTCTCGCCGGCGATTCGCACCATCGCCGTCACTCTAGTCGCCGCCAGCTTGATTCGCACCTAGGGGACCTTGGCGCAGCGCTAGGGACCGTCTCGCGCCGCTGGTCTCCGACCTCGTCGAGCGTCGGCGCATCTAGTCCGAGCCCGGGTACGCCTCCTCTTCCCTCCCGCCCTGCACGCAAGCTGTTCGACGATAGGCTGAATTCGTTGATTCGTCAAACAGGCAATGGACAGCGACGACGAGGTCATGTTTTTTGAAATGATGGCGGAGGATGCCGCTCTTGCGGCCGACGCAGCGGAGAATGAGATGATGATGGCCGTACTTCTAGATGCCGCAGTCGAGGAAGCCGCGACGCCGAAATTTGGAGGATCATCGAAGGGGCGGCGGGCCAACAAGAACCGCAACAGAGCAACTGGGCACGCTCTGTTGTTCCAGGACTACTTTGCCGAGAAACCGACGAACTTGCCTCATGAATTTCGCCGGCGCTATAGGATGAGCAGGAAGTTGTTTTGGAAGATCTTGCACGGCATTCGGGAGTACGACGACTACTTTGAGCTGAAGAGAGACTGCACCGGCTTGATTGGGTTCTCGTCTATTCAGAAATACACGGCGGCCATACGGTGCCTTGCTTACGGGCTACCCGCGGATGCTCTGAATGACTACTTCCGTATGTCGGAGTCCACAGCCGTCGAAGCCACCTACAGATTTTGTAGGGCAGTTGTGAAGGTGTTCGTCGTGCGCTATCTCAGAATACCAAATGAGCAAGACACGGCGCGTATTTTGGCACAAGGCGCAGCAAGAGGATATCCAGGGATGCTTGGAAGCATAGATTGCATGCACTGGAACTGGAAGAACTGCCCCTATCAGTGGCAATGGATGTACAAGTCAGGGCATCACGGGAAGTGCAGTGTTATACTTGAAGCCGTGGCCGATCATGACCTTTGGATATGGCATGCCTACTTCGGCACCGCCAATGACATCATCGTGCTCTACAATTCCACTGTGTTCAAGAGAGTTGTGGATGGCCTAGCTCCACCATGCAACTATGTGATCGGCGGCCATGAGTACAGCAAGGGGTACTATCTTGCTGACGGTCTATCCCAGTTGGGCTACATTTGTGAAGACAATCCGCAACCCTGTCGGCGAAGCACATTGCCATTTTGCAAAGAGACAAGAGGCTGTTCGCAAAGATGTGGAGCGGGCTTTTGGTGTGCTGCAGGCCAAGTGGGCTGTTGTCCGCTACCCTTGTCTCTCATGGTCGCCAGACGAAATGGATGCTATCATGAATGCTTGTATCATCATGCACAACATGACCATTGAGGACGAGCGTCCTATAAGGAGGCAACAGGTCGGCGAGCAGTTCGATTTCCAGGGGCCTATGGCTAATCCACAGCCGGGCGTACCGACGGCGTATGGTGAATTTGTTGCCGTAATTCGGGAAATTCGCGATGAAGCTACGCATAACCGACTGCACAATGACCTCGTGGCGCACGCATGGGCTATCAAAGCGAATCAGCCGGCGGGGGCAGCGCAAGAGTGATATGTTTTAAAGTTTAATTTGAATTTGAACTTTGTAACCGAATATGAACTTGTGTTGTACAAGTCAGAACCTATTTATTTTCAAACTTTATTAATGCATACGGCATTACATATGATTACTCGTCGTCATCGGACTCATCCTTAGGCGGCGGTGTCCCAGGCACGTCGTCCGCCGGCGCCGCGTCAGGAGTTCTCGGCTGCCACTCCGGTTCTGGGGCCTGGAGAACGGCCGGTCCTGCATATGCCCCTGCCGCACGGGACGGCCACGGCGACCAAGGTTCCCAGGGAGAGAAAGCAGGGCGTGCCGGGGATGGAGTTGCGGGCTCGCCGTCCTGTTCCGCCGCGTCCTCTTCCTGTTGTTGTTCGGCGGCGACCACGCCATGCTGATCGTCGACCAGCACGGCCTCCCTCTCCTCCTCCTGATCGACCACCACGACTGCCTCCTTCTCCTCCTCCTGATCGGGCAGCACCGCCTCCTTCTCCTCCTCCTGATCGGGCAGCACCGCCTCCTTCTTCTCCTCCTGATCGAGCAGCACCGGCTTCTTCTCAGGCGACGACATGGCGAGCGAGTTGTGGGCGGAAAGAATGAGATCGATGTGCGGCAGCGAGGATTTTTATATTGGTGCCAAGCGGTGCGAACGCAACCCGAATCGACGCGGCGGCGGTTGCAATCCACACGAAGCGTCGTAATGCGGAGCGTCGCGGCGACGAACCGGCAGCGGTTCGTGCGCCCGCAAGGTGTTCGACAGTTCGCTGTAATTTCGGGACCGTTTGGGGGGTGGGCCTTTGGGGAGTACCGCTGTGGGCGGCCTCTAAATGCTGACCGGACACATGTCCGGCACCCCCAAAGGAGGCCCAATTGGGGGTGCCGGACACACATTTGGAGGCCCGGTGGAGATGCTCTAATATATCTCTTTTTTCATCTAGCGCTGGAAGTTTTTTCAAAAACACTATGTTGTCGAACCAGTTGCAGTTCAAAAGTAAAAGAGACCGCATTTCGTCCCGTCGCAATCCCCTCCCCCGACGAACCCCTGCTCGGCCGGCCGCCGCCGCCGCATCCGCCATGGAAGGAAGATTCCGAACCTTCGCCGACGTCGAGGTGGGGTCGGCGCATGACCATGTCGATTTCATCGTCCCCTACCTCATCTCTCTCCTCCCTCGACCCGTCGTCCCCGCGCCCGACGACGCCGACGACTCCGACGACGATAACTTCTCCCTCACCTCCTCCTCCTCCTGCTACGGGGACGCCGTCGGAGCCGACTGGCCCGCCGTCGTGATGGCGGCGCGGGACGACGGTCAGGACCACATCAGCGGCCTCGCGAACGACCTGCTCTCCAGCATCATCTCCCGCCTCCCCACCAACGAAGCCGCGCGCACCATGGTCCTCTCGACGCGCTGGCGCCGCGTGTGGGCGGCGACCCCGCTCTTCGTCGACGACGCCCACCTCAGGGCCGCCGACGAGCCCCGCGGCGAAATCTCCGCCTTTCGCAACCTGCGCGCCGTCTCGCGCTGCGTGGCCGCTCACCCGGGCCCCGTCCGCGGCGTGCGCATCACCGGCATCTCCTTCAAGCTGCAGGAGCACGCGCTCCATCGCCTGGTCGCGAGCCTCGCCGCCAAGAACGTCCAGGACCTCGTCCTCTTCAATCGCCCCTGGCCGCTCAACATGTCGCTCCCCGGCGATGTCCTCAGCTGCGCCACCCTTAGGCGCCTCTACCTCGGTGTCTGGCGCTGGCGCTTCCCCGGCACCACCGCCGACCCGCCCGCTTTCCCCAACCTCCGCGAGCTCGGCATTTTCCACTGCATCATCAAGGACAGTGAAGTCGATGCCTTGTTTGCGCACTGCCCCAAGCTGGAGATCCTGTCCTACGCCATGATGTACATCTGCCCTTCACGCCTCATCGTCAGGTCCCGCAGCCTCCGTGCCGTGATGGAATGGAGGTGCACCTTCGATGAAGTCGTTGTCGATCATGCTCCCTGCCTCGAGCGCCTGCTCTTCGATAGCTTTGGCGACCGGAGGCCCGTCAAGATTGTCCACGCTCCCAGGCTGGAGGTCATCGGGTTCTTGGACCTCCAGCTCCACACACTCGAGATTGGCGGCATCGTCATCAGGGTAACTGCGACTTGTCTTTTACTTATTCAACACATCAAAATGCAAGTCTTTGCGTTTTCTCGGGGGGGAAGTGCGACTTGTGACTTTTGTGTTCTGCACTTACCATTCATTATATGATTATTATGCAACCAAATACGTAATTGTCTCACTGTTTAATTTGCCTCAATGGCAGGCTGGGATGAATGTGAGAGCTAGTGCCATGCTGCCAAGTGTGAAAATACTTGCTGTCAAGGTGCGGCTTTGGTATGACATGGAGGTCAAGATGCTGTCCACTCTGCTCACATGTTTTCCTCGCCTTGAGACGCTACACATCATGGTAGTATTTGTGTCTCTTAGATCTTTTCATCTGAATAATTGTTTGTCTAATATGGATGTTAGCTTATTCCAGTACTTGTTGTCCATTCCTATTTTATTCCAGAATCCGGGCTCAGAATTTAGATATGAGGCACTTCTAACTGTACTTCGGTGCGATTTCAGGATTGATATATGCTGACTATGTTTTCTTGCTCAACTGCAGTCCATTCATTCCAGGTCACCTGATATTGTGGATGAGATGGATTTCTGGAAGTCCCTGCCCGTCTGCGATTGCCTTGAATTACATCTGAAGACATTTGTCCTCCACGGTTTTCAGGGCCGGAAACATGAGTCGTCGTTCCTCCATTACATTATGAAGAATGGTAAGGTGCTGAAGTCCCATGGCATCATATATAGTGACAGTGATGATGTGATACTGGAGGAATCAGATGGAAGCAGTTCCAGTGATAATTTGGTAGTGGAGGAAGGCCCATTGTTATGTTCTGTTGGTGAGGGCAATGCGCCATCAGGTGGACGCAGTGCCAGTGATGATGTGGTCGTGGATGATGTGGTCGTGGAGGGAGGACCGATGTCAGGTACCCGTGGTAAGGGCAATGCACCGTCAGGTGGAAGTAGTGCTAGGTATATTTCTGTTTGCCCTGCCTCCCCTTGCTGGAGCTTTCAGAACGCCATTGACTTGTCAGTGGAGGATCCCTTCTATGTGCTGGGGCATGTGGATGCCCGGATTGCTCTTGTTGAGGATGAGAGTGGTAGATTATGTTTTTGTTGATGGTGCTTATGCTGGAGATATTTTTAGTCGGCAGGTTTACTTTATGGTGCTAAGGATATGGTAGTTGTTACTTCATAATTTTGTGGTGAACTAAGAAGGTAGACGTTTGGAAGCTAGTTTGACACTACGAGGGTGGTTTTCTCTTGGGGATATTTTTTGGATTTTGAGTCGTGGAAGTTAACTTTGCATGTTGTTTGGGGCCTTTTGGCTTGTACAAGTCCTTATGAGATGCTCAATATATCTCTCCTCATATCCTGCTGCTATTTGTTCATTCTTTTGCTGTCAAGTTGACAAGTTACCTAGTTTTCCTAGAAGGCAATTTGTGTTTTTTTTTTTTGCTGGGAATCTGTGTTATATATTTGACTGATTATTTCTTGCCATTGTTGCCCAATCTTTGCGAACAAAGGCAACCATCGTATTCATAACCAAGCAAAATTGCTGGTTTTACCCAATTTCGCACATCAGGTTCTGTGGGTAAATCTTGTTCTAGTGAGCCTTCATCGTAATAACAATTTGTCCTATGTACAAAGGTTACTTGCTCATACTATGACATATGGATTCCGACTAGAAAATGTTCTGCTAATCATAGCCTCTCTGTTTTAGAGTCAATTTATTTCTGAACTTCAGCACAAGTGATCGGCTTCTTTGCCTCTCGACAAACTTCAGTTTGACAAGAAAAATGTGGTGAACTAATTGTTTACGTGAAGTGCTTCTGCTTTGTGGAATTGTCCTGTGTGGCTGTGTCAGCCGGTCAAACAAGCACATCGAGTCTGATAATATATTAAAAATAGAGTCAATAACACCATTGGTACACGAACTTTACCTCTATGTGCATTTTCATACACAAACTATATTTTTGTGGTACAGTGGTACACAAACTCTACCTCTTGTGCAAAAATGGTCAGATCAGTCCGAAATGCCTATGTGGCAGCCACGGTGAAAATTTTCTGCTTATTTGGACTTTGCAAATCGATCCAGGGTTAAGTTTAAGTAGCACGGATAGGTCCTTCTAGTAAATCGTAGAAACAGGTCCCTGAGAAATAACGAACAGGTCCCTGAGAAATAATGAACAGGTCCCTAGCGCATCACGAACAGGTCCCTACCTTATATTACACGATCACGACGAACAGTTCACGCAGCTCTTTCCGCTGTTCTCGTGCCGACGACGCCGTCCGCTGCGGTGACTGCTGCGCCGCCGCCAGACTCGTGCCAATGGCGCCCGAGGTGCAGCTCCGGCCGTGGTTTGCGGAAGATCCGGACTACGGTACGTTGCAGTTGCATCATCCCTCTTCTTCTCCCGTGGTTCCTTCTCCGTGAGCGGGCGAGGTCGACGCCGCTATGATGATCGAGGCGTTCCCTGCTGGAAAATCTCGATGAAATCAACAATTGGATAGATAATAACAGTGCGGAAAGGGTTTGTAGGAGGATTACCTCATTTGGGTGAGAAAAATTTGTGCCCTGTTTCGGCCTACTGTGCGTGTCCGCCGGAAGCCAAATTGGCTGCTACAATTGAGTGTTTTATGCACAAATTAGTATCGCATAGCATTGCTACATGTTGTGGCATCAGTACTTGACGAAAAAGTTTTGCCTTTTTGAGTTAGATTTGTGATAACTAAGGCGCCAGTTGCTAACACTGCATTTTCTGAATATTTCAGTGTTCTGTCCAGAGTCAAATGACGATTTGTTCACCCTAGTAGTGGAGCACAATGGATTCTTCACTGGAAAAGGACCCACATTGAGTTATGATTCATCCACAGCAGATTATGTGGATTTTGTTAGCAGGGAGACATGGTCCATTCTTTGGATACAGGATATTCTGCAGCTACTAGGATATTCATTTGATGGGAGGTTACATGTGTACTGGTGTCCACCATGGAAGGAAATTCATGAGGTTTGGTTTGCATTGAGCAGGATGCATATATTGTGCAGATGATAAATGCAGCAGAGACTCACAAGAGGTTGGTAGTGTTTCTTGACTACTCGAATTATGTGAAGATCTTGAGGCCTGGATCCATTAGGGAGGCACTTCCACTTCAGGAGTAGATGCTCCAGGTACTTCAGTTGCTGCCACACCACCTGCTGCCACACCACCTGCATCCACACAAGAAGCACTCACACAAACTAGATCATCTAGGAGAACTGAGCCAGTGCAGGAAGAAATAATTCCAGAGGAAGGGTATGAATCAGATGAGCAAGACTCTGATTTTGTAGACAGTGACTATGCAGCAGATGAAGGAGATGACGACATATTTACTGACAACATAGACACAGAGGTGAATGACAACAATGAGCCAGTACCTGTGCAAGAACATGAAGATGACACAACTTTGGATGATGCAGACTTGAACCTGAGGCCAGATGAGCATGAACAGTTGCAGTACAAGTTTTCTTTATTCAATCCTGAGGTTGATATGGAAGATCCAGTATTCAAAGTTGCATGTCTTTTGCTGATGTTAAAGAAATGAGAGCTGCTCTGGCTGCATACAGTGTTAGAAATAGAAGGAAAATCACTAAACCTAGAAATGAGAAGAACAGAATTGATGTTGTATGCAAAGAAGGGTGCCCATGGATGCTAAAAGCCTCTGCTGATAGCAGGACATGAGCTTTTGTTATTAGAGTAAAGTGTGGCCAGATGCAGAGCATAGGTTTTGTGTCAGACATTTGTACCAGAATTTTCAAAAGGCAGGAAACAAGGGAGAAGTACTGAAAAACAATTTGTGGGCAATTGGCAGATCAACTAATCTTCCAAAATATGAGAAAAACATGCAGAAGATGATGGTGGCTAGTAAGAGGGCATTTGATTGGGTTGAGGCATTGGTGCCTAGCACATGGATAAAAGCATTTTACAGAGAATTTCCTAAATGTGACATGATGTTGAACAATCATTCAGAGGTTTACAACAACTACATATTACAAGCAAGAGAAATGCCCATCTTGTCCATGTTAGAAACTGTGTTCTACAAGTTAATGCACAGAATTCATAGTAAACAGCTTGAATCTCAGAAATGGACTGAAATTATTTGTCCTAAAATCAAGAAAAAGCTAGACAAATTCACTACATGGGCTGCAGGGTGCATGGTTAAGCCTGCTGGAAATGGACTGTACCATGTCAGTTCTAGTGAGTTTGAGGGTCCATACAGTGTGGATTTTGTTGCAAAAACATGTGACTGCAAAAGATGGCAGCTATGTGGCATACCATGCCACCATGCAATAGCTTGTTGTAGAACTGATGACCTAGACCCAGAAACATTTGTGCACAGTTGTTACATCATTGCCACTTACCAGGAAGCATATGGATTCAATTTGGTCCCTTTGAGAGGCAGGGAGTTCTGGGAGAAGACCAATGGGGTGCATGTACATCCTCCTCTGTACACTAAGGTCATGGGAAGACCCAAGAAAAATAGAAGAAAAGGACCTGAAGAGAAGATCAAATGAGGGGTGCAAGTTCTGTCCAAGCATGGTGTGCTTATGCACTGCTCTGTCTGCAAAAAAGGAGGACACAACAAGGCAGGACATAATAAGTACATTGCAAATTTGGGGCTGCAGAATGATGAGCAAACTGAAATAAATGCAGAAGATGATAATTTCGATGACCCATCTTACATTCAGAACGTAGTTCACCATACTCCAGACCCTAGATTGGACCCTACCCAGCAGATGAATTCCATGGTCTGCAATTTAGGGCTGCAGGTAATTTATAGGCCCATTTAAGTTCATAATGAGAGGTTGTCGACAACCCTCGACGGTTGTCGACAACCTTTCAAAGACATTTAAGGTCATAATGAGAGGTTGTCGACAACCCTCGACGGTTGTCGACAACCTTTCAATGACATTTAAGGTCATAATGAGAGGTTGTCGACAACCGAGACGGTTGTCGACAACCTCTCATGTACATTTAAGGTCCTTTTATTATGAAATGCTGACATAAAATGGAACTAACTCACACCCTATCTGTTCTAGACTCATGTCCCTCCCAATAGGACACATGGGCTATTACCATAGGAAAGTACATTTGTTGAAGCAGCAAGAGAAGCTATACCACAACCAAGGGTCAGGGTTACTACAGCTACCTCCAGGGGAAGGTCCAGGGGCAGAGGAAGAGGCAATGTCAGCAGACCTGTGCAACATGCTTCTCAGCAGCAACCAGCAAGGAAAAGGCAGGCATATGCAAGCACAATGGAGATGCAAGATGGACCACAAGGTGGAGGAAGAGCAAGGACTGCAAACCAGCAACAGCAACAGCAACAAGCACCACCTGATGTTCATACACCTGCAGAATGATGATTGTAGCAAGTACCAAATTTATGTCGTTTTAGGATGATGCCCTATTCTGTGTTTGAACTTTTTAGGATGATGTGATTTCAAACCATGAACTATTCCTATCATTTGATTCCATGTGCTGAGTTTGAACAAAAAGGTCTTTCATTCATCCTTGCATTTTATCAGTTCGACATGATACAGCAGTAGAAACACCAGTACAGAAACTCTAGCTTCTAAAGCTCAAACAAAGCCTCTAACTAACAGTGATGCAACACAGTACATAACTACAAAGCTAGCTGTAACTAACACAAACAAGACCTCCTTCTTATCCCTCCCTCTCATCTCAGCTCTATGATCTCTCTTCATCTCTTTCATTTCAAGCTTCATAATTCTGATCATATCTTCAAGTTCATCAATTTTGCTCTGTTGCTTCTCATGTTCTCCTGCATCTTTCTTCAAGAAATTCTCAGAACTGGGCGCAAGCTGAAATTAATTGAAGAACAGAGCTGAAATGAAGCACAAGAACAGAGCTCAAAATGAGCTACAACAACTCACGACTGAAATGAAGCACGAGAAGAGAGAGAAATTACGTACCTTCACCACTGGCGGCTTCACCTCCCGCTCCGTGTTCCAGTAAACCACAGCGGTTTCCACCCATTCCTCGCCGTCGCCGTCGTTCCGCGCTCCTTCTCCGCCTTTACCCATCTCTTCTTCCCAGCGCAACCGCCGTTCCGCACCCCGTGAAGAAGACATGCCTCCGCAGCACCCTAGAGTTAGGGTTCGCTGCTGCCTCAAATCTACCCTCGCCGTCGCCGCCGCTCACCCTAGAGTTAGGGTTCGCCGTCGCCATCGCCTCCGCTCGATTTGGGAATTTTGTCTCCTAACGAGGACGTACCGTATCAGAAATATTTTACAATTCAGGGGGGTATCTGTAAAAGTGTTAATGAGCAGGCGTGTGCCGCGTCCGAGCTGGCAGTTCCACGTGTCGCCTCCGCACTCGTTTGGACCAAAAACGAATCCGCATCAAAGTTTGTGTACCACTGTACCACAAAAATAAAGTTTGTGTATGAAAATGCACATAGAGGTAAAGTTTGTGTGCCAATGGTGTTATTGACTCTTAAAAATAAGATTGGGTGTGTTGCAAGAGTGGTAGTTTGATCAACGGTTGAGATGTGTTGTAAGAGTGGTAGTTTGATGCTCTGATTTTATTAAAAACTAGATAATACCCCGCGCGTTGCAGCGGAATTGGTGGCAACAAAATCTAGCACAACAAAACCTTGCTCTCTATAAGAAGAAACTATGATGCATACATGGCTAAATATGACTATGTTGCAAATGAAGCATCGTACTACAAAACCACAGGCTGTTCAGATTTAGTTGTATAGCCACAATATGATTCTGATTGACTAAATATCTATTTCAAATTAATGGTATGATATGATATTGCCGTAACTAATCTAGCTTACAGGAACAAAACCAAGTAACCAAATCAGGTAATGAATCATGAAACCAACGGTACAGTTCCAAACTAACTCAACTGCTCGGGCTAAACTTAGGTGAGAAGTACATAATTGCGAACTATACATGGGCATCAACCACTGTCCTTTCTATTTTGAGACTAACGAACCTCTATCCTCGCATTCTAGACGAAAAATGATGGTTCTGGAAACAGTAGCACCGGCCATTAGTGATTATTGTAAATAATCCTAATGCCGCTCAACATTTGAGTAATTAATCTAGCAGCTTAAAATCAGAAATACTATCATTGTGTTCACTTCGATGCTGCCTCAAACATACTATGAAAAAATCCATTGAAACTTACCAATTAATCAGGCCAAAAGGGTAAATAAATGAATCTGCATAGTTGAACATAATAACATGGTTGAACGAATAGATACCTTTTTTTTTTTCAAAAAACATAGCAGCAGAGTTATGAGCCAGGTTCATCTTTCAAATAATAATTGTATGTGTACTAAAGCTGAACCTACAATGAACATTGTTTGTGTACCAAAGCTTATCGTACGCAGGTTCATCTTCAGAGCACGCACATGAACTTCAGATGATGTACATGAGTCCAAAAGTTACCATTTAGCTACCATAAATATTCAAAGGAATAACCCATTTTACAAAAAAGACAGAAGTAGCGCGACCTTATCCTCTCCCCGTGCTACAGTAGAGAGGGGCGACCGCGAGGCGACCTCGAGTTCTTCGGTCTCGCCGGCGATTCCGCCGCTCCCCTCCACCTCCGGCCGTCGTTCTGGCGCCGTGAGGTGGGGGGGAGCTCCGGCATCCGTCCGTGCGTGTACATAGGTCCCTCTAGTAGGTGTGCGTTCCCCCCGGCGGCGTCGAAGACGGTGGCGATGGCGTCGGTGGTGGGGGTGTGGTCCTTCCCCTCCTTTCCCCGTTCCGGTGTCGTTCTCGTCGCCGGGGAGGTTGTGAAGGTGTTCGTCGGGGGCGCCTCTCCGTGCTTGCTTCTCCGGCCTGCCGTGGCGGCGAGGGGAGGAGCTGCTGGAGCTTGGCGTCTCCGTTTTGCTCGTGGTCTTGCAGGTGGAGTCCTTCATCGGCTTTGCTTCGTCCGGCCGTGGTGGTGTGGCGAGCGGCGGCTGGAGGTGGGTGTGGGTGGTGGCTCAGGACGGTTCTGCTCCGGCGGGAAGAAGGGTGGTGCTGGCGAGGAGGAGCTGTGGCCGTGTCCGTTCATCGTGTCAGATTCCGTCGCCGGGCGGCGGATGGACCCTGCGGTCGTCTACAATGCGTGGTGGCTCCTCTTCTCCGGCGGCTCGAGGTACGGCGGTGCCGGCGGCGTCTAGGGTTCTGGGGTGCGAGGTGGTGGGTCTGATCGTGATCTTCCCAGGGTGCACAGGGTGTTCTGTGCAAGTTGCAGGGGTTCGGTTGTAATTTCTAGTTCTTGCTGGGCCTGTTTGTAATTTGTACATGTGCATCTCTGTTTATGGATCAGTCCCTTTTCAAAAAAAAAAAAAAAAGGAATAACCCATTTTAAAGTGTGTTGCTGAAAAGATCATGACATTCAGTTAATTTTCAAACTCTCCTGCAGAAGAGGACACAAAAGATGATTTAGTCGATAAACATCGTGAGTGGGAAAAACAACTGTATTGGAAAAAAGATTATAAGTTGCATACCAGCAAACGTATTTACATGCAGTATTGGTGCGTAGGCTCTTGTTACAGATCGATCTAAAGACTTGGGCAGAGGAAGAAAGAATAGAGCCTCGATCCAGAGGTTCTTCCGTTCTTGGCTTTCCGGTGTGAGGTGAGCTAGCATCGGTACGGCCGACAGAACCCAGCTACAGGTGGCCTGGACCAGTGCATCTGCCACTACCTTCCCCATGGCGGCACTCCTTGCGTATCTTCTGTAATCTTTTTTATGGAAACACGAACCGTCGGGCGAGAGAGTACTCAGTGAGTCAGTGGGGATTCGTCCCAAGGCTAGGAAGAGGAGAGTAAAATTTGTGCGAGCTGCCGGCCGTAGAGGAAAGAGATTTGGGCTGAGTTAAGGCTGTTACAGGTACTGAAGAGCCCCTGGTTGCAGGATGATTTTTGGACTCCTCGTGGGATTCGGCTATTCGGCTGAACATTCAATGAAGGTGGAGCTGCATTGCAGTACGTATTACGAAACTGAATCGGACCTACGGATGACATGGGTTAAGAAGATGATGTGGAAGGCTAATGATGTGGCATGCTTGCATGTTGAGAGAAATCAAGTAGTGGGGTTCTCCTATTTAGATAGAGAAGATAAGATTGGGTGTGTTTGCCATGAAGTCATTAATGATTTGAAAATAAAGTTATTTGTGCATGCTAACACTTACAATCTCTAGCTGCTCTAAATTTTGCTTGGTGCCAATGACTAACTTTCTGTGATGTCTTATGCTTTTCCCATCTCTTACAACACATCTCAGCCGAATACTAGGCACTTGTATGGGTCGTGGCAACATCTAAATATGCTGTGTGTATTTTCACCGGAACGAAACACACCCATAGTTTTTCATTTTAGTTAACATTTCAAATTCACGTTTTCCTAGAATCAGCCAACTTTGTAAAATGTTAATCACCTATTCACCCTAGTCAAATCCTAGATCCTCCAAAGTTGATTCTTTCGTGAAAGACGGTTTCCAATGTGGTGAATACACTGTTCAAGATATCTTCCGATATGCCGATTAATCGGCCGATTTATCTCTTATCACTGTCTGACCGATAAGATAAATTGGCCGATAAGCCAGACGATATGCCGATAAACCGTCTGATATGCCGATAAATCAGCCGATTTACCTGTTATCTTTGGTAGGCCGATAAGTTAGCGATAAGCGATATCCCCAACATTGGGTGAATAACTATAACACCTTTAAGAACGATGTGGGATTCATCAAAGTTGATACCGTTTCGTTCACTCATTGACACATCTCAACGCCTTCGTCCCGTTCACTTTGGACTGGTAGGACATCACAAGTGATAATATATTTTGGAACAACTAGAAAAGAAGCAACGTAGCCTTATTGAAAAAAACTAAAGAGGGTTAACCTCCAAAAAAAACTAAAGAGGGGGAATATGTTTCTACAAATTCAATACTTTTCTTCACAAGTTCTAGGATGCGACCATGTGAAACAACCTAGTTGTATGGTGATATAGAAAACTTTAAGCTCAAAGGATATCACAAGATAAACACAAGGAAATAACTTGGATAGAAATAAGTGAGCCACACAAAGAAGAATATGTATCGTTGGGAGAGCTAATCCCAGTTGGAGTGGTGTGCGTTACCATGAAGGACCCTCTCGAATATATCACCGGAGGAGAGACGTCGAGCATTACACTCTCTGATCTTGGTGTCCCAAGCACCTGATTGCTTTTATCTTCTAGTTCTAGGTTGTTTTTCATAGAAGCCGATGCCTTATCTTCAAATACTAGGTTCTTTTGGACAAGTGTTGTAAAATGACCTTTGTGCAAAATGTACCCGCCACGTGTTTCAATATAATGCAGCTCCGGGTTCTCTGTGACCCCACCCCTTGTACAAAAAAGAAGAATGTGCTAGCGGCTTAAGAAAAGAAGATGAAAAAACAATAAACCGAATGTGAATCAGAAAAGAAGGGATTCATCCACTTGTTCTCATCTACTTCTGTTTTTTATTGTTTGAATTGTCCACAAATGTAACTTGTGCCAACTCTCACAGCTCTTCCAACAAAGATATTTTTATTGTATATGTACACTTTTTTTGCAGGAAGCAACTCATATGCAAAAGATATGTGACATTTCTAACTGCACGGATTGTACAACGTTTTATGACCAAGTCAGTCTTCTAAAGACTATTCAAGAGGTCACCAATGCGCACGTTTTTGACCTCTTGTACCGATGCAAGAGGCCAAAAAGTTGCAAATCTTGGTTTGACCTACCGCATATATCACATTTGAATTCGAATTTGTGTCGCCTACTACTCACACGCAAAAAAAAAAAAAAAAAACTGCATGACTAGTTCACTACCACGAGGCACCAGTCCACTATGGTCAATGGCGTCCCACCAAGGTGACAAGGTCAGCTGGAAGTCTCGATCATTCGCAGCTAAAAAAAAGACCGCATTTTTCCTTCTGCCGCAGTCCCCTCCACCAAAAACCCTACTCCACCGACCTCCGCCGCCGCCATGGACGCCGACGCCGCCGGAGGCGACGGAGGGTTCCGAACCTATGCCGACATCGAGGACTACTTCAAGAACATGGCGTCGGAGGGACTGTCGGCGCAGGACCGCATCGACTACATCGTCCCCCACCTCATCTCCCTCCTCCCTCCGCCCCTCGTCCCCGCCCCCGACGCCGACGACGCCTCCGACTCCGACGACGAGCACTTCTCCCTCACCTCCTCCGACTCCGACTCTGACGCCGACGGGGCCGCTGTCCTTCCGGCGGCGCAGGGTGACGGGCAGGACCACATCAGCCGCCTCACCAACGACCTGCTCTCCAGCATCATCTCCCGCCTCCCCACCAAGGAAGCCGCGCGCACCATGCTCCTCTCGTCCCGCTGGCGCCGCGTGTGGGCCGCGACCCCGCTCCTCGTCGACGACGCCCACCTCAGGGCCACCCGCGAGTCCCGCAAGATGTCCCCCTTCGGCGCCGCGCGCGCCGTCTCCCGCTGCGTGGCCGCCCACCCGGGCCCCGTCCGCGCCGTGCGCCTCACCCGCACCTCCTTCCACCAGCAGGAGTACGCGCTCCAGGGCCTGGTCGCCAGCCTCGCCGCCAAGAACGTCCAGGACCTCGTCCTCTTCAACCGCCCCTGGCCGCTCAACATGCCGCTCCCCGACGCCGTCCGCAGCTGCGCCTCCCTCACGCGCCTCTACGTCGGCATCTGGCACTGGCTCTGGCACTTCCCGGACAATGCCGCCCGCCGGCCCGCCTTCCCCAACCTCCACGAGCTTGGCATCTTCCACACCATCATCGACGACAAGGAAGTCGAGGCCTTGCTCCGGCACTGCCCCAAGATCAAGATCCTCTCCTTCGCCTTGGAGTGGTACAGGTGCCCTGCACGCCTCCGCGTCAAGTCCCGCAGCCTCCGTGTCCTGATGGAATGGAGATGCGCCTTTGAGGAAGTTGTCGTCGACGATGCCCCCTGCCTGGAGCGCCTGCTCTTCGATAGCATTTTCGAACCGAGGCCCGTCAAGATTGTCCACGCGCCCAAGCTGGAGGTCCTCGGGTTCTTGGACCTCCAGCTCCACATGCTCGAGATTGGCGGCTTTGTCATCAAGGTAACTGCGTCTTGTCACTTTGCACTTACTAGCATTCATTAGGTGATTGTGCAGCCGAATAACTTTGTCACTCTTTAATTTGCCTCGATGAAAGCCTGGGATGAAGAATGTGAGAGCTAGATCCATGCTGCCAAGTTTGAAGATACTTGCTGTCAAGGTGCGGTTTTCAGACGACATGGAGGTCAAGATGCTGTCCACTCTGCTCAGATGTTTTCCTTGCCTCAAGACGCTTCACATCATGGTAATATTTGTGTTATAAGATATCTGTTTGTCTAAAATAATTGTATGTCGAGTGAAATTCAAATGATCATATGGTTGTAAAGCTTACACAACACTTGCTGTCCATTGCTATATGTTCTAGATTGATTATGTAGGTCTCAGTTCTAGCCCTATTACTTGTAGTTGGGGCAACTTGAGGATTGATACGCTATATGTTTGACCTTTTGTTTTTTTGCTGAATTACAGTTCATTCCATCTGACTCAACTGATATTGTGGATCATGCTGAATTTTGGAAGTCCCTGGGCTCTTCTGACTGCCTCAAATCTCATCTCAAGACTTTAGTCCTCCATGGATTCAAGAACCTTGACCATGAGCTGTTGTTCCTCAATTACATTTTGGAGAAGGGTAAGGTGCTTAAGACCGTGTGCATTGTTCCTAGTGAGCTGGATAATGTGGCAGCGGAGGCAGGCCTGGTGTCCGGTTTCATTCTTGAGGGCAATGCGTCATCAGGTGGAAGCAGTGGCAGTGATATTTCTGTTTGCCCCGCCTCACGTCGCTGGAGCTTTCAGAACGGCATTGACTTAACACTGGAGGATCCTTTCTATGTGTTGAGGCATGACGTGGCCTGGATTTGCTGTCGTAGTGAGGATGAGACGGCGTGCTAGTTTGTTTTCTGATGATGGTCCTTATGGTACTTACTTGTTACTTCGTCATAATTCCGTGGTGAACTAAGGTAGGCTGAGTCCATGAATATTTGGATAGTTTGACTAGTACTTTGCCCTCTGAGTTTTCTTTTGGGAAGACTATTAGGATTCTGAGTTGTGGAAGTACATTCGCTACATGTGGTTTGGGCCGTTTGGCTGGCTAGTAAAACTACTTATTACAGGCAGTCTATCTCTACTGACTTCCTGATGATGTTTCATGATTGTTCTTTTTGCTTTCAAGTTGATAACTTAGCTAGTTCCTGGAATGCAGTCTTTGTTACATATTGACATATTGTACTGATCATTCATTGTCCAAGTTTGGATGAAGAATCGTCCATTGTCTAACATAAAATGCATTACCTAGAAGTAGTTTTCACGCACTAATGCTTGGTTTTCGCAATTAATTGAAAATGTTACTGCAGAGTTTCAAATAATTACCATTTGTTTTCTCTTGAATACATATACATGCTCTGTATATTTGGTAAAAAAAAACATTCTATTTTAGGATACAGGAAATAACAAATTTATGGCTGTATGAAAGAATAAAATGCTCTTTCTCAATCCTGGAATTTGTCTTTTTTGTGTAGGACAAAATATATTCTTAAAAAAAAACTTGTGGTTGTGGCGTACGTACTCGATATATATATGTGAATATGCTTTTTTAGATTTGTTTGAGATGGGTGCTTTTCGCTTATATGGTAGTTGTTATTATCCTGATCCTTACCCATGGGGCAATATTCTTCAGTTGTGTGACAAAGTACAAATACAATTTTGATCTGAGTAATTTTTCTGTCACTGTATCATGTATATACCTTTTTGCGTAACACAAAACAAGCAATATAAGCTCCTTCGCGCCAGTAAAATTGTTGGGTAGCCTGTCGTATAGCTTGATGCATCTGCAGGCTCGGCATACGGCTGAAAGCTAGGATTCGTGGTGCCATTTGGAACGTATGCAGCCACTGTTAATTGTTAACCTTGGACATCAAATGGCATCTACTCTCCAGCCTCCGCTTACCTCGCTTTCTTCCATGGAACATCTGAATCAGACTATGCAGGTGCGTTTTGGTCAAATGGCGCACCCTGAAGGAGAACTTGTTCCGCTGGCTCGCCTTGTGGAACAGATGCTGGACGGCAGAAAGACGTCTGGCCTTGATCACTTGGACAGGTGCACTCTTTGCGATCAGGTGTTGGAAGACATGGATCATCTCATTGTTCAGTGCCCCTTCTCGAGAGTTTCTGGTTCACCTTAGAGCATCTCCAGTCGGGGCGGCCATTCCGCCCAAAGGCCTTCCGGACAGGCCCATAGGCCTGGCGCATTTGGGCGCCCTGTCTCCCCACTCGCGCCCCCCAAAGGGGCCGCCCAATAGTTTTTTCTAATATGAATTCAAATATTTTAAAGTTGGCAAATCAAACAGACATGAATATTTAATAGTTCAAACACATAAAATTAAGTTTTACACGTTATCGAAAAACAAATTACAACTCAAACATCTTCCTCTGCTGCCGCCATGCCCCGTCGCGCCCACAAATGGTTCGCTAGATCAGCTTGGAGTTCATTATGAGTAGTTTCATCACGGATTTCCAAATGCATTGCCAGATAATCAGCAAAATCTGCCGGCACGTTGTGATCAACATGTGCATGAGGACCCTCAAAGTCATAAGGGTGATGATCATGCACTGGATTGTTGCGCTCGCTCTCGATGATCATGTTGTGCAAAATCACACAGCAGTTCATCACCTCCCACATCTGCTCATTCGACCATGTCAAAGCAGGGTACCGAACATAGCAAACCTTTGCTGTAGCACTCCAAATGCCCGCTCGACATCCTTCCTGGCACTCTCTTGCTCACTTGCGAAGTTAGAAGCTTTGTTTCCCCGAGGATTGGTGATGCTCTTCACAAATGTTGCCCACCTTGGATAGATGCCGTCGGCAAGGTAGTACCCTTTGTTGTATTGGTGGCCATTGATCTCATAGTTCACAGGTGGGGCATGACCTTCAACTAGCTTCGCGAACACAGGAGAGCGCTGCAACACATTGATGTCGTTGTTTGATCCTGCCATGCCGAAGAATGCGTGCCAAATCCATAGATCATGATCGGCCACAGCTTTAAGAACCACACTGCAGTATCCTTTCTGGCCTCCCTTATACATCCTTGCCAACCAAAAGGGCAGTTCTTCCAGCTCCAATGCATGCAGTCTATGTTTCCAAGCATCCCAGGCCATCCTCTTGCAGCATTTTGTTCCAGGATCCGGGTTGTTTCTTCTTCATTTGGTCCTCTCAAATACCGTGGGCCAAACGCACCAACCACTGCCCTGCAGAACCTGTACATCGACTTGATAATTGTCGACTCTGACATCCGTAGATACTCATCTACAGCATCAGCAGGTGCTCCATATGCAAGCATTCTTATGGCTGCAGTGCACTTCTGCAGAGAAGAGAAACCAATAGTGCCCACGGCGTCCTTCTTCAACTTGAACCATGGATCGTACGTCCTCACAGCTTGCACGATATCGTTGAACAATCCACGGTTCATCCGAAATCGTCGACGAAAATCCTTGGCGGTGGCGACAGGAACGTCCGCAAAATAGTCAGAGACTAACATGCAGTGGCCTTCCATTCTCTGCCTCGGCTTGCTCTTCCTCCTTCCGAACGCCGAGCCTCCTCGTTTTGGTGCGGCATTGGCGTCCTCGACGGCTTGAAGTTCGAGAAGACATGTGAGAATCGCTATGTTCTCATCTTCCTCCTCGGCAATGGCGGCTTCTTCTTCCAGCAGCATCACGGCCATCAACTCGTCGTCGCTGTCCATCTGCAAATGACGGCATGTTTGTGAACAATGGTGCCGGCTGGAGTCGTCGGAGCCGGCGGATTCAATTTTGTACAAAACCAGGCGTACCCGTAATTCCGCCGAACACCTTTGAGGCGGGGTGGAGAGGAGAGGCCGCCGGTTGCGGCTCGAGTCGTCGAACTGGCGGCGGCGCGGCGGAAAACGGCGGCGCGGCGAGGAGAGGAGGAAAATCAAACAGCGGCGCCGGCGTCTAGGTCGGGGGGTGGAGGCAATGGCCGGGCGACGGCGGTTGCAGATCGGCGCGGGGTGGAGAGGAGAAGTGGGAGGGCGACGAGGAGAAAACGACGACTCTTTGTCTCACTGCCAGGCGTGGCCCGCGCGTCGGAGCGGCCGTTTCGTAGTGTCCGGGGCCGCCTCAACCCTGCCCAAGTTGAGGGCGTGGTGTGGGCGTGCCGGACACAAAACTGGGCCGCGCCGGACCGAAATCGGATTTGGGCGGCGCGAGTGGGGAGAAAAAAGTGTCCGACACGCCCCAAAGGCCTTTGGGCGGCCATTTGGACGCCCGACTGGAGATGCTCTTATGTAGAGACTTGGGAGTTATCGACATCGTTCTGCAGCCTCAGGAAACATTGAGAGGATGGTGGCTCTCCATCTCGAACAGACAGCCCAGGAAGACTAGAAAGGTGATCTTGATGCTGGCTACTGCAGGAATGCGCAGGCTTTGGCTCGAGCGGAATTCTCGCACCTTTGAACAGAAGTATGAACTTGCATCAGCTGGTAAGCCTCACGAAGGAAGAATTGGGGCTCTGGACCCTTGCGAAGACAGGAGTTGACCGCAGAACTGTAGGACGTTGCGACGAGTAGGCCTTTCTGCTGTTTGTGTGCGTTGTAAGTGTGGGCCTTTGGGCATGTTGTAAAACCCTTTGCTAAATCTTAATAAAAAGACACACAACCTTTGGTTGCCTGTTTCTTGAAAAAGTGACAGTGCCGACAATCAAAGAATGACCGCCGGAGTAGCTAGGCACATCGACACAACTAATGGCAGCGGTACCGCAGGCATGTGTAACAAAAACATAGACATAGATAGAAGTATGAATGGCAACAATCTTAGTAGGAGACCGCCTACAGCGTCAAATCCATCCGCGACAAGAACAATCAATTTAACCTCTCTCAAGTATTATCGAATTCCAACCTAACCCTATCTGTTGCAGCCACGTCGTCTGCTATCTTCTGTACGATACCTTATCCCGTTGTGGATCTAAGACCAAAACAGGTGTATTTTCCGATAGCAGTAAAACCAATTATGTTTGTATTGGTCTTAGATCGGAAAATACCCAAGAAATTTAATTGGGTGAATAAGTTTGGATTTTTTTTTGCGAGGAAGTTACAGATACATCAGCCAAGCTTCAACAGAAAAGCCCAGAAAACAAATAAAATTACAACGAGGTCCTTCTGAGCTCTGGCGTCGTCGTCTTCGAGCAGACCGCTGAGCCGGCGAAACCTGCCGCCCCACCTCCATAACCTTGGACTGGGAGGCCCCCCTGCGCGACTCGGAAGTCGACGCTCCTCGGTGCCTAAGCACCTCCACCCTGCACGAAGAACAGCCACACCAACTTGGCCTTCCGCACCCGCAACTTCAAGGTCGTCAACCGCCGGATCTGCCATCTCTCGAACTCCGGCGAAGGGGGAGCCCTCTCGAGCACTCCGAAGAGCCGCGAACGAGGGCGGGGCGGCAGATCCGCGGCGGTGCTCCACCGGAGCCACGCCGACAGAGGAGAAGACCACCGCCTCCAAAAGCCACTCCGGCACCACCGCTTCCACCCTAGCGCCGCCGGCTAGCACACCACCACGCACACCTAGACTATATACACGCCTGGATCCGGGGATCCCCCGTCCTCCCGCCGCCGAAGCGGCCACCGGAGGGCGAGGGATCCGGCGAATCGCCGGCGGCGAGCTGCTGCGCGCTGTTTCGCCCAAGAAATCGCCTATCCGCACTGTAGATGGGGATAGGGATAAGGTCCAAGCTCTTTCTTAGTGGGTGAATAAGTTTGGATTGCTTGCTTTGTATTCAGCGCAGAGGCATGCATGATACAGCTAGAGAAAATTCTCAGGAATTTTACTTGCGTGAATAGGTTTGGATCACACAAAGAGGCATACACGATCCAGTTATAGAAAAATAAGTCACATCAAATTGCGTTTGTACTTTGTCGTGCAAACAATATTGTCCCATAAGCAAGGATACAGATACTAACTTTCATATAGAAATCCTCATCCAAACTTGGACAAAGAATGACCAGTACAAAATGTAGCAAATATTGCACTCCAAGAACTAGGTAAGATATCAATTTGGCAGCAAAAGACCAAACGTGCATCAGGATATAGGTAGGGAGAGATTGTGCACTTTTACAGACCCAAAACAACATGAAGCCGAAGCCAAGGTACATCCACAACCCAGAATCCTAATTGTCTCCGAGAAAAACTCAAGAGTGCCATAGCTGAAAAAACTAGCTTCATGGGCTCAGTCTACCTTCTTAGTGGACCACGAGATTATGACGTAACAGGTAACTACCATGTCCTAAGCACCTAAAACACAAACTAGTGCGCATATCCAGTACGACAAGCAATCCAGGCCAAGTCTTGCCTAAACACATAGAAGGGATCCTCCACTGACAAGTCAATGCCGTTCTGAAAGCTCCAGCAACGGGAGGCGGGGCAAACGGAAATATCACTGCCACTGCTTCCACCTGATGGTGCATTACGCTCGAGAAGGAAACCACGCATCGGACCGACCTCCGCTACCACATTATCACGCTCACTGCGAACAATGCACACGGTCCTGAGCACCTTACCCTTCTCCAAAATGTAATTGAGGAACAACAGCTCATGGTCAAGGTTCTTGAATCCATGGAGAACTAAAGTCTTGAGATGAGATTTGAGGCAGTCAGAAGAGCCCAGGGACGTCCACGACTCAGCATGATCCACAATATCAGGTGAGCCGGAAGAAATGGACTGGAATTGAGCAAAACAAAAACAAAAATGTCAACAATCAGCGTATCAATCCTGAAACTGCACCTAACTACAAGTAATAGTGCTAGAACTGGTACCTAGATTATGAATCTAGAATATATAGCAACGAACAGCAAGTGCTGGATAAGCTGACATCCATAGGATCATCTTGAATTGCAATCGACAAACAAATATTCCGATGAACAGATATCTTATATGACACAAATACTACCATGATGTGCAGTGTCTCGAGGCAAGGAAAACATCTGAGCAGAGTGGGCAGCATCTTGACCTCCATGTCGTCTGAAAACCGCACCTTGACAGCAAGTATCTTCAAACTTGGCAGCATGGATCTAGCTCTCACATTCTTCATCCCAGCCTTCCATTGAGGCAATTAAACAGTGAGAACGTTATTTGGTTCCACAATCACATAATGAATGCCAAGTGCAGAGCACAAAATTTACAAGACGCAATTACCTTGATGACAAAGCCACCAATCTCGAGCGTGTGGAGCTGGAGGTCCAAGAACCCGAGGATCTCCAGCTTGGGAGCGTGGACAATCTTGATGGGCCTTCGGTGGCCAAAGTCATCGAGGTCGGGAATGCTATCGAAGAGCAGGCGCTCCAGGCAGGGGCATCATCGACGACAACTTCTTGGAAGTGGCATCTCCATTCCATCACAACAAGGAGGCTATGGGACTTGACGCGGAGGCGTGAAGGGGAGTTGTACGCAATGGCGTAGGAGAGGATCTTGAGCTTGGGGCAGTGCCGGAGCAAGGCATCGACTTGCTTGTCCTCGATGAGGGTGTGGAAAATGCCGAGCTCGCGGAGGTTGGGGAAGGCGGGTCGGCGGCCGGCGGCAGTGTCCGGGAAGTGCCAGTGCCAGATGCCGAGGTAGAGGCGGGTGAGGGAGGCACAGGTGCGGATGCCGTCGGGGAGCGGCATGTTGATCGGCCAGGGGCGGTTGAAGAGGACGAGGTCCTGGACGTTCTTGGCGGCGAGGCTGGCGACCAGGCCCTGGACCGCGTACTCCTGCTGGTAGAAGGAGATGCGGGTGATGCGCACCGCGCGGACGGGCCCCGGGTGAGCGGCCACGCAGCGGGAGACGGCGCGCGCGGCGCCGAAGTCGGACATCTTGCGGGACTCGTGGGTGGCCCTGAGGTGGGCGTCGTCGACGAGGAGCGGGTGGCGGCCCACACGCAGCGCCAGCGCGCCGAGAGGAGCATGGTGCGCCCGGCTTCCTTGGTGGGGAGGCGGGAGATGATGTTGGAGAGCAGATCGTTGGTGAGGCGGCTGATGTGGTCCTGGCCGTCATCCAGAACGGCAGCGGGCCAGTCGGCGTCGTCGTCGGAGGAGGAGGAGGTGAGGGAGAAGTGGTCGTCGTCGGAGTCGGAGCAGTGGCGGAGCCAGAAGTACAAACCTGTGATGTCATTTTAAACTTGTGATGTCAAGTACATGTATTTCTAATTTTATATAATTTTTTTGCATGATCTATTTACTATAGATATAAAGCTTTGCTCAAAAAGCTGTGTAGTCAAATGACTACACAGCCCAAGTGTGGCTCCGCCACTGAGTCGGAGGCGACGTCGGCGTCGGGCACGGGGACGAAGGGTGGGGGCAGGAGGGAGATGAGTTGGGGGACGATGACATGCATGCGCTCCTGCGCCGACGGGCCTTCCGATGACATGTTGTGGAAGAACTTTTCGACATCGGCTTAGGTTGTCATTCCTCCTCCTCCGCCAGCGGCGGCATCCATGGCGGCGGAGGCCGGCCGAGTAGGGTTGTCACGCCCCGAGACCCGGCCCGGTAGAATGACAGCCGCCGCGCGCCTATAGACCCGAAAGTCTATACACGTGCAAGGCTAGAGAAGCAGGATAAACCAGCACAGTGGATCTCAAGAAGCTCTTCTAATTATTTTTACAAGATTATTACAATTACAAGAATAAAAGATTCTCTAGTCGCATCCCACCCACTGGTCCAGCCTACTCCTTGATCAACGTCTTCTTCCGCTGCGCACTCTGATAAACCTGACAACTGCAACTAAAAACAGAGTGGAGCAAGGGTGAGTACAACAGGAGTTATACTCAGCAAACAATTCATACACTTTCATATACTTTGTAAAATACAC
The DNA here is from genome assembly GCA_947311845.1 of Poa pratensis. NCBI lineage: Eukaryota > Viridiplantae > Streptophyta > Magnoliopsida > Poales > Poaceae > Poa > Poa pratensis. The sequence continues at coordinate 156,307,197 of CAMZMU010000063.1, forward strand.
TAGGTTTTCGAAATACCAGTAAATCATTGTGTGGTTAAGTTGTTAGGCATATTAAAAATGCATGGTGCCACACATGAAAGTGAGTTTCCCTACCCGGGAATCACAGGGGTGAAATTCACACTTTTACACTCTTAAGAGGGGTACTCCGACATCGACAGCCTCGCCCAGAACCGCACAGGATTCCAGAACGAGCAGAGCCCTTTTACCCGTTCAGACACCGGACACCCTGACCTACTCATGTCGATCGCTCCTACGGATCCATCACCGACACTTTCCATTCAAGGGCCGCCCCTCGCGGAGAACTCAGACAGTCCCATACCTGTACTGTGACCGGTACAATACGATCACCTTCGTAACACCAAGTTTACTTTATAAAAACGTTGTGTTCATTTCCATGTCAACTATACGTGCTAAGCCCAGCTCGTACCGGTGGCTCCTACGGATCCATCACCGTAACGACACCGTGCATTAGCCCCGTATATCAACACAAAACTCGTACCACTCAGGGTATCACAGATTCAATCAAAGCATACTTCACAAAATATATGAAAAAGGTGAGAAGAGCTTGCCTCGGTTAACTATGTCGTAGCACTCAAATAACATCCATGTTAAACACTCGAGCCACTAGAGCTCCTACTCCAGCACCGTAGCCGGAAAATACCACCATCGGACCTCCAGTCGCCGACACCTCTCGACTCGCCGGCTATCTCATGGCAGCGAGTTGCCGCTTGTTCACCACCATTGTCTTCTACGGTTAGCATACGATCTCGTGTTCCAGCACCATGACCGGAAGAATACCAGCCGACCTCTCCACTCGCCGGCGCCGTCTTGCCGACGACCTCTGCCTAACTCTCGCCTTCTATGCCGCGCCAGTGTGCTCCGCCGCTCCCTCACCGGCGTCGCCCTCTACAAACAGCAGCACCTCCTGATCGATCTTGTTCTCTCTTCCCAGCTCTCTCTAATCCTCACACGGATCGACCGATTGGTCGAGATGCTGGACAGCAGCAGAGCTGCCCTATGAGAGCACGGCTAAAGCTAGCTAAATATCTAGCCGCTCGCCGCTTAGCGAGCTCAGCAGAAATATCTCCAAGGCAAAATATCCTGCCGCTCTGCCGATGATCCTTCGACGTACTGCAGGCCCCCATGCGGCAACTGCTGTGCTGCCAGCAATGCTTGTAGCATGGCCCACGTAGGGCCCACTTGGGAAATATCTGCCGTCTTCCACTCTTCCTTGTCCAACACAACTCTCTCTGGTCTATTATCTGAAGCGACGATGCTTTCTGATTAAGAATTCTACCTCTAGCTAGTTACCTCGTACTGGTACTAGTGATGCATGCACGATCAAAAGCATATACATGCACATGCACATGCACATGCACGTATGAACTAGCTCAATCAAAATCAAAAGAGGTTACTAAAGTTGCATGCACACATTACCAAAATATTATAGCTTAGTAAAACAAAATAATTTAGAGATAAATATAAATTTAACCAAAATAAACGATAAGCCGAAAAATTCGGGTTATCACATCCTCCCCACCTTATAAAAATTTCGTCCCCGAAATTCCCACAAAAACATACTTACATTTTTTTGACAAATCAAAACCAAAATAATTTTGTCATGCCATCAAACCACACAAATCTAATAAACACATCTTAAAGTCAGATCGATAAAACAAGGGTCAGTGTTAATCGGAAACAACAACAATGTTAGTCGTAAACACTAGCTAACGTCTACCCATTTTCCCACGTGACCTACAACCTTGAGCTCTGATACCACTTTAACTGTCACGCCCCGAGACCCGGCCGGTAGAATGACAGCCGCCGCGCGCCTATAGACCCGAAAGTCTATACACGTGCAAGGCTAGAGAAGCAGGATAAACCAGCACAGTGGATCTCAAGAAACTCTTCTAATTATTTTTACAAGATTATTACAATTACAAGAATAAAAGATTCTCTAGTCGCATCCCACCCACTGGTCCAGCCTACTCCTTGATCAACGTCTTCTTCCGCTGCGCACTCTGATAAACCTGACAACTGCAACTAAAAACAGAGGGGAGCAAGGGTGAGTACAACAGGAGTTATACTCAGCAAACAATTCATACACTTTCATATACTTTGTAAAATACACTAGGTTTTCGAAATACCAGTAAATCATTGTGTGGTTAAGTTGTTAGGCATATTAAAAATGCATGGTGCCACACATGAAAGTGAGTTTCCCTACCCGGGAATCACAGGGGTGAAATTCACACTTTTACACTCTTAAGAGGGGTATTCCGACATCGACAGCCTCGCCCAGAACCGCACAGGATTCCAGAACGAGCAGAGCCCTTTTACCCGCTCAGACACCTGACACCCTGACCTACTCATGTCGATCGCTCCTACGGATCCATCACCGACACTTTCCATTCAAGGGCCGCCCCTCGCGGAGAACTCAGACAGTCCCATACCTGTACTGTGACCGGTACAATACGATCACCTTCGTAACACCAAGTTTACTTTATAAAAACGTTGTGTTCATTTCCATGTCAACTATACGTGCTAAGCCCAGCTCGTACCGGTGGCTCCTACGGATCCATCACCGTAACGACACCCGTGCATTAGCCCCGTATATCAACACAAAACTCGTACCACTCAGGGTATCACAGATTCAATCAAAGCATACTTCACAAAATATATGAAAAAGGTGAGAAGAGCTTGCCTCGGTTAACTATGTCGTAGCACTCAAATAACATCCATGTTAAACACTCGAGCCACTAGAGCTCCTACTCCAGCACCGTAGCCGGAAAATACCACCATCGGACCTCCAGTCGCCGACACCTCTCGACTCGCCGGCTATCTCATGGCAGCGAGTTGCCGCTTGTTCACCACCATTGTCTTCTACGGTTAGCATACGATCTCGTGTTCCAGCACCATGACCGGAAGAATACCAGCCGACCTCTCCACTCGCCGGCGCCGTCTTGCCGACGACCTCTGCCTAACTCTCGCCTTCTATGCCGCGCCAGTGTGCTCCGCCGCTCCCTCACCGGCGTCGCCCTCTACAAACAGCAGCACCTCCTGATCGATCTTGTTCTCTCTTCCCAGCTCTCTCTAATCCTCACACGGATCGACCGATTGGTCGAGATGCTGGACAGCAGCAGAGCTGCCCTATGAGAGCACGGCTAAAGCTAGCTAAATATCTAGCCGCTCGCCGCTTAGCGAGCTCAGCAGAAATATCTCCAAGGCAAAATATCCTGCCGCTCTGCCGATGATCCTTCGACGTACTGCAGGCCCCCATGCGGCAACTGCTGTGCTGCCAGCAATGCTTGTAGCATGGCCCACGTAGGGCCCACTTGGGAAATATCTGCCGTCTTCCACTCTTCCTTGTCCAACACAACTCTCTCTGGTCTATTATCTGAAGCGACGATGCTTTCTGATTAAGAATTCTACCTCTAGCTAGTTACCTCGTACTGGTACTAGTGATGCATGCACGATCAAAAGCATATACATGCACATGCACATGCACATGCACGTATGAACTAGCTCAATCAAAATCAAAAGAGGTTACTAAGTTGCATGCACACATTACCAAAATATTATAGCTTAGTAAAACAAAATAATTTAGAGATAAATATAAATTTAACCAAAATAAACGATAAGCCGAAAAATTCGGGTTATCACAAGGGTTTGGAGGGGATTGCTGCGAAATGCGGTCTTTTTTTCCGGCTGAACTTGGTGGCACGCCGTGGACTGTGGTGGTTGCCCTCTTTTTCCTTCTTCTTTGCCTTCGAGTTATTAGAAGCAAAAATTGAAATATTCACATGTGCTATATGAGATAGGCCAAATCCAGATTTGCAAATTTTTGAGTGGTTGATACAATGTAGTATGTCAATGTTACTAGAAAAGTTGACACATGTAACCTTTCTTAACAACAGATCCCACCGACGTCGCCTCTTAGACGACTTTGACATGTACAAGGCAAGTTCCGCCTCATGCTCGCGTCCATTCCTTTTCCTCTAATTACTGAGCCTTTGTTTGCATTTTTTTATGCAGCCGAACGATGTATTCAACCTCGCAGAACCTTGACGACAACGTAGCTACTCCGACCGTTCCCCAACACCTCCCAGGAAGCAAAGTTAAAGTGCATGGTGCCCCACGTTTGGTTTTGTTAACTAATAACAACATGTGTGGACTAATGTTTGCATTCAGTTATATTTGAAGGATTTGTTCATAAGCAATGCTTAAAAACCATTTGTCGGATTCAAGTTGGAACAAGAAGATATTAAATGAAAATGGAGTTCTTGTGTGGAACTCAAAGATTGTCTTGCTCTCACTTATGAGTTAAGCCATGTATGATCATGATCTTGATAAATGGCTACAAGAGAAGAGTTCAAGATATGGTTTTATGCCGAGATCATGATGAAGTCGTGTGTGATTCATGGTTGACCAAGGGTGGGGAATAATATCAAGTGAAGAAATCATTATGTATTTAAAGAGACTGTGATAGATCAATAAGAAGGTCAAGTGATGACCAATGTGATTAGGATTAGATAATAATTGGGAGAGCAAGATTGATTGTTCTTACTTGATTCGGTAATTTACATGACCAATACATATATAATACCACCTAACTTGACACCCAAGGAGTTATACTTTTCTAGTCCTTATTTATCTGAATTAACTTTTCATAATCCTATCCCTAATTCATCTTTCCTAATACAAGTGTCCCCTTCGTGAACTCTTTCCTAGCCGACTCCGTCCTTCAATCTCATAGGAGGCAACGTGCTAAGTTCCACAACAATAACATACCATGTAATGTATCGATAACAATCTTGAAACATGCCATCAATTAATACCCCGGTCCTAAGGCCTACTAGCCTAACTTGTAGCCCAACGAGAAAACGGGTGCCCTAGTCCAGCACCGCAATAGTCCTAGCCACTAACTCCGTTCATATCTCTTTCCCTAGTCCTCCCTTGAGGCATGCTTCCAGGTTGTCCGCCTCCACATCGCCGACATCACTTGCTATATGTGATTCATATTTTCTCTGTATGTTTGTATCACAATATTATATTGGTATGTACCATCAAATTTACTGTATCCTCGCTGAACTAAGCTATACATTTTCAAGTTCCTTACAACATCCATCGGAGGACGAAGAACATGATGGATAAGACAATATGGATAAGAGGAGGGAAAAGGCTTGCCGCTAGGACCACCGTCGACCAGAGCAAAGGAAGCCAATTACCCGCTCGTCGGTGAAGAAGTGAGATCAAACGGAAAATGTTGTATAAGAAGTGAGAGGGGTACATACGGCGCGAGTTTTGGGCGAGAGGTAACCCCCCCCCCCCCCCCCCACGCTCTGTCCCGACATCGTCGAGCTCCGCATCTCCTTGCACGTGCTCATGCATCGCATTCCCCTCTACTCCTAAACATGCCCGCCTCACTGGAAACAGCCCATTCTAGTGTTCTCGGCGGGACCGACTGAGAGTTGCTTTAAAACATGAGCAGTCTGGCCCAACCTTTCACGCATAGATCCAAAGACCAGATATATGCACCCCACGAGCGGTTTCACCCTCGTGGCAACCAAACACGTCCTAAATTTCTCCTCCGCGGGCCAACCGCTTGCTAGGAAGAAGACCAATTATGCGCGACCAGTTCCCTCCCTGTGGATCTTGAGCAACAATTAACGCTTGAGTTCTGACGAGCCGCCATCGAAGCGACTACCGTGTGATCTTGTTTTCAAAGAAAAAAAATCAAATTAAAACCTCTGAGTCCATTTTTGGTCATTTGTTTACTGTGGAGCATTACTTTTTTTTTTTGAAATGAGGAGCATTACATTTGACTTGTCTAGTGCTTCATGTTTCAGCTGAATTTCGCTTGATGATGAAACAGTTCCATTTGGCAAAAGCCCAACGTGGCCCATATCCACCCGTCATTCCCGTGCGGCTTCTTCTTCCCCGCTCCCGCCCCTAGATCCCATCGCCACCCCGATGATGAGCCGCGAGGCGAGCTCCGCCTCGGCGACCGGCTCGCAGCAGGGGGAGGGCGACGACGCGGGGATGGAGAGGACGGCCGAGGCGGTGGAGGAGCTGTACCGCCTCCGCGACACCTTCTTCCCCGCGACCCCGCCGAGAAGCCCGCCGCGCTCCGCGCCCGCGCCGACGCCGCCCTCGCCATCCTAGACTCGCTCCCCCCTGGTAACTCCGCCTCCTAACCGCCAGCCTCCCTCACTCTCTCTGTCGCTTGCCATTGGTTCGATCGGTGGCTGACAGTGAAGCTGCTCTGCACGGTAAAACGTTAGATATTGTTGATCTTCTTGTTAAGGTTCTCGTTTTCTGGCCAGTGTTACTGCTACTGGGTTTAGGTTTTTCAGTGTTGCCATTGCAGTACTAAGTTGGGGGTCAGTGTCTGTTACTTGGATATGTCACGCGGAGGCCTGGGACTTTTGAGTATCCAGCCTCCAGGGTCCAAACTGTCATTCCATATAGCTACTGTCAATCTTCTTATTGTGAATGTACTACAACTGGGAAGATACTTGTTCATGTGAAGGTCAAAAACAATTGGACATTCAGTGCATGTAGGAAGTAGGAGACATAAAACAGAATTTGTTTTGGCGAAATATCTGCACGATAATGCATCAAGAATATTGACATCTAAACAGGTGAAATAGCGTTGCTGAAGCAGTGAACAATTTGTGATGCCTAGATGATATTTCTTTGGGTTTGCAGGACTTCAATGTACTTTTTTATCCATGTAATTTTGGAACATATTTACCTCATGCTATCATATATATAGTCTTGGATGGAAACATTCTTGGATATGTTCACTTCCTTTGTTTGTGAGTTGTTTATTTGTTTCTCAACTTGTGTTATCAACTCATTTTCTAATATGTAACTGTCACTTTTCTTGTTGTGATTTGGGGTGAAATTGGAGGGAGTACAGGCAGATAGTGTCTTTACCATAATTGTTTTTTTGGGACATGCTCCATAGACCTTGTCGAGAATATGGCTTGACTCTTCTGCCTAATTGAACTTCAAACAAGAAAGTTATGGTCTCTAGAGGACAAAAGGGCAGATGTATATCTGGATAGCTGAGTATGTATTCGTAGTCAACAGGCCTCTGTATGTGTTTCTGACCAAAAAAACCTTGCTCGTTTTGAAGCCGTCAATATCCAGAAAGTATCTTAGCTGATAGCACCATGTTCGAAAATGGCCTGGATCGTTCAGAAACAGTCCAAGCGTTGTCAACCCTAGTTGTGATGATATGTGTATATTTTTGTTTATCCTCATCATTTGTCTCCTTCCTCGCCCTTTCTAGCAAAGATCGCGTTATGCTCTTTTCCATTCTAAGTTTAGTTTGTTCTTCAGAGCAAAGGAAATCACCACAACAGCGTGCTGTTTATGAATTCTTGAGGGGGAAAATACTGGATGTCTTCCCTGATTATAATAAGGAGGCTGAAGACCATTTATCAAAAGCAGTATGTAGCCCAAGACTAAATTATTTCTTGTATATGTTTTCTCTCGCCTAGAAACTTAAACTACTGATGTTGCTACTGGACATATTAGGTAAAGCTGAATCCATCTCTTGTAGATGCATGGCTATGTTTGGGCAACTGCATCTGGAAGAAGGGGGATCTGGCATCAGCAAAGAATTGCTTTGTATTAGCACTGAACAAGGTAAGTCTCAACCTTGAAGAAGTTTTTGTACATTTCCAAATCTTATCCAGCATAATTTCATTTGGCAGGGTGCAGATAAGAAAATATTATGTCAACTCTCCATGCTTGAAAGAAGTATGGCTCAAGGTGAGGATGCTCTCTATCATATAGCACCTCCTCAGCTGTTGGTTTCTTATATTTCTGTGGAATTTATTCTTCATATTGTGTATAGATTATTATCTTCAGTTATCACTAGTCGCATACTTGCATAATTTATTTATTTTGTATTTAAGGACAAACTTCTGCTAATTTGGGATTAAGACAATCAATTCGACCAGACATTTATTTAGTTATAATCACCTTCGATCATCACTTGGATGTACAACACCAGGTTTTTAAGCGTATACTCGTGACTTTTATCAGAATATTAACCATTAATTCTAGTGCTAATATTCTGGAGACCATCAGGTATTGGGTACCTGTACCACTGTACACCATCACGTTCAAGCAACGGGGATATTTGCAAAGTCTGGAAATAAGCCCATGGCCAAACCTGAGATTTCCTTCCCAAGACTTATTTTTTTCTTTATTTATAGATCGCCCCGTACGTAGCTCCTTGTTGGATTGACTTGTTCTTACTCTCAATCGCTTGAGTAGCTTTAAAAAATGAGACCAACCAGGACTAGCCCTTGGTGGCCTTTTTTTATAGGAGTGCTCCTTTGCGATAATTCCAGGAATTCGTCCCTGATGGGGTTCGAACTCAGGTCGTTGAGTGTGCTCACCGTTACTCCAACGGTCCAACCGCTGGCATCTGCCCCGTTCTCATAAGCTGAGCTTTAGAGCAAGACCAGCAGTGCTGTGTGTACACTGTTCTCCGTTTGAACTCTGCCGCTATGATTGACCAGGTCAAGCTTTAATACAGTTTGACCGCTTTAACGGGCACTGTATAAATCGACCAATTGACTACATAACATTAAAAGGAGAGAGCACAAGGGAGTCACGGATAAGTAGGAGGATGCCAGGTGGGTTAGAGGTAATTTAACAATCTTTCTGAGGGGAAGATTGCCCCTTGCGGCTAAGGCAGTTCCCCAGGTTGAGTGCTCTTATTATAGATGTAATATACTTGAGTAGTGTTGTGATGCTATCTCCCAAAGTGAAAGGCACAAACCTTGAAACAGCGTTGTTAGTAACGGTGTTGTTGTTGTTGGAGCTGCGGGCAGTTAATGGGTGTGTTCCCGCTCGTTGCCTCGTTGGTTGGCCTTGTTTATTTTTTGGGCTTGCTATAGACCTACTCTAGCTAGGTAGTTTGCCCGTCGTTGAGATTTTGCTTGGCCTGAGTAAACCTGCTGTTGTATGGTTTCGGGCCTGGTTTCCCTTATAGACAGGGCCACCTCCCTTCTTGTTTAGTGAACTGCAGGAGCGCTCCCTGCCCTTTCGAGGTTTCTTGAAAAAAATGTAATGAAAGTGGAGTATGTAGGTGGCTGCAAATCAAGCTCATGTCTTGCTTTAAAACTTGTGTGCTTCACTTTTGGAGAGAGCATTCAAAGCATCTCTCATTGCATGTGAGTCATACGAGCTTTGCTCTGTAGCTTGTCGTGAATTGTGGTTGAATTTTTTTTGGAGCTTGATATTATAATGTATGTTTCTAGCTTTTTAAATTTCGATGGAGATGGTTTTCAGCTGAGTTATATTCCCAGAGGTGTTTAGGTAGATCTCTTGCATGCCTGAACTCTATAAAGTGACTATGTATTGTTGATTAGAATTGCTTCACAAGTAACTCCTGCATAATATCTTAAAAAAATGAGATCCATGGGCACTAGCACCCAGGACTTTTTTTGTATAAGTAGCAGCCACCCAGGTGAGGCACAGGAATTCGCTCCCGATGGGAGTCGAACCCTGGACGCAGGGTTGCCACTGCAAGCCCTTGCCACTAGGCCACAGCCTAGTTCTCCTCCTGCAAGTAACTCCTGCATAATATCTTCATGGTGGACCTCCATCTAGTGGATCTTTTAATGCTGAACTGCTGTTGTAGAAATTTCTTTCTCGGTATTAACTTTACACCTAGTGTTATCACCATAAAAAAATTGTGGCTGCAATTTTTTGAGCTTTGTTTCATCATTTATTTTGGGTTTGCCTTTTCAGGTAGTGAAGATCAAAAATTGTTTGTGGAAGAGAGCATTATTCACGCAAAAGAAGCTGTTATGCTGGACATAAAAGATGGAAACTGCTGGTGTAAGAGTCCTCTTGTTCTATTGTAGTTGCCTATGTTCCTTCTCTTCAACATCTCTCTTTTCTTTTGAAACATCAAGGCGTGGATCAAAAGCTCATGTGCTAGATGTGAGTTGTCATTTGACCTTTCTAAACGAAGCAGTTCTCAACTGATAGTAAGAAATAAAAAACAACAGGTTCCAGCTCCCAGCATTGCAAATTCCTATTTTATGTAAATAGCAAACGAGCAGAGCGAGAAGGAAGTGCTCTTTGGTGTTGTCGGAATTTGCACCTATTTTCATCTATTTAGGAGCAATGACTTCTAGCGTCAAAATAGACAGAAAATGAACGATCTGTTGCTGTACGAATATTGATACAGCTAAACCTTAAACCCTTCCGAGGCCAAGGCTAGTATGTTTAGCCATGACATACTTTTTTTTTCGTGCATGCGCCTTTTTTTTTTTTGAATGAACATTCAATTGATTATTGAGAGGTTTATTTTTAGATTTGTACCCAAGATATTTCAATTTCAACAAAATTGTTCATTTTTCTTCTCTGTATTAGATAATCTCGGCAATGCATATCTCACAAGCTTTTTTGTGAGTGGAGCCTGGGATCACACAAAACTTCATCATTCGGTCAAAGCATATCAAAATGCTGTAAGTTGTGCATTTTATATATTAATTATGCTAGTGCATTCGTTTGAAATCATGGAAAGTAAGAGATGGAGCATTTTTGTAAAGCTTTCCATTCTTTCCTTATGTAACCCTTCCAGTTATATTTTGTGGATGTAATTGTTACTCTATTTCTAGGAGAAGGATGAAATAACGAAATTGAATCCAGACCTCTATTTTAATTGTGCCACGGTAAGTACCCCAGGTAATTAATCGGGTAGCAAAATCAGCTAAAATTTCCACCAAGCATTTCATCATTTGCATAATCTATCATTGTTTTGGTTCTTTTTCAGGCTAACAAATATTTAGAAAACTATGAAAGGGCCCTTCGTGGATTTGAAGCTGCGTCTTTAAAGGACCCTGACCTCGGCGCTGATACAGAAGTTCAAAAGATCACCAGTCTCCTTGATAAGCTAGTTAATGCAATGAAGGTAACTTCTGTATAACTATAATATCAGGGTTAGACATGTATTAAGAAACGACTCCATTGCGCCTTTTTTTACCATTTCGCTTAATTCAAACTTATCTATATAAGATAAAGCTTGTTGTTTAATGGTCATGCACATTTGGAGGTCCTTCTAAGTCATCTTTTTCATTAAATAAAACAAACTATATGAAATGGGGCATATTGACATCAACATTTTTCTACAACCGTAGTGGTATGAGAATCACCTTTTTTGGAATCATGTATGGATATCAGGAAACCCATGCCTGCAATTGAAGTGTACACCAATTCACGTGCTTTTGTTCAGTGTAGAATTTCGATTTGTTCATGTGATAAATTAACAATTACTTTGATTACCATTTGAAGTTCTTTTATGGATGATCAACCGATAGAGATACCTGCTCTTTAATGTGTAACTCCTTATGATATAATTATTATATTTGTGGCACGTATGCTTAATCATTTTATGGTTCAGTCATCATATGCTCAATTAGTTGTTCTGATGAGCATAAATTTACTTCAGCAATACAGCATACTGTGGTTTGCAAATTTTATTTTATTCTGTTTAATTTTCGGGCTATGCTATTATTTTTGCAGGGACAGTTACGATCCAAGCGATTGGCATCATTGGTGTCTTCTTTGAGTGATGTCAATTGTAATACTCTGATTGCCAATGCAAGTAAAATTGTATGAGTTCTTTAATTATTCTTTTTTAATTACCTTTCTTTCTCCTCATAGTAAAATCACCCCACAAGAAAGCAACCGTAGGCCTCCTATCAGAGGGTTTGAACAAGACGGTTGCTGTTTTAGGAAAAGTGGTGCTTTTGATAAGACATGACGATGTTGCTCCACTGTAAGTTCCGACAATCCTTCACATTCAATTGGTTCGTTTCGCATGCTTCATTATGATAATGACGTGTTTCTTTTGTGATGCTGCTGCTCTGAACTATATCCAAGTATATTCTAAATGTATCATGGAACAGTAAGGTGTTAAAAGAATTATTAATTATACTAAACTGAAAGACGAAAGTTGAAAGCTATGATGCTTTGCTACAATAGTCCATCCTCCAAGGATCTACTTTTGGTTGAGAAGGTAGTGATTAATTGATACGAAAGGAGTAGAAACTGGGACCCCTTGTTTTGTTCCTTTTCTGCCAGGAATTGATTTTGAACACTGAGGTTTTGGTTGCCAAATTGAATGTAAACTTGAATACAGAAATGTCCTATGCTGCATCAAATACCTTTTATGTTAACAGGGTCGTCTGTAAAGTTTCTAGTTTATAATCATAGACAGAGTTATGATCCAAATACACTGTTCCAAATATAAGCTAATTGTCGCTAGTAATTTGCAAAATATTGGTCAATGTGGCGTTAGCCTGCCAGTTGCAATCCAGAATTTATGTGTACCAGTAGTTTTGACTTGAATGTTCAATCCTGATTGTTTTTCACTATAAGAGTGAATAGAGTATGGTCAACTGAACATATACCAGAATACGACGTCTGAACAGATTAAGTAAGCAACTTAGCAACCATTTTCCTTGTTGCTGAACTGCAAAGCGAGGAACTTCTCCTATTGGCAACCGAGGATCTTGTAATATTTGTGTATAACCTTGTTGCAAAACTATTTTTCTATCTGGTTACCCATAAGTTGAAGCACAATGTAATCAGGTATTTTAGCTGTGCATACATCAAACTTAAAAGACACCACGCCACATGTTTGTTCCTCCTGTTATCGCTCATGATTTTCTAATTTGTATTATCCACTTCAATGGGAACCTTATGATTTTCAGGTATTATTTAACATGTGACTTGGATCAGTCTTATTTTATACTATCCGTTTATGGGCTACAAAGTGAAGCAGTAAGATCCCATAATACCTGGATTTTTTTGATATGATGATATTGCATAATACTTGGATCAGTCTTTGTATCTTGCTTGTTTATATTATTTTGGGAAAAATGGTTGAGCACCACCAAGGGCTCTGGTTCTGTTAATGCCATGAAAGCCTAGACACAGCTATGTGGTATACGATTTTCGTTTGTCTTTTTTCCTAGGCAACTGGTTTTATTTGAACTAGCATTTATATCATACCGTAACCAGGCGATTACATTTGGTCATCGTTGACCCCATGGCTGAAAAGGCAACTGGTTTTATTCAATCAACATTTAAATGATAGATTAGGATTCAATGTACATTTAAATCCCAGCCACTGGTAACTAGAAGCAACCATGATGGAACTAATACATTTTAAAATTGTATAGCAAATCACATGTTTTAGTTTTAGTGGACTCATCGCTGGAAGTAGTAATGACCTGATCCTTTTTTCCATCGGAAAATCTGATCCTTTTTTTCTTCGGAAAATCAGTATATTAAACTATCACTCCAACTTCTGGGTTGGTGTGTATAATAGTGGATCCAATACCAGGATAGATATAAGGTTCTCCAGTCTCAGGTTTCAGTATTCCTCAGCTTGTCTAGGCACAGCCTGTTCCACCGTTAGTTTCCATGGTATATTTGAAGTAGTACTCTACAGTGCCATACTATCCAAGCAATTTGTTTCTCAGGTTTAAGATATCACTATGTTTATTAGTAGAAAAATTGATGTCTATTACTATCGCCATAGCTGGTGTCTTACGCTCCTTCATGTGGCAATGGCTTTTGCTATGTCTGCTATACCGGCTAATATTAACCTTTGCGCAACAGATTAAAGAAGGTGACAGGGTCGCGCTGTTGGAACCATATTATAGAATCCTGAATATACCGTGGAAAGAGCAGGTACACATTTGATACCAGTCTTCTTCTATGTATTTTTGCAGTTGTTGCTCCAGACCTTCTAGTAACTTCTTTAAAAGCCCACTTGCTTTTTTCTTTTCCTTTCCCAGAGTTTGACAAATATACTTTTGAACATTTGCTATTTGTATCATGTCTACGAGGTTAAAACACATCTATTTGGAAAAGATGAGGACTAGAGGATGTCAAATAGGCGTACAACCTGATCTCTTTTTTCTTCAAACAAACTGTTTTTTCCCTTGTACTTTCCTAGCCAAGCTTTATTGATTTTGCGTCACTTTTTTGGGACAAGTTGTCAGCTTTTTTTTATTAACCGTCTCACGCTTTGCAATGACCCGCATGCTCTTTTCTCTGATGTCAAGCAGCGCTACCAGTTTAAATCGATTCGTGTGGACTTCCCAGAACAAATTCTGATAAACGAGAAATCACCGGCTCCGCATCATGTTATCCGCGCTTCAATCCATGCACACAATAAACCTTGACGGCTGGCAGATGTGCTGATGCTTGTTCCCCTGTTTGTTGTCTTAGAGACATGCATGCATCCATGTGGAGCTCGTTGTCAGCGGTTGATATTATCTTTTGCTTGGTGTGGTATTCGTTGATGTGGGACACTTGTTGTAAATACTACCATACTAGGTGTGCTCTCGTCTTGCATTGTAGTACCTTGTAAATTATCTGAAGCTTTATAAGGTGATAAACATGTCAATTGTTGGGTAGTGTCGACTTGGCTTCTTGGAATGTGCTCAAGTCATTTGAATAGAGAACCTACGGGTAAGAATCCATACTTAAGGTTTGAATTTGAAACGGTGCACCTCAACTACCTGAACCGGAGAAAAAGACATCCCCAAATCTCCCTGCAACCTTACCTTACCCTGGTGAAAGACCTGAGCCCCGGCTCAGCTACGCGCTTGAATAAAACTGTCTTTCACTTTGTCGTCGCTTCTCGGTTGGTCGGTCATCTCTCCGTGAAATCGTTCGTCACCAGCCAAAACTACTTTGAGGAGGAATGCCCGATTTGAAGACTTACACCGTCCTCATGGAGGGCCGGGGCCATGACAAGGACTTGTTGATGCTCAAGTCGGTGTAACATGAAATGCTGGATGCGGGAATTTGGCCTGATGTCATGGCGTACGGGGTGCTCATCAGTTCCTTCTGCAAGTCTGCAAAATGTGACGAGGCCATCAAGGTGTTCCATGAGATGGAAGCCACTGGTTGCATGCCAAGCCCTGAAGCCCTCATGTGTATTATTTTTTTGACGGAAACATAACTTCATTACTCAACAAGAGCAGCAGATTCGCTGGTTACAATATCACAAAACTGGGGGCAGATTCGACCCAGAAATAGTCAGAAAGATCTGAACTAGCACCAAATTTCGCAAGCACATCGGCTGCAGAATTGCACGTACGCCGGCTGAAGGAAAAGACACACTGATCAAAATACAGACTGCCGCCCTCATGTGTATTGCATGCTTATAAGTGGGCTTGGTTCAGAGGAGAGGCTGGATGAAGCTTTGAAGTTTTTCGAGCTTTCTAAGACCAGTGGGTTTCCCATGGAGGTACCTACATGCAATGCAGTTGTTGGAGATTACTGCAGACCCACAACGTTCGAGCATGCCTTCATGATGGTTGATGAGATGAGAAAGGGTGGAATTGGTCGAAATTCCCGGACTTATGATATTATGAAGAGGCCTGTACTGTTTTCCAGGAAATGAGTATGGATGGCTGTGAACCTCAGATCAACACATAATCTGAGTCAATTAATTCGGAACGGAGGGAGTATACAATAACGGGTATGTTCTGCAGTAATGAAAGGGTTGATATGGTGTGGAACCAAATGAAGGAGAAGGGTATTCTCAAATGTATGCACTTGTTTTCTACATTGATCAACGCATTATGCTTGAGAACAGGCTGGAAGAAGCTTGTGTATATTTTCAGGAGATGCTGGGGAATTACGCCACCTGGTCAGCTTTTTAGCAATTTGAAGCAAGCTCTTACTGAAGGAGGAAGAATTAGTTTGGCACAAGAGATGGCTTTGAAGTTGGATGAGCTACAGAAAACACTTTTGCGTCGTTGAGAAATCATGCAAATGATGTAAGGCAATAACTTGACTGTCTGATTCATTCTCTGCACAATCATGCCATACTCCGATTTTGCCATGAACATGTGTCCCTCCACTCCTCTAGGTCGAAAACTTAGATTAAGCAAATTCACTGAATGTAGCTAAAAGAAAAACTAAGAATTTTATATTTTCTGCAATTTTTCCACGGTGTTTCCAAAGTTGAAGAGGCCCTGGAAACTGCAAATCAGAATGTACTAGCTTGTCACATGATTCTGCTGTTGTATGTGTACATTTCACGGTGTTTACAGCTTCGGACAATTCGTATTTATTTGTGGAAGCACATCCCAAACTTTCATACTATATGAAGTTTTGTTATATTTTGCTACCTATATGAGCCATTATAAACTTTGCTAGAATCTTCTTAAGAAAATGGTAGGAGAAAACTGCTTTAGAATATATATAGTTTTCATTCAAAAAAGAATACTATATAGTTGGTTAAGTGTGTGTCTGTGGTGGGGTGGGGTCTCCTTTTTCCGTGACAAATGAGTTTTCGACAGTACTTCCGTTGCCATCTTTCGCATTGTTTGTTGGAAATGTATTTGCTCCTATGTAAAAAACTGCAACGAACAAAACGGTTAAAAAGAAATTGGGAGCCAGTCAGACAACCTGTGAGCCACCCTGGACAGCCGAAGCGGCACAGGAACGATCATCTACAGCAGTAGACCACACCAACAGGAGTGATCTGAACCGTTAATCACGCTCTGGCCCACAGGTCAGACTTCATCAACCAGGCTTCAGTGCTTGCCTCCTTATTAGTCAAGGATGCAACGGTACGATCCTATAGAACAGATCCTGTTCAAGTAAGGTCGTGCTACTGTCCTCAACATCCTGCTATTTAAGCTGGTGTCAACTTCTCTAATCTTCCGAGGTCGTGCTGGCTAGGGTTTGGGGAGCCTCCGGAGCCGCCCGCGCGAGCGGCCCGGGAGGAGGTCTATGGGAGGGGAGGGAGGAGGAGGAGGAGGGCGGCATGAACAAAGATGATGGGGGAGGAGAGCATGTCGTCGCCCGTGACCCGATGGAAATGGCCAAGCCTCCGTCACCGACGTGAACAGCATAGTAAGTTTCTATTCTGAGATGCGCCAAGTTATGAATGTGCTTTCTATGATATGAATCTTCTAGACCAAGGTATCAAAGGCTCAACAAAATGTCGCATCGTCAAAGTTATGAACAAGGAAAGGATCTGGGTCAGTAAGCCAGATTAGACCTTCTGGAATGATTTACGGAGTAGTAGCGATTAAAACCTTTTTTCTTCGCGTTGCTTTGTTTTACCATGTGTGAAAAGTGGTCAGCTTGGTTTGCTAGTTGGAAAGCTGGTTGTCGTTTTTCATACGTACATTCAGTTGCAACAAATGTAGAGTGAGTCTACCTAGGTTCGGTTACTGCACTAGATCGGGATGCTACTCTACAATACGTCATCAGCATCGACCGACAACGAGTAGCAGAGAACGCGAGAGACTGCTTCTGCTGTCAGAGACACTCAAGAAAACGAACCGGCAAAGCAACCCATGACAAACTGGGCCGAGCTCATCTCTTATCGGGCCTCTTTCAGCCCGAGCGAAAGGTCGCAGAAGTCGACCGGTTGCCGAACCTCTCCGCTTGCTGTTCGTTTTAGTCCCACCTCGCTGCCGGGGGGAGAGCGCGCAGACGAGTAGGCTATAAGAAGGGGAGCAAGGCCACGGTTCAACGCATACCTTTCTCGGCCTTTTGGCTAAGATCAAGTGTAGTATCTGTTCTTATCAGTTTAATATCTGATATGTGGGAACACAACGATATTAAATTTATTTTTGTGGGGGAGGGCCCACCACAGTGGCTTGCCACTGGGGCCCTCAGGTGTTCCCCTGGCGTTGCACTACTGCCCGGGGGGTGTGGCGCACCCCAACCAAAACCAATTTAATCTTTTCAACCAAAGCCTAATATTGTAATTTGCAACGAGATAAATCTAGGGATCTACTCCCTGTATCAAAATATAAGTCGCACTACCAACTTACCACACACATGTATCTAGACATGTTTTAGTTTGACCTACAAAATATCGAAACTGTATATGCAATTTGCATTCAGAATATAAACTGAGAATGCAGGCTATAAACTCTGATCTACGTCAGAATATAACGATGATCTAAAGTACTGTAGACAATGCAAGTTATAAACCGAGCAAATTTTTCGCTTGAAGTCATAATCATACAACAGGTTTTACAACAAAACTTGGACGACAGGCTGAATGAACAGTTCGATTCTGATATACAATGAGGGTCTTCCTGACCTGGGTCACCACTCACCGGTCACCGCCCGTATTTTGCTTGAGTCTCTGCCTTGGTGACGACGCCCTTGGAACGTCTCTCGTCAAGCTCCATCTCCTTTGACCTCATGTCGAAGTACATAGAACCAATCTGATTCTTCCTTTTCGCCAGCTTGGAGGGCTTTCCCTTGCCTGAAGGGGCGGCCTGCACCCAAGATACACAAAATGTGATCAAACAGTTGATTTCTTACAAACTTGAAAGCGCTTCTAGAAAATATTAGCATTCATGATTCATGAACATGAATATTTCGGAGTGACGATATATTAGCATTCATGAATATATTCATGAACATGAATATGTCCATTCGGTAGAAGTTTGGTTAATGAACAAAAGCAACATGACTTGGTGACATGACATGTGAATGCTATTTCCAGTACGATTTTACATGTCCTCTCCGATTAGAACTATTATCTGAATCTGAATTAATAGCTACAGCTTTCAGAGTCAGTCACCAACTACACAGGAAATAGCAGATTGTCGGGTCACGACAATAACCACATTAAAGACTATCAATAAACTGATTGCGAAACTTGAAACCATATCTAGAAATATTATCATTCATGAACAAAATATTCTGCAGTGACAATGTCCATTCAGTAAAAGTAGCTTAATCTTAACGCCGTAATACCAAAGCAGGAGTTTGGTTGGTGAACAAAAGTTCCATGGCAAAAGTTTTGTAGTCTATTGGCCCCCCGTGCCTCCCGGGTCGCTCGCGCGGGACTCCGGAGGCGACCCCAAACCCTAGCAAAAAGCTCCGCTCCCCTCCCTCCCTGACCGCCGCTGCTGCCGCCGCCTGGCCGCCAAAAGCGGTGCAGGCGTGTGTGTGCGCGCCCCTGGCGGAGCTCCTTCGCGCGGAGTAGCGTCGCCTCGTGGGCTGCGCGGGTGTGCGTCGAGGCGGCGGTGTGGAGGTGAGCCGGTGCGGTTCGGTGGTGGACTGGAGGCACCGTCGGTGGCGAACTGGCGCAGATCCAGGAGGCTACGTGACGGTGCGACGAGCTGGCTGGCGGCGGCGCTCAGGCCCGATCTGGGCCTGCAAGCGACGTCGACGTCGCCTGCTCACTCCCCTCCGCCCCAACCAACCTCCCTCCCCCTCCCCCTCCCGTCGCCGCTGGAGAGGATGCTGGCGAGCGAGCATGCGAGCAGCGGCCTTTGGGCATCGGCTGCTCTGCTGTGCCCTGGCGGATCCAGGCGGGCTGGCGCGGCGGCGGCGGCCACTGTATGTGGCGGTGCGAGGTAGGTGACCTCGTGTTGCCTGCTGGACGCGCTCCTGGCGGTGGCCGGCCCGCAGGCCTTGCGCTGGCCGGTGCCTCCTACCGAGACGACAACGTTTCCGGGTCTCCCTCGCTGTGATGGACTCCCCCAGTGACGACTTCGCCACCTCCGGTCTGCCACGACATCGACGGTCTTTGGAAGTCCCTGCTCATGGGTCGGGGCGAACACCCTGCGCGGCGTTGGCCTGCGCTGTCAACGGCGACGCCCGAGGTCGCCGTTACCTCCTTGGAGGCGTTGACATGACCCTGGCCGGATTTCCTCCTCGAGCACCGGGGGAAACCCTAGGTCTGGCATGCCAGACCGGGCTCAGCGTTGTTCCCTTCTTGAAGGCACTGCCATGGCTGCACGTGAAGTACCTGATGCGGCAGCGTGAGGTTGGTGATGTGGCGCTCTGGCGTCGAATGCTACACAGGAGGTGGACGCACGGGGTGCAACGTATGCCAGCTCCGACACTTCCCCGACGAGTTCTACACCAGTCCCAGCCGGTCCCTGCCTCTCACCCCGCCGACTTCTTCTAGGCACACAAGGGCGTGAGGTATGTTGGGCTGGGCAGTTCTGGAGCTGAAATCTCCCTGAAGTCGTCTGGCAACAGCGGTGTTGCTGCCCTATTGCTCCGAGCCTCGACACCTCGCCATTCTTGGTTGGAGGCAAGGCTGGCGAGACCTGATGTCGTTGTAATCTGTAGTTGAGTGCACCTCCTTACCTAGTTGTAGTCGCTTGGTGAGGACGGTCGTGTGTGTGTGTGTCCCTCCTTTGTGGAGGTTGTACCTGTGTTATCTTCCTGTTCAACGAAATGAAACGCAAACTCTTTTGCGTTTCCTCTAAAAAAAAAGTTCCATGGCACGGGTGACATTTGAATGCAATTTCTCGTCCAACTTCACATTTCATCACCGACTGAAACTACTATGGTATATTTGAATATGAGTCTGAATCAATAGCTATAATTTCAGAATCAGTCACAAACTACAATGGAAATAGAGGTGCATTGGTGCATACCTCACGGGCATATACTTTTCAGAAACAAATCACTAGCAAGTTACTAACAAGTCAAAATTACAAAAGAATATATATAGTAGAAACCTCAAACAAGCTTTTTGATCATGGTATTATTTTCTGTCCAAAATTGACCCAGTTTTCCCACCCTGTACATTATTAAAAACACAACTTGGCCGCTACTTTACTTGTAATGGTAAATATAAAAATACGAAAATAGCAGCAGCATTGTCATGATGAATCTAGTCATGTCACTTTGATCATGTGGTCAACAAAAACTATGTGAGGCGTCCATTGTGATCAACAAGGAAGAAACTGGACCACACTTACACCATACCACATTACAAGTTCTAGAAAAGATTATGAGGAGCTAACGACCAATTACACAACTTACAACATTACCTGCTAAACCAATGCCTCTCAATAGCATATCTAACCGGACATTCATCTTATCTATTCTGCAAGAGTTCAGCTCCAGCATGTTCAGCACCAAGGCCCATTTCTGCAACAAGCATAAGTCAAACAATCAATGGTATACCAAAGAAAAGGTATTACCTGCAATGTAGAGGCATGTTATTACCTGCAGTATAGACACTTGCAAATGGTTGAAAGGCATGGGGTAATTCGAAGTTTACAGGAAGTTTCTTGCACTGCACTGACTCTATGTGGACAGTGAAGATACGGATACCACCAACTGTCCCCAGGATTAGCATATTATTTTCATCTGTGAAGTCAATGGCCAGTCTGTCCCCTGAACTCAGTGGAAGAAGGTTGTCCAGATGAATGGTTTTTGTCAGCCGCCATGTCGATACACCATCAGAATCAGTCTCCCTCTTCCAAAGTTCTGCTCTGTGACCCAAAACAGAGACCAAGCCAAGTCCGCCACCCTCCGCCGACATTACCCATCCATCCAAGTGCAATGGAATCACAGCAAGGTTCTGACTATCCAAATCAAACTCAAGGGCGGCGCTTGTCGAATTCCCATAAAGCGACCAGTAAAGAGAACGCCCAACCAAGGAGCCCGAGGTGGTGACATCAAGTGTGCGTAGAAGCGGCGTCGATATCTGAATGAGATCGCCCCATGCGCCGGTATCCGAGGAGTAAACACAAGCAACCGCTCGCGCATAACGCCCCTTGACGCAGCGCACAAACACCACCTGGAACTGGAAACGGTCACCGTC
This sequence comes from Poa pratensis, assembly GCA_947311845.1. Lineage (NCBI taxonomy): Eukaryota > Viridiplantae > Streptophyta > Magnoliopsida > Poales > Poaceae > Poa > Poa pratensis. The sequence goes on from CAMZMU010000063.1 coordinate 156,328,813, forward strand.
TCCGACGGCGGCAGAAGCAGCAGCAGAGCGAAGCACCATCCCGTGGTAGAATTTGTTCATGTTGCGGAAAACCGGGGGAAGGGGTAGGCGGCGCTGGTCGCCGGTGACGGGGTCCCATACCATGGCCTGCCCCGGATGCACGTTGACAAGCAGCGCGAGGCCGTCGCGGCAGCAGACGATCCGGCAGTTATCCGCGCTGCGGCCGGTGATCTGCAGGCCGAAGCGCTCGGGCGGGACGCGGTCGGGGGGATCCAGGGTAGGGTGGAAGGATATACCGCTGTCTCCCTCGGTGAAGAACCCGAGGACGGGAGGAGTGCCGCGGGAGTGGTGGTGGTCGCGGAAGCGGCGGAGGAAGCGGGGGTCGCGGACGAGGCGGCGCCACCGCCAGCAGGCGAGGGAGGCGCGCGGGAGGGAGGACGGCTGCGGGGGTAGGCGGAGGAGGATCTCCGCGAGGAGGTCGTCGTCCTCCAGCGCCGCCGCCGGCGACGAGATGGGGCGGCGGCGGCGGAAGGGCATTTCGCCATAGCTCCCGCTTGCGCTTGGAATCATAACTGTGGCCATGGGGGAACTAAACTGGGAAATGAGTTAAGGCTGGGTTCAGCCTGTTTGTTTATTTTCCGAAGGCCCAGTGGGCCCACCAAGTTGACAACAAGAATACGTCCATATGACTTATGACACCACCTAAAAACATTGTTGTTAGATTTCCCTAAAACCAAAGTGACATGCCACACGGGGTGGTCAGGACAAAAATAAAAATTTCTCGAAAAGCTTTTTTTCGAACACGGTGGTATCCACCCGATATTTACAAATCATATTTTGAAATATCGAAGAAATTCGCGAAACATCGACATTTTTTGTGGCTTGTGTGATTTTCGTGAAACAACTTCGTAAAGATATAGGATGATATGGTCTATATATGCGGCCAACATCTTTTTACAATTATTTTGAAGTTTTAGAGTACATTTTAAATGCATTTTAAATAGAGTGCATAGGCACCCGGGAGCCAAAACACCTCCCACCTCAAAAATGTCCCTTAGAATGACTCTCGTCTCCAAAGAGTCATGCTCAATAGGATTGCCACGCGGATAAAGGAGTCATGGAATCATGATCATCAAGTCCTTGGATGTAGAGGTTACCCTCTCAGATAGGTTTTAGTGCTCCGACGAAGACCCTTCTCCCGTGGTGTTATCAGATCCATCTCTGAATTCCTATAATATAATCTAATCTATTACTGCTCGATTGAGGCGGTTTCTGTGCCTGAGCGACTCACGGAGACACTTTTCTCTCATATCACTAGAACCCTCGCTGGTTTTTTCTAAGGTTGCGATGATTGAGCCATGCGGCAAAGGTGAACGTTGAATCCTCTGGTGCCTCTGGAGGAGAGAAGGAGGAGGTCAAGGATATGTTTAGGCATTTGGAAGCGGATGACGATGAACTGGAGTGCATGGGAAATTGAACGAGTGAAATGCAAGGTTTTTCATCAATGTGGCCTCTATGCATCTGAGGTTGTTTTGTCGATTAAGCGAAACGCCGCCCTTTTGGGTATCTCAGGTGCGAAACATTTGAGTGAAATCTTGCCATGAGAGTATGCTTTTGTTTTTTTTCGCCTTTTGGGGCTAGTGTCTTGTCTTTGTAGTTTCTAAACCCTTTCTTAATCAATGATATGGGTAAAGTTTTTACCTTGTTTTATAAAAAGTACTATAAGGCATTTCATTTTTGTGTAGTTCGTCAAGTTTTTGTATAAATATCTTTTAGATATTACATGGAAGTCTTAATTTGTAATCTCTAAAAGAAGTAAGCTCCCTAGGATTGGTGTCCTCTCATGCTCCCACATGTCCACATCATGGTGGACCCCATTTAATTATAAAACTAACCTCCCTAGGATTGATGTCCTCTCATTTTCTCACATGTTCACATCGTGGTGGACCCCATTTAATTATATTTATTCCATAGTAAACAGTTTTAATACATTTAGAAACAAATTGTATTGTATATATACATATGTTTGTACTTATACTACTTTTTTAGTGAAATAAAAAGAGATTCCCATCTATAAAAAAAGAAAATTGTGGCTTACAAAAAGAAAAGTAGCTCCACATCCCCTCAAAATTATTCTTTTTGTGTAGACTAAAATATAGTAAAAAAAATTAGAGTGCGTACAACATACTTGTAGTTGTACGTAAACTTTCCTCTAAACAATACTCTTTTGTGTGGACCAAAATACAAGAAAAGCTTCTAGAGTGCATACAACATACACATAGTTGTACGTTTTATTTCAAAAAATTGAACCATAAACAGTTGTTTTGATGAGATGCGGTGAGTTCAGAGCTGCCGGCTCTATCCAAGAACTCTCTCTTATCTCTGCCGCCAGCGTCCACCATAGCGTTACGCAACCTATTCCACGCGACACCATTTCTTTCCCTCCTCCTCCCTCGAGCTGTATTCTACCGAAAAACAGCCGTCCCTATGCAAAGTTTGTCCGTCTTTCCGCACACACATCTGCGCTCCCCTCTGGTGGCCACCCAACATCAGTGAGCTGAAAAGACTTTCTACAACCCTCAGAGTAGTTGCACATGAACACCTATGTCGCCTCTGGCATCGTCTGGCGATGTCACCGTTGCTGTTAGTCGCTCAACTCGGTGGTGGTGGCAACTGCGTGTCAAACTGTGAACGACAAATCGATCGTGAATGCGGGTGAAATGATGAGTTATATGATTTGTTGTTGGATGCCACCTATTACTGATGAAAAATGATTTGGGTATTTATCTGTGAACTTTTTTCTACGGTATATTTACTTAGATCTCACTTGTAATCATCTAGTCAAGATCAATTATACTCCCCCGGTTGGATTTATAGGCCTTGCACGTGTCACCACATTGCCAATATGATCAATATAAGTTGGTTGCTTAATCAACTTCTGTATGTCTGTGATTTTCAGTAGTGAGACCATTTGTGTTTTCCAACTTGTCACTTGCGGGTTTCTGCATTTCGTTTCGAAATAGGGCGCTGGGCAGGCTGTTGAATCTCGTTTGTTTTAGTCTGTTGAATCTGTGAGCTTATGGGCGTCCATATGCCAACCTGCAACGCAATCGTGTTATTCTCGTTTGCGCAGGCTGGGTGGCAGGTTTCGGGATAGCCACAAGCTGCTCGGAAACGATCACCAAAACAGTAAAACCTGTCTCCTTTCAAGCAAAGTGGTCATATCTGGACCTATACTGGTGCATCAAAACCTCTAATCAGTTCACAAAGGAACCTAGGAAACGACATCATCTACTATCTCTTGTCCACAAATGAGCTTGCTCACAAGATACGAGATGTACAGCAAATGACACCATTGGATAATCGACTGGCAGAGCTAAAACCAAGGGCAGATACACCATTGCACAATACGTCAGACCACAAGGTACCAACGATCATCTAAAAATAAGGAACCGTCTACAAAAGAAGTTGCTGCATCATCATGCCATGCCATCTGAATAGCTTACAGAAAATAGACAGTAGATAGAAATCTGCAAATTAGAGGATTAATTTCTAAAGATGCTACTTCAGAGTCGACCACCAAATTCTACAATGTTAACTAGAGGCTAACACTTCTCCAAATTAGATTGCTAGATCCTACCATTCTACTTCACAAAAGGCGGAGCCTGAACCAGTAACATTAAGCCGCTTCTGCATCTCACGCTGGAACACCACTAGATACCTGTGGACAATGAGCATCACCTGTCAAAACTCAAAACAATTCTGCACTACTCACTGGTACAAAAGCTGGGAGTTATACTTTAGGGTGTTTGTATCATCATATTATTCGAAGAGTATAAGCATCAAGTTCATCCTGTAGCTTCTCAAGGGTTAATAGTACTAGATGACCGGTTGCGCCCCTGGCGCAGGTGCCGAAAGTAAGACTGTTATGTAACCTTAAGTTTTATATATTTTGCATATATTGTTGTTTGTGTTTGATATTGCGGTCGATCATGCAACTACCATCGATAATTTAGTGTACACATATGAGTAACGAAAAATGAATGAAAATGGCGAAGTTATGTGTATGAAACATCATTAAACTAAAAGTGGATTTAAACTAGTGAATGTACACAAAAACTTGATAATAGATTACCTACTCCAATACAGAGGAGTAAAAGTTTACGCAAGTTTCACATTGCACCACTGTCTCAGCGTTAATGACATACTGATATTGCTCATAGAAAAGGAAATGATTAGCAATGACCACACAACCAAATCTTAGCCTACAATTCAAAGATAGCATAACAGGTTGAAGCTTAAAAATACTTTACCCCCTGGGCTGGATGGTGTATACCACATAATTGGGTTGGCTTTCATTGTTGGTTTCTTAAAAGGCCGTATGTTATTTTAGCACGGACTTGTTAAACTTTTTGATCCTTTCTCTTATTCACGTAGATTCAATACCCTAAGTGGTTTATTTCACTTGTTCAAATAGCGGTGTTAATGACTGAAGTGATGTGTTTGTATGTGTCTGTATGTATGGCACTCAACCGTGATAACTGTGAAGCATGGGTAATGTTGCTGATCTCAGTGTCTAAAATAGGGAACCGAGATAAACCGAATGCAGTTTTACATCTTCAATTTAGGATGAGTCCTAACTTATCCAGATAATGAGGCCAAGATAGCTGGCAGAGTTGAGGTTTGTCGGTATATATATATACCAAAGGTAGGTCCAAGATAGGTGGCTAATATCGCTGCATCAATCAGCTACAAAATAGTTCAATTTTAGCATAAGCAAAAGGTGGAGGTGAAGATGAGTTGAACTGTGGAGCATGGGTAGTGGTGATGTTCTCGTTGTCCATAGTAGTTAACTGAGATAAATTGAATTCTGTTTTTCATCTTCAATTTAGCATGAGATTCTAACTTACCCGAGGCCAAGATAGCTGCCCGCGCTGAGATTTGTCAGTAAATGTACAAAAGGTCCAACATCGGTGGCTAATATGGTTGCATCAATCAGCTACATAATAATCCAATTTAGTATAAGCACATGGTGCACGTGAAGAGAACAAACAATTCTAAAGTTTAACATTCATAGTTCAAGGTCTAACGGAAATCTCAAAAACCACATAGTAGTAATTAGAAACTTGAGAGTACTTTTGCCCACCAGAACACATCGCTAAAGAATTCATGAATACACTGGTAAACTTGGAAGATATAAACAGCTGATCACAACAAATGTTCCTCGGTTCGGCTTTGAACTATCCGAGTATATCAAGAAGCTAAGAGTCCTGAAGCCTCAACAAAGCATTTACCTCGTGGTTAGCGAATTCTATGTCCGACAGGTCAGCCATGAGTGTATCATACCCAAAGAAGAGGTCCATCTGGATTGTCACCGTGGAGAACGCCAGGTCATCAAACTCTTTCGCCTCGTGGCCAACGTGAAACCGACCAAACAGGGTCACAATGCTATTACCTTAAATTGAGAACTCAATAAATAACTGTAGATCCAAGATATGAATTTGTAAACTGATGCATGAGAGAATTAACTGACCGTTAGATCTGTACATTCAGCAAGATATAAATGACAAAATTCTATGAAAAGAAATCAGACTGTCTTAGAGAGCGCAATCAAACCATTCCTATCTTTGAAGAATAAACTACTACATTACTAAAGAAAAAAGAGCCAATTGTCACCTAGGAACAAAATAATATCACTTCCGCAGGGAACAAAATAAACCTGAAACCCAGTCTCTTTTGGCACCACCCGACTTGGGATCCAACTCGACTTTTTTCGAACCTGGAATTTTCTATGTTTTTGCATTGAAATCATCAGTTTGGGCATCAATAAGTAGACTGCACGCATAATTTGGCAAGAACCACAACATAAATGTCACAAACATTGGCAATGTATCCTCACTAAATCGAGAAATCTGGTCAAAAAGATAACTACTAATATACACACTCCTTGACTTTGTTCATTGGAAGTGTCTTTCCTATACCAGCCTCCCGCATACATAAAGGCTCGATGTGCTCTCCTGCTCCACACATGGCTTGCATAACTCAAAGACGCGCATTTGCTCATCGTCCTGGCAGACCAAGCCGTACGAGGGACCGTAGCCACGTGCAACGCCTCCTTCACTGCCTGCATCAGCGTCAGGTCTGCAGGACAAGTGATTCCACTTGGGCATCTCCCAAGACCGGCTCTGACGACCGTTACATCGCCTCTTTGTAGGCACCAGCCATCCTTGCCATGTAGTCAGGTCCCTGGGTGGACAAAGAATATGGTTAATGGCCAAGTAATAACATTACTAAAAGGCAACAAAAGAATAGGAAGCAACCATAAAGGACAATTATGCCAGGCAACATAACTTTCCTGGTTATTTCAAGTTCAAAGGTAGTGAGCTACGAAGAGATGAGAAGGTGAAGTGGTGAACAGACATGTTTATGAGAGAAACAAACTGAGCATAGATTCAGTTCACAGTATCCAAAGGAGGAAAGGCAGGACGAAGAAAATTATTAAATATCACAGGATGGGAGCAAGTTTTATTTAAGGACTTCACTTTCTTTCACTATAGTCAATAAACAACCTTTTGAATGTTTGGGGTATTATTAGTTCAGCTAGCAGAAGCCGAAACAACTTAAATGACCAGAGGCTTTCAAAAAAAAATTGTGCAGTTGATGTAAGTTGGGCCTTACCGTCATGTAATGGTTTCAGAAAACTGTCTCTTGTTCAACCAGTATTATTGCCAAGGTGTGTATATCGTCTCCCAGGTTTCTACCTCTCAGCAATTGAAAAAAAAGGTGGCTCATCTCTTCTCCATCTAATTCAAGTGCAAAGTTTATGCAGCCCCGGTGCAGTAGCTCCCACTTGCGCAGGGTCCGGGGAAGGGTCCGACCACTTTGGGTCTTTAGTACGCAGCCTTTCCCTGCATTTCTGCAAGAGGCTGTTTCCAGGACTTGAACCCGTGACCTCATGGTCACAAGGCAGCAGCTTTTACCGCTGCGCCAAGGCTCCCCTTCCAAGTGCAAAGTTTATGCATTATAAATTTATTTATGCATGACTTTCAGACAAGAGAAAAATAAAACAACCTTCAGGAAACAGGCACCTTGACAGAGAAAGAAATCAGCATTTAACCTTAGTATCTTGGATGGACGTTCTTTTTCATCGGCAACAACCATTGCTGGCTCTTAGGGGCAATGTCCTACTACCAGAGCATGATCACTGTACAGAGGAGAAAAGTTACTAGAGATATCTTATGAGCTCGTGGGAAAAGGGTAGATTGGTAGAGCTACTCAGCTTTCAACAGCTTTTTGGTATAAAATTTAAAGCAAAGGCAGAATGCTCCAGTCTATCTCTTACTTAGGCTATTATTATCAGGATTGCTAGACAGGATGCTTAGGCCATGTATCATTCGTACTGTTAAAAATGTTCAGGCCCATTTATTACAGAAGACAGCTCGTTGCAGCAATGAAATTGTTTTCAGAATAGATCATAATACATGCAGCGCCATATGCCAGCAGAAAGAAGTAAAGCAAAAGTAAAATAAGGATGAAATATATTGTATTGAGCTATTAGAAAGAAAATTTGGAGAACTTCTATAGGCACTACTGGTGATGCCCAAACCAGCCTTCGACAATCACAATTAGATAAAAGAGGAAAAAGTACATGCACTGTACATCTTGATACTACTGGTGATACCCAAAACAACATTACAGATTATGCTGCTTCAATATTACTACCAAGCCTTGTTTAATTACATGTGGTAAATGCTGTGAATGCCCAAGCCTTGTTTAATTCTTTATGTGTACCTGAAATTTAGTCACCCTTAAATTTCCCTCGATGCCTGAATTTGGACATATGAATAGCTAATTGTAGGAGCACATGTACCAACAGAACAAAGTGGTCTAATACTCGTTTACTTGAGATTAGACCACAAGTCCTTGAGTAAACCTATATGTATGAAACCAGGATCACACCATCAAACTGTCCTAACAACAATCATCACATGTAACATATACGGCACAACAAAATACTTCAACATTGTTCATTGTATACAATCTTAGAGCCACCTGGACAGTGGAACGCAAAATTCTAAGTGTATTTGGTGGGTGCAACTGCAAACTCTAATTGGCATGCAGAACAAATACATTTACTCTCTCGCCTCCGTAATGGCAAGCAACCACCACATATTACCACAATATATAAAGGAGGAGAGTAAATTACCTTGATTGAAAACTAATTTTCAGGCTGATGCAGTGCCATACATGCCACAGCTAAAGAACACCGCTTGAATCCTAACAGTCCTGGATATCTCCACATCTTCTGCTAGAGCATCTTCCTTATCTGAGGCAAATATCACACATAAAGCACAACAAAAATGGTACGTCCATAGAACATCAGAAACAACGTAATTTGAAACAATTCACTTTATTCTTTCATGTACCAATAAAGACAGTGGTTAAATCTTATACTACTAATGCACCTGCAGACTTCAGTCCTAAAAGATTATATTTTTCAGTGTAGTTTGCATTCAACAAAGAACTCTAGATCCAACTCACTATATATATCTTAATCTTAAAAAATTCATAGGAATCTGCTAAAACACAGATTTTCTTATGAGCAGATACAAATGGGAAGGAAGACAATCTGTCCTGCCCATCCCTCAAAGAAAAGCCCATTCAAGATTTTCATTTCATTATATAGACACATGACTTTATAAGAGCCCAAAATGTTGCAGCATTACCATTTACTCCAGAGACATTCCTCAAGGCATATGCCACAGCTTTTAGGATGACATCATTTACTGAAACTTTCACACCATGTTGCTCTGCAATAGTAGAATGACAAATGGAAAAATGGGTTATATTCTAGTTAGCCGAATCACTCAAATATCGAATGGAATCACTCCAATTCTTTCGAAACCAACTGAAATGATGAAGCATGGAGAAATAAAATCATGGACGAAATACTGGAAACAGGGAGATGCAGCCCATCGCATACGGAAGTATGTTTAGATTGTTCATCTAAAGGATCAATGTCAAGCTTAATATGTTATCATTGCTATAGACACACAAAATTATCATATTACACTACAGCTCACAATGATCTGGAAAACAAAAAGGAATGGAAACATGTCACAAAAATGAGCAGAGAACATGAGAAATTACCTATAGGCTGCTTCGTCATTGCTGCTGTTCACACGACACTATCCTCTCATGATCCCGCTTCTCTCTGGCTGCCGCCGGCCAACCTAGCCTCGCCGCCCCATACTCGCAGCTCACCGGCCACCCCAACCGAAAGGAAGCATCGTAAAAAAAGTTCCCTGCTGAACATAACCGGAGCAGGGTCAGGGATTGATCCATCAGTAATTTCACAACCTCTTTAACTGTCTACAAATACTCAAACTGTTATACACTAATACTACAAATTCTCACCATGGAAAAGAGCATGTGGACTGCACTATAACAGACCGAAGTAAACAAAAGAAACACAAAACCAAGAAAAACAATGCACAACAAGAGAGTACCCGTAGAGCTGGTAGACAAAGGTTAAAGAAGAAATGGTTAAAGAAGAAACTAAGGAGAAACTAAAACAATGAACTTTCACTTACTGCCCGCAACATAAATACTGATAGTACCAGTTCCGACAATGGTGGCCATGATGCTTGTTGAGGTTAAAATATCAATAATCTTAACCACATAATGGAATTATGTGCTATGTGCGGTAGTATATTTATATAAATAAGATAAAAGATGCACGCTGGCCAACACAACCAGTACTCAACATAACGACACTCAGAGATACATTATAGAGAAATTCAAAGTGGCAAAGTGAAGATTCGAGAAAATAGCAATCCATGACAGAAGGTCTCCAATTCCATCCACAGCTGGAGCTTCAAGTATTACCTACAAGCAATTCTGACAATATCAGTTGAGAGAAAAGGTTATTTTGCTTAGAAGAAAATTCAAATATAAGACATCAAACATATTTGGACAGTAACCTTAAAACCGTGAAACTGAAATAGCTTAAGGTGTTCACCTAGCCACATTTATCCGACCAAAGCTAACTTATTTCTACCAACACGAGTTCAAGCAGCTCAATAGTTCTTGTACTTCATATTATGTATGTCAGCGACCAAAATGTGTTTCATTACAAATTCAATTCGAATGACAAAAACCTACATCAACTTTAAAGAGCAACTACCTTCCTTGTTCACAAGAATATTAATAGTGGACGAGAAAAATGAGACACTTCAGATCTCAAAGTCATGGTAGCGATATGTCAGGTCATACTATTGTACTTCATGGTGAAGTAACCATGGTTCATCCAGAAACAAAGAGTTGCCCTTCCACTTCATAAGGCATCCAGCGACCGGAGCCTCTACACAACAATATTAACATGTACTAGCAAAATGCCCGTGCGTTGCAACGGGAAATGAATATTCTAATGGTCCAACAATAATCGTATTAAACATGTAATTTTACTATTCTCGTGCACATCAAACATCATTGTCAAGCTTTGAGCAAAGGCATAATATTATTTCACAACATGATTTTTTGAGCAAAGGCATGCTCACAATTTTAGCTGCAACACAAAAGTATCATCGTTTTAATCTTAGGACATATATATTAGTCATCGGTTTGATTTAATCTCGTGATCCCAAGCCTCTGATGAGGCACAAGTTGATGTTGAATAAGGGATCCCATTTTGAAACATGAAACTGAATTAGAGAGGAACATGACTGTTGGATATAATGAATTTTGCAATTTTGAAGTATAATGATGAATTCATGCCCAACATATTCAGAAGTAATATTAAGTTGTAATGTTCACATTATTCAGAACTCGAAGGTTGATTTCCATCTATAGGCACGCCAAATACATCCTTTCTTATGCAAAGATTTCAGACTATTATGTTACACATATAGTTCACTTCATCTATGTACTCACCCTGGACTTGACACGAATTCGAAAACCAACTTGAATAAATTCACACAAATTACATAAGAACACTGGAAAAATTCTGCATTGTTTGGCAAGAGAATTTGCTCATCCCATACACCATATGGTCGACACTACATTTTCAGTTTAACAATTTCAGAAATTAGCAGGTTCCATACGCCTCATGTGGAAGTAGCCATTCATGGCCTTTTGCGGCTCGTAGTTGATAAACACTGGCACAAATTGCAGCGCACCCAAAACGTATCCGCTTCTGCACACAATAACACACCACCACCACATCTGGAGAAGCAAAAAAGAACCCATAAAATTAACTGCATCGGAGTTCATCGATTTGTAAATTACCACCAAATCTTCTATGACTAAACATCAGAAGGACAAAGGCAGTAGTAAGTATAATCGTAAATTAGCTTCTAAATCTTATAGATAATTAGGCAGTACCTTTTGGACAACATAATCAGTGAGCCCAAAATTTAACTTCCACCCCTGGCTAGCCTGCAGCATTCAGCTCAAACAAACATGGCAGCAGGGATCTGTGGCGTAGCAGGAGGCGGCAATGGCATACTTACCAAAGAACAGAACAAGTACTTGCTATGCAATCCAAAAAATATTGCATAAACCTTTACATGTGTGTTACCGGCGCCCTCTGACTCGCCGCGTCCTAGCCGATGAACCCGGACAGCCTCCGCTGGTAATCCTTCCATTGTCCAGCTGCTATGCTATCCTAATTATGTTCACCTGCATGTAGGTATACACACCAGATTATCAGATATACCTGCATATATGGAACCTTAGTAAGTAATTACTCAATCAATCAGTAAGGTAATATCATCGTGCAGCAAAATAAAAACGAATTCAAGGCAAAGCAATTTTTGCATTATTAATTTCCTTTTGCTACAAGGAATCATCATTCATATATGTGAAGTTGCAGGTTTGTAGGTAAAATTCAAGTAACTATTTCAGTTGACACTTGCATGTATGGACAGTTATTATCAAAATAGTTAGAAAGCCGTCTACCTTGTACTTGCTCATCAAGGACTGTAAGATTCAGATGTCGGAAAGAACCTTACACACATCAGGAATAACAGGACACGAACCACTCAAATGTTCTAATCCCAGCTTCATTTAGGTCACCACTATACTCCTGAGTACGTTTCATTATCACCAACATATATCAGCCCAGAAAGCAAAGTGATATTTATATTACAGCAATCAACTAAATAGATTCAAATTTTGAATGAAGAACTGGGAAGAGGATGGGAAATACAATCATGTTGAATGTCTCCAGAAACGAACATTTCAAATCCCTTTCACCATAAAAATCAAGCCTTGAAGATTTCATCCTACAAAAAGACAACAAGATATGCTTTCTCGGATCACATTTACAAGCTGATAAATTGAATTTACAAAAAAGATAAGCACCATCATTTCTTCATTCATCTGTTCAGTAATTGCAGCCTTATGTTCAAATTTATCATCTTCTTCGTATGTACATCACAAAGGAAGTTCCATGAATAATTGTTGGCTTACATCATACCACCTTTGATGCTCTAGAAAGAAATGACTATTTATTATCTAAGCTGAATGTTTAATTAAATATTAAAATCTACACAGGATCATCATTATCATGTATGTAGAGTGGAATTCCACATATATCTGCTGGATCAACATATGTAGGGAAGAGCTGGCATAGTCTGTTTAATGGCGAGATAACATATTGATCTGTCAGCTTGCCTAGTTAAGCCATCATGATGTTGAAGTTCTATAAGGTCATGCCTATTGGTTTCTTCGAGCCTAAACATTGCTTAGTTTTGCACTTGACTGATGCTCCTCAGTCAATCCTTTATTAAACTGAGGAACCTTGACTTAAAAGAGACAATGCCACACATTTAGATTTAACGACTACTGAACAATTTGATATAAATAAATAAGTTATTTGTTTCCCCATTAAATGAAACCTGAAGAATCTGACATACTTCACAACCTGTGCGACAAACACACAACTCACAAGAGGTCCAAAAATCTATGTCGTAGCTAGCCCTCCTAAATACATGTCTGTTACTTCATGGAAACTGTATCTAAATCATATTCACACCAACTGACTTGTTCAAGAGATTTTGAAAAGGTAAAAGTAAATAAGGGCCTTGAAGCAAATCAGAATAGTGGCCAACTGAATGGATTTATCCACCAAGACATGTGAAACCAATCATTTTAATGAAACCTGAAGCTCATCTATCACTATAGCTTGTAAACCTTGCTTGTTACAAATGGTCGTGCAGCCAAACTTTAACCTAACTGGTCGCACATGCCACAGAAACGCGCTTGGTTAATTGCTTTTGCTGGCAAGAGCATGGCGCTAGCACCTGTTAGTTTGTGCACTGTCCATGTAGCAATATATTTCCGAATATTTATGAGATCCACTTACTGAGTATCAATGAAGTCGCTCTGTTCCTTACGACAAAATGCATATGGATTGAGCAATGGAGATGCAGATGCATTTTCCATTACAAATTGGATTCACTGTACATTACCCAAGCAGCCTGATCACCTAGCTATTCCACGCCCAGCAAAATCGACACACACACACATGAACGATAAGAGAAGGAAGTATGTGCAAACTTTAGGATGATCAGAACAAACAGAACAGTCATCACATTTAATTAAAAAGAGATCACCAATGGTAAAAATATATCACCAATTTCTCCACAACATCAACAGAACAGATATCACATCCATGAGCATAACTGCGCCGCCAAAAAAGCATCTACGGCATAATACCATTAACTAAAACAAGCACAGCTAAGCCTAAGCCCAAGGCACCAAAGCTGAAAGAATCACCTCACGAAGTTCCAGAGGCAAACAGACTCGACAATTTACATCAGAACAAATAGAAGAGCGGCAGCTAGAAGGTACTCACTGGTGGACATGTCCAGAAGCGTGCGGAGGAGCTGGCCATGCCCGACATAGGCTCCAAATAAACCTTCATCGCCTACGGCGGGCTATCCATGACCACTTCATGAACTTGGCCACAACGGTGCTAGGTCCGCGTCGTCCGCTTGAGGGTTCTTCAGCGGCAACCTGCCTCAACCACTGGAGAATGCATCTCCGGCCGTGCCACAACCCTAGATCGAAGGCAGAGGACACCGACACCTAAGGCGAGGATGTTGGCTAGAAGGATCAAAGAGGTAGATGTTGGAACCACAACGGGGGAGTATGAAAGCAACTTGGTGTCTCTCCGGTGAGTGAGGAATATGGCTGGTGCGGTTGAATCCAGTTAGGCCGGGGAGCTGGCGGCGCACTATGGATCGGGCGGCGGGAGCAGGTGAGCCCGGGATTTCAGGCAGAGGAGGCCCGGGCCGCGGCGGCGCGCTCGGAGGAGGAGGACGGAAGGGTAGATGTTTCCTCACCGTAGGAGGAGGAGGTGCTCCGCTGCTTGGGTTGTCCAGGTCGACGACGGTGCTCGGTAGGAGGTCCGTGGATGTCCCGGTGGGAAACGCGGCCGGCCCGTGTGGTAAGTTTAGACGGTGGGTTGATTCCCGGCAATGGTGGCCTCGAGCAAACAATGTCAGCAACGACCGGTGTTGGGGATCGAGGGGGCGGTAGTGCTGCTGTGACTCGGGGAAGGTGGCGACGGTGTTGGGGATCGAGGGGGCGGCCTTGGAGATAGGGTTTGGAGTTCTCGCGTGCGGGCTGCAGAGGCGAGCGAGCGGGAATAGAGTTTTGTTGGGCCTGGCCCATTTGGTCGCACGTGGAATTAGCTGAGATGCGGACGATGGACGACGGACGAAAATTTTGACGTACGACAGGAACCAAATTTTTCTTTTAGATAGGAGAGAATAGGAGAGATTGTATGTATTTGTTTCGCTTACGACAGAACATAACAACTTCTGAAGTTACCCAGGTGCTATAGGTTCATAAAGTAATAGTAGCTTCTGCAAGTAGATTATATAGATAGCTTTAATGTGCCATTAAATTTCTTCTGGTCATGAACCATTTGGTTTTGTATAGTGTAAAATATATTTTTAGGATCGTGGGCAGAGAGACAAGGAGGATCCCTCCTCTATCGTGTGTCTTCTTGAGAATGTGTAGATGTTTCAGTACAGAAAAATTGAGGCAAAAGGCTCACGACATAGGTAACAGGGTACATAGCACATTAGCAAAAGGCTCACATTTTATCTTCTCTATGTTCTAAACAGGGTATTAATTTTTTTAAATGAAAGCAAGGATTTGCGCCAATTTTGTTTAGATTGAAGCATAGATTGCACAAACTGCACAGCCTCATGTGGTGGTGTATCTACCATTTAATTACCTGCGGCATATGCTGCAACTGTCCAGCCCAAGGTCACACACCATCATTGGGTTTAGACTTTAGAGTAGCGAGCTTCGGCGGCAGAAACTGAATCAAACAAGTTTTAAAATCAGCTTAACCTTCAAACACCATTACAAAAATAATTGTTCATGCAGAAACCATATATTTACACCAGTGCCTAAACTGTAGCACACATATAAACTCAAGCTCAGAACATACCAAGTCAAACTGGCGTATGTCAGCGGTGTAAAATCTCCTGGGCACCCAAACTCTGCTTTCATGAAAGGAAAACATCCAATATGTTTACTAACAGGATAAAAGAGACGCCAGGTGTACAATTTACAATGACAGAAAGTAAAACAAGCACGTTTTATGTATGTTTTCATACCTCCGTCTCAGTGTTTCCATAATGCAATCAGAAACCAAGATTTGGTCCTGCAGACTTTCACGAGAGAAGAAATCAGGCGCATATACTCAATCACAGATCCTAAATATTAATAGTAACCATATAGATGGAAATCAAACATATTTCATGGAAAATATTATTAGAGGAAGGCCATTCAATTTTTTATAATCAATTTCAACACAAGAGGTGACATGGCCTATTGCAGTTTTCCAATTGACTGCAAAAACTTACAGCTTCAAACAGAGATATAGTGTTATTCTTCAGGAACTTGGAGGAGTAAATTAATACCTAGCTAGAGCTGAATCTCAGAAATTGGAAACAGGACTCTCATTTAGCACCACAAACTGAATCTTACAATTATCGTTATGAGATGCATGGCACAAATCAAAAGAAGAAGAGTAATTAGCTGATAGCTTAATGCCAACTTTATTTCTGGATGCCAATACAAATCAACAAAAGCAGAGTAATCATGTACCAAACTACCAATAATACATATAATCAATCTTCTAGTATGTTAAATAGCCTAATAAAATTGTAGAGGCACAAGTGTCCTGAATCCCTATTAATAAAACTTCACCGCTTAATCAGTCAAAGTACTGTCGTAATGCACACAACTTTGTTACAGGTAGGTTCAGCAGCTATTCCTTTACTCTCCTGCAACAAATGCATAGTGCAGAAAAATCAAGCCATTTGTTTTACCTTTATGTAGCTCACCACAAATTACATAAAACTATTGCTGCTCTTTTTTTTTGAGCATATAAGGTTTCTCCCATTAAGCTTTTAAAGCAGCAAAATTACAGGACGATAGAACAAAAACCAGCTGCTGCAATTTACCATACGCAGCACCTGAGTTACAGGGGTAATTAAGCACCAAAAAGACTACTACGATATCATGAAAGCGAAGTTTCATTTCATATTATTAAAAACGAGGTTCGATATCCGAAGATATATAGGACTCAGAAAACCAAACAATAATACTGGTATGCAGGAAGGCCCAAACGGACCAGCGCCGAAGGCAGATCAGATCAGAATAAGCTAATTATCCAGCCACCGGTAAAATCTGTTTCTACCTCTTAAAATGCTTTATTTATGAAACGATAGGAGTTCAGATCAGAAGCGAGGCAATCAAAGGAGAACTACCTTAACAAGTGAGACATGGAAAGAGAGACGCCTCTCCTTGCTTGGTCATCTTCAAGCGCGCTGTCTTCCCTCAGATTCTGGTCTCCATTGCAAATTTTGAGTACTGCAGAGTCAAGAACAAACACCCAAAATATCAAAGAGGAGGTCCGCTGCTGAACAAATACCCAAAATATCAAAGAACAAATACCCAAAATTTCGAGTATTGGTCTCCATCTTCGGCGTATCCGCTGCTGCCTGGAAGAGAGAGAGGAGGTGAGATGGGAGGCAGAGAGAGACCACGCCGGCAAGATGCACCAACAACCTCAAATCAGAGCAAGATCCCGATATTGCACGGCCAGAATGCTTGGGTTGACAGGAGTTGGGGCTTCTTGATTTTGGAAGAGTAGAGAGCTTCCTTGTGGGAGCTGGGGAGGACGAGATACGCTTACCCGTGGAGAAGGAGTCTGCCGGCGCTGAATCCAGAGGTCTAGACGGTGAGGCTGCTCCTCCCTTGTCGCCCTTGCTCGTCACCAGGGCCTGGCCGTCGATCTCGCCCGGGCTGCAGCAACCTCGCCATGCCTTCTTCCTCTGTTCCCGTCCTCCTCGCCGCCAGGTCCCCGGCTATCCGAGCCGAGTGCCTGCGTCCTCCGCCGTCCGTGCCGCTGTCACCGAAGGTCCCGTGGTCGACGTCCATCTTCGCCGTGTCTGCTGCTGCCTGAGAGAGAGCCACGGTTGCATCCTGTACGCTCGCGCCGACCGACGCTGCCGCCGTGCTCCTTCTCCTCCGTGGCAGCGAGGGCCTGCGGCGGGAGAGGGAGAGAGGAGGGGACGGAAGGACGGAGCTTGGCGGCGGCGCGAGACGAGAGACGAGCTGGAGGACGAGATGCGGGATTGGCTAGGGTATGCGAGAGAGAGGGGATTGGGGCGCGCGGGGACGGGAGGGCATTGGCGTCGCTATCCACCGCGCGACAGTAAATCTGGGAAAAGATTGGGCGACGCGGGCGAAGTGCTGCAGGTGGGCCCGACCCGGTGCAAACCCCACATGTCATGGACGTTATGCGTGTGGCAGCGAGTGAAAAACGGAAAAAATCATGATCCAACGGCCAGGACGGTTTGGATGGACGGTCAGGATAGCGTACTTAGTGTTGAATTCCTGGGCTGTGGACACTCCACACTCACGTTGGACATTTATAGAGTTAATCAGTGCTACATCAGCTACTAGACAAAACGAACATTAGAATGAGAGATAGAGGTAAAATGAGAACTCCCTGTCAAATATCAGTTAGTCTATCCTGGCACACGATACGCAAACAATGAACTGGCAAATCATCCAAATATTGTTTGTCGCCATGGGCACACAAAAAGTTCATGGACGAGATAGTAGAAACATATGGTGCTTACCTCATAGGCATACTTTTCAGAAATCCAATTACTAGCAAGTTACTAACAAGTCAAAATTACAAGAGAATCATATGGTACAATCCTCAAGAAAACGATCATGGTAATTCCTTCTGGCCAAACTTGACCCAGTTCTTCCCACCCTGTACCGTATTAAAAACACAAATTGGCGACTACTCTTGTAATGACAAAAATAAAAATGCGAAAATGGCAACACATTTTCAAGATGAATCTAGTCGTGTCACTTTGACCATGTTGTAAACAAAAAGTTGGGAGGTATCCAATGTGATCAGTATCAAAGAAACTGGACCTCGCATACGCCATACCACATTACAAGCTCTAGAAAAGATCATGAGGAGCTAATGATCAACTATAGAACTTACAACATTACCTGCTAAACCAATGCATCTGAATAGCATATCTAACCGGACATTCATCTTATCAATTGTGAAAGAGTTCAGCTTCAGCATGTTCAGCACAAACGCCCATTTCTACAAGCATAAGTCAAACAATCAAAGATAGGCAAACAGAAAGATATTACCAGCAATGTAAAGGCATGCTATAACCTGCAGTATAGACACTTGAAAATGGATGAAAGACACCAGATAATCTTTTGAAGTCTACAGGAAGTTTCTTGCACTGCATTGACTCTGTGTGGACCATGAGGATACGGATACAATCAACTGTCCCCAGGATCAACATGCTATTCTCGTCCGTGAAGTCTATTTCCAGTATGTCCCCTGAACTAAAGGGGAGAAGGCTGTCAAGATGAATGGTTTTTGTCAGCTGCCATGTCGGCGCACCATCAGAATCAGTCTCCCTCTTCCATAGTTCTACCCTGTGTCCACAAAAAGAGAGCAAACCAAGTCCACCACCCTCCGCCGACATAATCCATCCATGAAAACGCCATGGAATCACAGTCACAGCTAGGTTCTGCCTATCCAAATCAAACTCAAGGGCGGCGTTTGTCGAATTCCCATGAAGCGACCAGTAAAGGGAACGCCCAACCAAGGAGCCCGACCTGGCCAGATCAAGTGTGCGTAGTAGCGGCGTCGATATCTGAATAAGATCACCCCATGTGCCAGTATCCGAAGAGTGAACACAAGCAACCGCTCGCGCATAACGTCCCCTGACGCAGCGCACAAACACCACCTGGAACTGGAAACGGTCAGCAGGAGAGCGAAGGACCATCCCATTGTAGATCTTGTCAATGTTGCGGAAAGCCAGGGAAGGGGTAGGCGATGCTGGTCGCCGGTGACAGGGTCCCATACTAGGGCCTGTCCTGGATGCACGTTGACGAGCAGCGCGAGGCCGTCCCGGCAGCAGACGATCCGGCAGCAGTTCGCCGCGCGGGCGGTGGTTTGCAGGCGGAAGCGCTCGGGCGGGAAGCGGTCTGGGGGATCCAGGGTAGGGAAGAAGGATATACCGCTTTCTCCCTTGGTGAAGAACCCGAGGACGGGTAGAGTGCCGCGGGAGTGGTGGTGGGCGCGGAAGCGGCGGATGAAGCGTGGGTCGCGAACGAGGAGGCGCCAGCGCCTGCAGGCGAGGGAGGCGCGCGGTAGGGAGGAAGGCTGCGGGGTAGCCGAAGGAGGATCTCCGCGAGGAGGTCGTCGTCCTCCAGCGCCGGCGGCGGCGACGAGATGGGGCGGCGGCGGGTGGTCATCTGGCTGTCGCTGCCGCCTGGATTGAGTGGGCGAACTAAACTGAAAAATGAGCCGAAGCTGGATTCAGCTTGTTTGTTAGTTTCCGAAGGCCCAGTGGGCCAGATTGACAACATGAATACGTCCACCTGACTTGCGATTCGGGCCCTTCGGGGTGGTCACGTCAAAATAAAAATTTCTCGAAAAGGTCTGTTTTCGAACATGGCGAAATCAACTTTAGCTCCGGGTATTTAAAAATCATATATCGTAAAAAGTTGAGAATAAATTTTCGTGAGTACATATTTACATTTGATGTTTTCAGAAAATCGCTCGCGAAAGATTGATAATTTTGTGGCCCGTGAAAAAAGACAAAACAAATTGTGTCGTGAAAAATCTTATTTTAGCGTATTTTTATTCTTTTACACAGCCAGAAAAAATGAGAATTTTTCGTGAAGACTTGCAACGTTAAGATCTGTATATGGAGCGAACATTTTTATACATATGTTTAAATACATTTTGATAGAGGGTGCATACGCACCGAAAGCCGAAACACCTCTCCCACCTCAAACATGTCTCTTTGAATGGTTCCCGTCTCCAAAGAGTCATGCTTAATAGGATAGCCACATGGTTAAATGAGTCATAGACTCATGGTCATAAAGTCCTAAGAAGTACAGGTTACCCTCTCAGTTAGGTTTTAGTGCCCCGCTTCCTGCTCCCTTAAGGCGTAGCCGTTGGGAGCATTATTCAGAACAGCATTGATGTAGGTGTAATTCCTATTCATCTTTCATATCCTTGCCTCCTTTCTGAGAACCCCGGCCTCGTCGTTGTGAGCCATATTCGCACTAACGAGGGAAGTCAAAGTTAGTAGAACAAATATAAGGAAAATTCAATTATTTAAGTACTAAGCTTCCCCGTGAGTCAACATTTGCCGAAATATCGATTAACTTCCGTCAAGGCAAATCCGGGCACTCAAATATGTCTTATTTTTAGCAAAAGTCATGCCGAAATTCACAAACAAAAATCCGCATGACCTTTCCTAAACATAGGACATATGGAGTTCCCGAATTTGCTGGAACTGAAGTTAATCAACATTCAGGCAATCTCAAGGGCCTCTCGGTGAAAGAGCATGGTGCCCCATGTGTGGTTTTGGTAATTAATGACAATCCTTATGTACTAATGTTTGTTGTAAGCTTATTGCAAGTATGTCTTGAAGAATAGAATATCGTGGATATTCATGCTCACCTTCAAGACATCATCATTGATCAAGAAAGAAGAAACGATACAAAGTTGATCAAGGCTAAGTGGAAAGGATTGGTTCAAGTGATCAACACACAAAGCTACATGTTGTACCATGTGGGATCTTGTGATCCAATGGTATGGTAAGAAATCGTCTATATAGCTTTGTGAACTAACACATATACATGTGTGTGTGGAGTATCTATGTGGGGTTAGGTATCTTCCTATGGGCATGCATCAAAAGGAAGATTCCATATATCCCATGGCGGATGACGTCAAGCGGTGGTCGTCATCAGATAATGGTCAATTGAAGATGTTCCTAAAAGCGGCTCTCCCATATTGTGTATGGGGGAGCAATTCGCAAGTCTTCATCAAGCGGAGCGCAATCAAGAAAGGTGATCTAACTTGAGGTGACCAAGATCGTCATCATCTAGCTCAAGTGGATTGCGCAAGGCAAAGGTATGACCTTGATAGGGTTTCTATTTTACCGGTCTCATGGTGTTAGTGAGAGACCGGATTATAGGATAGATGCCACACTTTCAAGAGGAGTGATACGTCCATTTTGCATCACTATTTTATATCATAATTTACTGTTATTCATTGATATATTTCATATTTAGAGATGATACTTATGTTATTTTACCTATTTTGCATGTTTCATCATTATTGGAGATTATTCACCGGAGTCAGGATTCTGCTGGAAAAAGCATCGTCAAGATACGATATTTCTGGAGTTCAACAATTCGAGGAAAATATACAGAAGCTGCTATTTTGTCAGATGACAGAGGAGCCAAAAGGGGAGGCCAAGGTGGGCCACCATGGGCCCTCCCCACCCAGTGGCGCGGCCCCCTATGCTGCCGCGCCGCCATGTGGGGAGGAGGCCCAGGCCCACCTCAGCCGTTGCCCCTTCGCGTACTTCATCATCCAGAAACCCTAAGACCTGGGGATCATCGAGGAAATACTGCGCCGCCTCCTCGAGGCGGAAAACACCGAGAGAGAAAAGCTCTCCGGCAGGGAGAAATCTGCCGGGGAAATTCCCTCCCGGAGGGGGGAAATCGTCGCCATCGTCACCGTCATCGAGCTGGACTTCATTGGGATCATCATCACCATCATCTCCACCGCCGACACCGTCATCTCCACCGCTCCACTCCGTTCCGCTGTAACATCTAGGGTTGAATCTTGTGTATTTCATAGGGGAAACTTTCCCGGTGTTAATTACTCCTTGTGGTTGATGCTATTGAGTGAAACCGTTGAATTAAGGTTTATGTCCAGATTGTTATTCATCATTATATCACCTCTGATCATGATCCATATGATGTCTTGTGAGTAGTTCGTTTAGTTCTTGAGGACATGGGTGAAGTCTAAATGTTAGTAGTGAATTATGTTGAGTAATATTTAATGGTTTGATATTTAAGTTGTGGTGTTATTCTTCTAGTGGTGTCATGTGAACGTCGACTACATGACACTTCACCTTTATGGGCCTAGGGGAATGCATTGTGTATTCGTTTGCTAATTGTGGGGTTGCCGGAGTGACAGCAACCTGAACCCCCGTTGGTATATCGATGCATGAGGGATAGCAGGATCTCAGAGTTTAAGGCTGTGGTTAGATTTATCTTAATTACTTTCTTGTATTTGCGGATGCTTGCAGGGGTATAATCACAAGTATGTATTAGTCCTAGGAAGGGCGGTGCATTAGCATAGGTTCACCCACACAACACTTATCAAAACAATGAAGATTAATCAACTATATGAAGCGAAAGCACTAGACTAAATTCCCGTGTGTCCTCAAGAACGTTTGGTCATCATAAGTAAACCAACCGGCTTGTCCTTTGCTGTAGAAAGGATTGGGCCACTTGCTGCAATTATTATTACTGCATTTTACTTACTTGTATTTTATTTATCTGCTATATCAAAAATCCCTAAAAACTTGTCTGTGAGTATTTACAGTGAATCCTTCATCGAAACTGCTTGTCAACACCTTCTGCTCCTCGTTGGGTTCGACACTCTTATTTATCGAAAGTACTACGATACACCCCCTATACTTGTGGGTCATCAAGACTATTTTCTGGCGCCGTTGCCGGGGAGTGAAGCGCTATTGGTAAGTGGAATTGGTAAGGAAAACTCTTACTGTACGTGCTGTTTTTATTTCTGCCTGCTGCTATATTTCATTATGGAGAGGTCTTCTCTTGAATTCCTATTTGGAAAATCTACTACTACTGCAAAGGTAGTGGATGAGGCGCCAGGTGAGCAGGTAATTCCATATAAAATACCTATGAAAATTATTGAACGTGTTACGAATAACCGCTATGAGGGGATGGAACTGTCCATCCTGGAGATCATTTGTTTTTACATGAATTATGCGAGTTGTTCAAGTGTGCAGGTATTTCTATGGATGAAGTTAAGAAGAAACTATTCTCTATGTCGCTGATGGTAAGCTGCACAATGGTACAAACTGCTGAAAATGGTCGTTCTCTTGGTTGGAGGAAATTGTGCCTCTATTTTATTCTAAATTCTATCCTCCAAGTGAAATTCACAAGATCGAAATCTTATATATAATTTCTGGCCTCATGATGGAGAGAGTATTGCCCAAGCGTGGGGGAGATTGAAGTCATTAATGCTCAAATGCCCATTCATGAGCTTCCTGGTAATGTCATTATTGATAATTTCTATGCAAGACTTTCTTTTCAAGATAAAACCTTGCTAGATACTACTTGTTCTGGATCATTCACGCGCAACAAAGAAGGTTTAAATGGGACCTTCTTGACGGATTCAGGAGAACACTGAAGGATGGGAGAACGACAAAGGTAGAGAGTCAGGTATAAAGTATGATTATGAATGCATTAAAACTTTTATGGATACTGATAAATTTCGAAATATGAGTGCTTTATGGTCTTGACTCTCAAGTTGTTGCAAATTTTTATAAAGCTTTGCCTCTCATTTCGAATTGCCTAAGAAAGTTTTAATAAATATCATGAACCTTATAAAGATAAAACTGATTTGCCTATAGGTAAAGTATTGAAGTTAAACTGTTGATCACATCTTCCTGAAGCTTATATTGAAAAAATTCCTTTTCCTGCTAAAGTGAAGGAACATTCTGTTATAACTAGTGTGGTTAACAAAAGTGCAAAGAAACCTATAGAACCTGATGAGCAAATAACTGTTGAACCTGCTGTGGATAATTAAAGACCTTGTAACTGAAAGTGTAGAAGATGGGCACATCATCTTCTGTGAAGATGCTTCTAATATTGTTTCACATCCTAGTAAATCTAGGAAAGCTAGTGTTCCTATGCTTTCTGTTAGAATAGGTGATCATTGCTATTATGGTTTATGTGATATTGGTGCAAGTTCCAGTGCTATTCCTTATGAGCTTTACAGGGAAATCATGCATGAAATTGGTTCTTGTGAACTTGAAGAGATTGATGTGGTTATTCGGCTAGCTAATAGAGAAACTATCTCTCCTATTGGTATTGTTCGAGATGTGGAAGTTTTATGTGGTAAGATTAAATATCCTGCTGACTTTTGGTACTTGGTTCTGCTGCTAGTAAAACTTGTCCTATCATTTTTGGTAGACCTTTCTTGAATACTTGTGGTGCTATTATAGATTGCAAGAAAGAGAAAATTTGACTAAATTTGCTGGTGAATCTTATGAGTTTAATTTCTCTAAATTTGCTAAAACTCCTTAT
The DNA here is from genome assembly GCA_947311845.1 of Poa pratensis. Taxonomy (NCBI): domain Eukaryota; kingdom Viridiplantae; phylum Streptophyta; class Magnoliopsida; order Poales; family Poaceae; genus Poa; species Poa pratensis. The sequence continues at coordinate 156,353,524 of CAMZMU010000063.1, forward strand.
GAAACCGAATTGCCTAATGAGGATTTTAGAGTTGAACAGCTTGCATCTATTGCTCTTGCTCCTAATGATCCTTTGCAGCAACATGGAGGATCATGAAGTGAAGTCTTTAGGGAAGAGAGGAATGAGCTTGACGAAATTTTCTTCGTCAACCTATTCTTAAACATAATTTACCTGTTGAAGATTTAGGTACCACACCACCACCAAAGGAGATCCTGTTTTCGATTTGAAACCTTTACCTGATAATCTTAAATATGCTTATATTGATGATAAGAAAACATATCCTGTTATTATTAGTTCTAAGCTTTCAGGTTTTGAAGAAGAAAGATTATTGGAAATATTGAGAAACACCGAGGAGCTATTGGATACACTCTTGATGACTTGAAGGGGATTTCCCCTCTATTTGCCAACACGCCATCAACATGGAAGATGATGCAAAGCCTGTTGTTGAACATCAACGTCGTCTAATTCCTAAAATGAAGGATGTGGTAAGAAATGAGGTATTAAAACTCTTGAAGCTGGTATTATAATCCTATTGCTGATAGTAAATGGGTAAGTCCTGTGCATTGTGTTCCTAAGAAAGGAGGGATTACTGTTGTACCAAATGATAATGATGAGCTCATCCCTCAAAGAGTAGTTGTAGGATATAGAATGTGCATTGATTTTCGGAAAGTTAATAAAGTTACTAAGAAAGATCATTACCCTTTACCTTTCATTGATCAAATGCTAGAAAGGTTATCTAAGAATACTCATTTTTGCTTTCTTGATGGTTATTCTGGGTTTTCACAAATTGCTGTTAGAGCTAAAGATCAAGAGAAAACCACTTTCACTTGTCCTTATGGAACTTATGCTTATAGGCGTATGCCTTTCGGTTTATGTAATGCTCCTGCTACTTTTCAAAGGTGCATGTCTGCTATTTTTCATGGCTTTTGTGAAAAGATTGTAGAGGTATTCATGGACGATTTTTCCGTCTATGGGAATTCTTTTGATAATTGTTTGCGAAACCTTGATAAAGTTTTGCAGAGATGTGAAGAAACTAACCTTGTTCTTAATTGGGAGAAATGCCACTTTATGGTTAATGAAGGAATTGTTCTGGGACATAAAATTTCTGAAAGAGGTATTGAAGTTGATAGAGCTAAAGTTGAAGCAATTGAGAAAATGCCCTATCCCAGGGATGTAAAAGGTATTCGTAGTATTCTTGGTCATGCTGGTTTCTATAGAAGGTTTATTAAAGATTTCTCTAAAATTTCGAAGCCTCTTACTAATCTTCTTCAAAAAGATGTACCTTTTGTTTTTGATGATGATTGTAAGGAAGCTTTTGAAACTTTGAAAAAGGCTTTAACTACTGCCCCTGTAGTCGAACCACCTGATTGGAATTTACCTTTTGAAATTATGTGTGATGCTAGTGATTTTGCTGTAGGTGCTGTTCTTGGACAGCGAGTAGATAAAAAGTTGAATGTTATTCATTATGCTAGTAAGACTCTTGATCATCCTAGCTGTAGTTTTTGCATGTGACAAGTTTAGACCTTATATTGTTGATTCAAAAGTCACTGTTCATACCGATCATGCTGCATTAGGTACCTTATGGAAAAGAAAGACGCTAAGCCAAGGCTTATTAGATGGGTGCTCTTTTACAAGAATTCGATTTACATATTGTAGATAGGAAAGGTGCTGATAACCCTGTTGCTGATAATTTGTCTAGATTGGAAAATATTGCTTATGATCCCATACCTGTTAATGATAGTTTTCCAAATGAACAATTGGCTGCAATAAAGGTGAGCTCGCGAGATAGTCCTTGGTATGCTGATTATGCTAACTTTATTGTTTCCAAGTACTTGCCTCCAACCTTTTCAGCTCAGCAAAGAAGGAAATTCTTTTATGACTTGAGGCATTATTTTTGGGATGACCCACACTTATATAAAGAAGGAGTGGATGGTATTATGCGAAGATGTGTCCCGAATATGAACAACAAGAGATATTGAGAAAATGTCATGGTAGTGTTTATGGAGGACATCACGCCGGAGATAGAACCGCACAAAAGGTTCTACAATCAGGTTTTTATTGGCCAACTCTCTTTAAAGATGCAAGAAAGTTTATTTATCTTGTGATGAATGTCAAAGAGTTGGTAATATCTCTAGACGCAATGAAATGCCTATGAATTATACTCTTGTTATTGAACCGTTTGATTGTTGGGGATTCGACTTCATGGGTCCTTTCCCTTCTTCAGAAGGTAACACTCATATACTTGTTGCTGTTGATTATGTTACTAAGTGGGTGGAAGCCATACCTACAAAAAGTGCTGATGGTGAAACCTCTTTAAAAATGCTTTTAGATGTTATTTTCCCTAGGTTTGGAGTACCTAGATATCTTATGACTGATGGAGGTTCTCATTTTATTCATGGTGGTTTTAGAAAGACCCTTGCTAAATATGGTATTAATCATAGAATTGCTTCAGCTTATCATCCTCAAACTAGTGGGCAAGTAGAATTATCAAATAGAGAAATTAAATCTATCTTGCAAAAGACTGTTAATAAATCTAGAAAAAATTGGGCTAGTAAGTTGAAGGAAGCTTTGTGGGCTTATAGAACTGCTTATAAAAATCCTATGGGTATGTCTCCTTATAAAATGGTTTATGGAAAAGCTTGTCATTTGCCTTTAGAATTAGAGCACAAAGCTTATTGGGCTGTGAGAGAGCTTAATAAAGATTTTAAACTTGCCGGTAAGAAAAGGTTGCTCCAATTGAGTTCTTTAGATGAATGGAGAAGTGAAGCTTATGAAAATGCTAGACTTTTTAAGGAGAAAGTTAAGAAATGGCATGATAGAAGAATTATTAAAAGAGAGTTTAATGTTGGAGATAAAGTTCTATTGTATCGGTCTCGTCTCAGATTTTTTGCAGGAAAATTACTCTCAAAATGGGAAGGACCTTATGTCATTGTGGAGGTGTATCGTTCAGGGCAATAAAGATTGCTTCGCTGAAAGATAATGCTACACAAGTGGTGAATGGACAAAGACTCAAACATTATATTTCTGGAGATTCTTATAATGAAGACGTTGATGTTATTCGAGTGGTAACTCCGGAAACTTTCATCAAAGATCAAATTGGTGGGACTGCAGAGTCTGATTTCGAGTAGGTAACAGTTTTGGTAAGAAAAAGTTCGCGTTTAACTTTCTGAACAATATTTTTGTTGTTTTTATTAAATATGGAAAATTACGAGATCGAAACGGGTAGGAAAAGGTGCCCGAGGGCACCTCCCCACCTGGTGGCGCGGGCCCACCCCTGGCCGCGCCGCCATATGGGGAGGGCGCCTCGGAGCCCTTCTCCGACCCGGTTTCTCTCCCGTACCTTCCTTTTGTCGTGAAAGTTTTTGCTATATAATCCCCCGGACCCCCCGAGGTCCGTATATCGCCTTTTCGTCGTGTTTTGTTTCGAGCTGTTTCTGCCAGGATCTGTTTTCAGTTTTAGAAGCACCATGGTCTCCAACAACAACAACAAGGGCAAGGAGCCTTTGGAGGATGATCCTCAAGACCCCAAGTGAAGGAAGAAGTCAAGAGTGAAGATGAAGGTGAAGTAGGAAGATCCGCGCGTATACGCGCGCCACCGTCGCAAGCATCGGGGTGGTGGCAAATCCGTTCAACCTCAAGAGAGGCGCGCGGATGAGCACCAGGAAAGGTTCCGCGTCGCTTCCTAGCTCCAAGGACGTCTTCTCCAGGCATCAATAACCCCTTCCACAATCTAATTCATAAGAGTCAAATTGAAAGGATTCCTGAGGCAGAGTTGCCTAGTGGTTGGAATATGGATCGTTCTAACAATGCAGGAAAGATGAAATCTGAAGCTGAGGAGTGGGGAAACAACTCCAAGAGTTGGGACTCGTCGTCTGACAAATTCATGAACCGCATCGAGCACAACTCGGAGCTGATTCGCAACTCACCTACAAGATTGATGAACTAAAGGAGCTTGTTGATAAGCTTATCAAGAATTCACCACCACCACCGAAGGAGTAATTCATCATTGGTATTGGCATCCCCTTGGCTTGTTCCAAGCTTGGGGGAGTGCCGCGGTATCACATCATTATCTTTTACCTTTTTACTTTCAATCAAGTCATATCATGAGTAGAGAAGTTATCATATAGGATGGTTTGCAGTGTGGAAGTATCTCTCCTTTAGTTGGTTGTCTATGTATCCCTTGTGTGAGTTGCCGTTATGGAATATTAATGAGAAGTTTCATCTTTACTTTCTGCACTTCTTATTTTAGTTTGCAATTTCTGTCATATGAATGATCTTGTTGTTAGTATTGGCATCACTTTGGGAGTATTTAGTGAATCAATTTGGTTTTGGCAAACTTAGCATTGGTCAGTAGCAACAATACTTTGAGGCTTAAGTAGAAAAGAGGGAAGTGCATGTAGATATATTATTTCATTATCTTTCTTTCTTGTTGGCTAATGAGCTTAGTATTCTCAAGTTAAAATTATTTGTGCTTACAAGGAAGATTGCATGATTGTTTTTACTATATATATTTGTTTGTATCCCTCAACTCTTATGCTTGCTACCTAGCCTTGCTAACCGAAACCTGTACTGAGAGGGAATACTTCTCGTGCATCCAAAACCTTGAGCCAAACCCATGCCATTTGTGTCCACCATAACTACCTATTATGTGGTATTTTGCGCCACTCCAAGTAAATACTTCATGTGCTACCTTTAAACATTCAAAACCTTATTACTCCTTATTTTGTGTCACTGTTTATTAGCTCATGAGGGTTATGTAGAGTTTCTCTATCACTCTTGTCAGACAGACTTTCACCTTTGGACTAGTGGCATATACATCCGCTTATCTAATAACTTGCAAAAAGAGCTGGCAATTGGGGTGCCCAGCCCCGAATTAATTAAAGCTTTCACCTTTTAATTCTCTCCACATGCTTGCCAATGATTTATCAGAAGCAAAACCAAAATGTTAAACTATCAAATAGGCACTCCTCCATGGTATGTGATTGTTGGAAGGCACCCGAGGATTCGGTTAGCCATGGCTTGTGTAAGCAAAGGTGGGGAGGAGTGTCAAACCAATTATAAATATGCATGTGTAAACAAAAGAGAAGAGGGATGATCTACCCTTGGTAGAAATGACGTCCTTCATGGGAGCCGCTCTTGAAAGTCTGGTTGACAAGGGGATAGTGTTTTCTTTACTGCGATTCGTTGACAACGACATACATAGCTCAAACATATATTTTATACTCTCTATATGATTTCAAAACATAAAAAGCTCTAGCACATGATTTAATCCCTGCTTCCCTCTGCGAAGGGCCTATCTTTTACTTTCATGTTGAGTCAGTAAACCTATTCCCCTCTATCTCAAGCAAGCATTTGAGTTGTTGTGATTCAATCATCTATATGTTATTACTTGCAATCATGTCTTTTATCCTTCCTTGTTTAGCACAAGTCTTTTATCTGAATGAATGCAACTTTGAAAGTTATCAATGATTGTAAGGAGACCGTTGTAGTTGAGCATGCAAGTTCTGCAATATAAGCTCTAATATAAAGACTCTGATCGAAAGATAAGTACAATCTGTTAATTGTTCTCTGACCAAGAACGAAGTTTGCCATCACCAACTATGATTTCCTTTATGCACCTTTATTTGTGATTTCCCTTTACTTGTTTCAAGTTAAGTTATATGAGAGGAAGTTGTTATCTAAATGGCTTGTGTGTTAATAAATGTGATGCTTCTTGTCCGTATTTTATTTATCGACACTTCACTCCATAAACATGTGGTCTTGTTTACTGAGCTCAGTTTTCGCTTGGGGACAAGCGAGGTCTAAGCTTGGGGGGAGTTGATACGTCCATTTTGCATCACTATTTTATATCATAATTTACTGTTATTCATTGATATATTTCATATTTAGAGATGATACTTATGTTATTTTACCTATTTTGCATGTTTCATCATTATTGGAGATTATTCACCGGAGTCAGGATTCTGCTGGAAAAAGCATCGTCAAGATACGATATTTCTGGAGTTCAACAATTCGAGGAAAATATACAGAAGCTGCTATTTTGTCAGATGACGGAGGAGCCAAAAGGGGAGGCCAAGGTGGGCCACCATGGGCCCTCCCCACCGTGGCGCGGCCCCCTATGCTGCCGCGCCGCCATGTGGGGAGGAGGCCCAGGCCCACCTCAGCCGTTGCCCCTTCGCGTACTTCATCATCCAGAAACCCTAAGACCTGGGGGATCATCGAGGAAAGACTGCGCCGCCTCCTCGAGGCGGAAAACACCAGAGAGAGAAAAGCTCTCCGGCAGGGAGAAATCTGCCGGGGAAATTCCCTCCCGGAGGGGGGAAATCGTCGCCATCGTCACCGTCATCGAGCTGGACTTCATTGGGATCATCATCACCATCATCTCCACCGCCGACACCATCATCTCCACGCTCCACTCCGTTCCGCTGTAACATCTAGGGTTGAATCTTGTGTATTTCATAGGGGAAACTTTCCCGGTGTTAATTACCCTTGTGGTTGATGCTATTGAGTGAAACCGTTGAATTAAGGTTTATGTCCAGATTGTTATCATCATTATATCACCTCTGATCATGATCCATATGATGTCTTGTGAGTAGTTCGTTTAGTTCTTGAGGACATGGGTGAAGTCTAAATGTTAGTAGTGAATTATGTTGAGTAATATTTAATGGTTTGATATTTAAGTTGTGGTGTTATTCTTCTAGTGGTGTCATGTGAACGTCGACTACATGACACTTCACCTTTATGGGCCTAGGGGAATGCATTGTGTATTCGTTTGCTAATTGTGGGGTTGCCGGAGTGACAGCAACCTGAACCCCCGTTGGTATATCGATGCATGAGGGATAGCAGGATCTCAGAGTTTAAGGCTGTGGTTAGATTTATCTTAATTACTTTCTTGTATTTGCGGATGCTTGCAGGGGTATAATCACAAGTATGTATTAGTCCTAGGAAGGGCGGTGCATTAGCATAGGTTCACCCACACAACACTTATCAAAACAATGAAGATTAATCAACTATATGAAGCGAAAGCACTAGACTAAATTCCCATGTGTCCTCAAGAACGTTTGGTCATCATAAGTAAACCAACCGGCTTGTCCTTTGCTGTAGAAAGGATTGGCCACTTGCTGCAATTATTATTACTGCATTTTACTTACTTGTATTTTATTTATCTGCTATATCAAAAACCCCTAAAAACTTGTCTGTGAGTATTTACAGTGAATCCTTCATCGAAACTGCTTGTCAACACCTTCTGCTCCTCGTTGGGTTCGACACTCTTATTTATCGAAAGTACTACGATACACCCCCTATACTTGTGGGTCATCAAGGAGCTCTCGAATGAGTAACTTGATCGTATCGTTCGGAGAGAGCTCAAACCTTTGCATACTTGGCATCATCTTTCTTGGTTCTTATTTGGCTTTCCTCCATGTGTGGTTTTAGAGCTTGTCATGATCTTTAAGACAAGCTCAAGTTTATCAAAAACGAATTTCGTATGGAAAACTTATTGCGTTTTTGATATTGGAGGTTTTACCGTTTTGACTTTTATAGAGTTTAAACCTTTCCACATTTGGCTTTATGATTCATTGTTGGACTATGTTGTTTCTCTGTATAATCTTGAAGAGCTCGTTGTTGTGATTCCAACGAGCCAAAGATCATCAAAAACGGAGTCCGGATGCAAAAGATATTGTCGTTTTGGTGTTTGGTTTTCCTGCAGTTTTCCAGGGTACCGCCGGAGCATACAGAAGCCTGTTTTCAGCGGTACCAAAAGCGGTAGTACCGCCGGGGCGGTAGTACCGCTGCCCGGGGCGGTAGTACCGCTACCTGGAGCCTGTTTTCAGCCTGTTTTCTTGTCCTAACTTCCTAGGGGGGCGGTAGTACCGCTAGGTTTGGCGGTAGTACCGCTGCGGCGCGAATCTGCACCCAACGGTTGGATATTTGGTTGACCTATTTAAGGGGCCTTCTTCCCCAATGGTTCCCCAACCCTTCTTGCAAGTTTTGACCACCATTGTTGACCTCCACAAGCTTGCTATCTCTTAATCCCTCCAATGATTCTTGCTCCTTCTCGAGGGAAAAAAGAGAGGAGATCTAGATCTACACTTTCACCAATCAATCTCTCCTCTAAGTGAGGGGAGCTTATTGGATCTAGATCTTGGGATTCATTTGTTGTTTTCCTTGTTCTTCCTATCATCCTCCTCCATAGCATTAGGTGCTTTGGTGGGATTTGAGAGTGAAGAACTTTGAGCACTTTGTGTGTTCTTGCCATTGCATTTGGTGCATCGGTTTGAGTTCTCCACGGTGATACGTGGAGGTGAAGTTTGAGAACTTTACTACTCTTTGTGGATCTTGTTGCCTCGTGGGTTAGTTATAACCCTTGGAGGCATTTGTGAGTTTCGGAGCTTTATCTTGTTGCTAAGCTCCGGGACATTGTTGGGAGGCTCCAACTCATTGTGGAGTTCCCCGACCTTTGTGTATTGGTTTGGTCAACGCCCTCAAGTCGACCTCATAGTGGAACGAGCCAATCCCTCGAGGGTGAAGCTCACGGAGAATAGAGTGAGCACATCCGTGCTATTGGAGCGCCTAGGTGGCTCCACACTCCTCCAACGTAGACGTACTTCCATTGGGAAGGAACTACGGGAAACATCTCCTCATGTCCCAAGTCAAGAACTCGGCCAAGATTGTTTGCTTCAAGTGCAAGGTTGAAGGGCATCATGTGAGATCTTGCCCATTGAAGAAGAAGCGTCCAAGTGAGAAGCAACAAGGGAAGCGGCCTCAAGTTCTTATTCAAGTATCCAATGGTGAAGAAAGGCCACTTCCTATGGAGAATCAAGCTATAGCTTCTCAAGTTGAGAAATCAACTAAGAAGAAAGGTGGAAGTAGATGTTGCTATCTATGTCGTGAGAAGGGACATCTTGCTTCTTCATGCACTAACGGTACCTTATCCAACCCAATCATAATTGATGATGTTTACTCTCTTGAGAAGGATAAGGTTGGCAATGTGTTTGCCAAATATGTTGGTACTCAAAGTGGTGTCAAGAAAAGAACCATTTGGGTTGCCAAGCCTATTGTGACTAATCTCTTAGGACCCAACTTGGTTGGGGACAGACAAGTTACTTGATCAATAGGTTTTGTTGGAGGTCGTTGGAGACTTGACTACATCATGAAGAATTAAGGGATCTTCATCAATCATATTTCCCAAGCCAAGTCATTTCGATTATCATTTCTCTATCCTATGTCCAACGTGCCTCATTGCGGTAACTTGCATTTAAATTATATATATACATTGAAAGTTGCATTGTCCCTTGCATGTGTTTGGTTTTGTACCTTGCATGTGTTTTTTTTATGTTGTGCCTACCACTTACATATCTTGAGCATCTAGTATGTATGTTGGTTTACACATCATGGTCATGTGTGTTTGTGTTGAGGCTTTATTGCTTCTTGTTTTTATCTTAGTTGGCTCTTTTGAGACATTAATGGACTTTCCCATTTTGGGGGAGTGATATGCTTAGGCACGTCACAATCCTAAAAATGTGAATACATGAGGAATACCACTTAGTGTCGATATATCAATATTATCTAGTCTCTATGTGGTATGTCATGATCATGAGAAATTCAAATTCTAATTGTCCATTAACTATCTCTAGTTGGTTTATGTTTGCATGTTGATGAAAACAAATGGATTATCACATTATGGGGAAATAATAAGCTTTGTGCATATTACGAACCTAGAAAATGTGAACAAGTGAGGTTTTGCCACTTAGAATTGATATTATAAATTATATTTCTCCTATGTGGCATGTTTCTCAAACAAGTTCCATATTTGCCTATTTGCTCTTGTTTCAAGGATATGATCTTGAATATCTTTTTCATTTACCACCGAGAAATATCTCCATATACTACTTGTCTTTACAAGTGATAATCTTATTTGTGGTAAAGTGTATTGATCATATTTGCATTGGTTTTTTATCTTAATTGCCTTATTTTTTGCCAAGGATTAGTTTTCGGTCTAACTCCCCTTTTGTCTTCCTTGACCTTTGAATCCTCTTGCTCTCCTCATGTTGTTTTGTGTTTTCCTTAAAATAGGAAAAGTCGTGATCCCATTCTTGTGCATCTTCTTTAAAATCATACTTCTAAGATAATGCACTATTCTTTGGGGAGCTATCCTCTTTGTAGTAGAACATCATCTTTTAAATTGGTATTGGATCTTATTGCTTTTCTTGAACATGACTAGTGTTTGAATAATATATATGGAGTGTGATGATCACATATTGTGTGCATTTTTCATTCCAATGCAAGATCATAAATAGTGCACAAATCTTGGGGGAGCTATCCTATATGCTTTAGATCATTATTTGTCTTCAATTGCTACTTGATCTATTTTATCTTGGTGTTTGAGCCCGATGACATGTCTCGTGGAATGACAAATCTTTTTGTCTTGGTACTTTGTGCCATCGTAGAAAATGTAGAGGGTTTGGTTTATTTGTTGGAATCTTTCTCTCTTTGGAGTTAGTTATCTCATTCCTTGATATATCTTTCATTTGGTATCTCTTCTTTTGGTTCTTGAAGGTCTTGACATGCATATTTACTTCATGTATAAATTATGGCATGTTTACTTTCATTGATCCAATATATCGGGTAAACTCCACCGAATCCTAAATCGGCTAAGATGTGCATGAAATTCAATTTCATATCCATATGCACATATTTATGTGGAGTTTGTCCTATGTATTGTAGTTTCCTAACTACTTCGGACCCAATATGTTTGGGCCTTTGGGGACTATTTTGTACTTGAATTGTGTTTTAGGTACTTCGGAGATGCATTGGATGCCTTGTCTCATTCATAAGGAAGGTGCTCTCACCGTGCTCTAATTGAAGCCAAGCTATGATGATCGTGATTGCTAATCTTTTACATCACCAATGCCTTCTCGGTAACAAGTATCTACCTCATGCATACATTTCTTGCATTCAAGCTTGTGTAGGTTGCGTCTTGGCATGATTTCTTTTGTTCCTTGTGATACTTGTTTCCCTTCTCAAAGCATCCCAACTATCACTTTTCCCTTGTGGATATTTGTGATGCCTTCGATGCGTTTGTGTTGGAAGTCTATTTATATCCTTTAAGATAAATTTGAGCTATGTGCTATGCTTTTCAGCAAAGATCTTAATAGTATATATATGACTTCCTCTTGGGTATCATGTTCTTCTCTTTAGTAACTATTTTGTATGTACATGTTTCTTTGTGGATGTATATCATATGATTGTTATCTACTTAGAAATCTATACACATGAGAAATGTTACATCGCAAATTGATATCCCATTTCCTTGGTGTCCACCTCTTTTATGTTGTTTGGATCTTTTGGTGGCTCCCAAAAATATTTGCCTTATGAGAGCTTGCCTAATTTTATTGGATCTTGTGCACTCATTTTTATCGGCCGTGTGTGTTGAAATGACAAGCTTTGCTCCTTGCTTATAATTCCTTTGAGACTATGGTGATGCTCAATGCTCACATATGATGTACTCTTATAAAAGGCTTTGCTATGTCACACACATCATTTGGTTGAGTCTAAATCTTGTAAATGTTCTTGCATTTGGATTTTTTGTCGGTCTTCTATTTGATGCTCAACCATATGATTGTTGCAAGTGTTATGTCTTGTTTTATACACATTCCCTCTTGCACATGTTTTGTGTTTCAAAGGATTATGGGGGAGTGATGATTCCATCTTTGTGCACATGGTACTCAAATACATAATTTCTAAATAGTACATGATATTGGGGAGCTCCTCTATTCTCTCTCGAAACATTGTTTTGTTCAAATCATAAAATCTTTTGTTCAAATGGATTTGGGTTCTTTGATTGCATGTTTCATTCGTTGATACCCCTTTTCACCATATCATCCTTTTGCAATCTTTGTATCCTCAATATAATTTGATCTCCCTCAATCTATTCGTTATTGAATATGTGCATTTGATTTCACTCATATCTTGAGAAATGCATACTTTATGGGGAGCTCTTGTTATATTGGCCTTCTAAAAATTTCACCCATTTCGGCAATGGATGCCAATGGGGGAGAAGTTTAGAGGGTTTAAGGTAATTTGGTTTTATGCTTTGGTTTCGTTCTTAAGCATTTGTCGTTTCATGCTCATGCATCCTTGCTTATTCCTTTGCATGGTTGCTTAATTCATTATATAAACCCTCGTAAAATGAATTGCCATCGATTACCAAAATGGGGGAGATTGAAAGAGCATGGTGCCCCCATGTGTGGTTTTGGTAATTAATGACAATCCTTATGTACTAATGTTTGTTGTAAGCTTATTGCAAGTATGTCTTGAAGAATAGAATATCGTGGATATTCATGCTCACCTTCAAGACATCATCATTGATCATGAAAGAAGAAACGATACAAAGTTGATCAAGGCTAAGTGGAAAGGATTGGTTCAAGTGATCAACACACAAAGCTACATGTTGTACCATGTGGGATCTTGTGATCCAATGGTATGGTAAGAAATCGTCTATATAGCTTTGTGAACTAACACATATACATGTGTGTGTGGAGTATCTATGTGGGGTTAGGTATCTTCCTATGGGCATGCATCAAAAGGAAGATTCCATATAGCCCATGGCGGATGACGTCAAGCGGTGGTCGTCATCAAGATAATGATCAAGTGAAGATGTTCCTAAAAGCGGCTCTCCCATATTGTGTATGGGGGAGCAATTCGCAAGCCTTCATCAAGCGGAGCACAATCAAGAAAGGTGATCTAACTTGAGGTGACCAAGATCGTCATCATCTAGCTCAAGTGGATTGCGCAAGGCAAAGGTATGACCTTGATAGGGTTTCTATTTTACTGGTCTCATGGTGTTAGTGAGAGACCAGATTATAGGATAGATGCCACACTTTCAAGAGGAGCTCTCGAATGAGTAACTTGATCGTATCGTTCGAAGAGAGCTCAAACCTTTGCATACTTGGCATCATCTTTCTTGGTTCTTATTTGGCTTTCCTCCATGTGTGGTTTTAGAGCTTGTCGTGATCTTCAAGACAAGCTCAAGTTTATCAAAAACGGATTTCGTATGGAAAATTTATTGCGTTTCTGATATTGGAGGTTTTACCGTTTTGACTTTTATAAAGAGTTTTAACCTTTCCACATTTGGTTTTATGATTCATTGTTGGACTATGATGTTTCTCTGTATAATCTTGAAGAGCTCGTTGTTGTGATTCCAATGAGCCAAAGATCATCAAAAAACGGAGTCCGGATGCAAAAGATATTGTCGTTTTGGTGTTTGGTTTTCCTGCAGTTTTCCAGGGGGCGGTAGTACCGCCCGAGGTACCGCCGGAGCATACAGAAGCCTGTTTTCAGCGGTACCAAAAGCGGTAGTACCGCTGGGGCGGTAGTACCGCTACCTGGAGCCTGTTTTCAGGCTGTTTTCTTGTCCTAACTTCCTAGGGGGGCGGTAGTACCGCTAGGTTTGGCGGTAGTACCGCTGCGGCGCGAATCTGCACCTAACGGTTGGATATTTGGTTGACCTATTTAAGGGCCTTCTACCCCAATGGTTCCCCAACCTTTCTTGCAAGTTTTGACCACCATTGTTGACCTCCACAAGCTTGCTATCTCTCAATCCCTCCAATGATTCTTGCTCCTTCTTGAGGGAAAAGAGAGAGGAGATCTAGATCTACACTTTCACCAATCAATCTCTCCTCTAAGTGAGGGGAGCTTATTGGATCTAGATCTTGGGATTCATTTGTTGTTTTCCTTGTTCTTCCTATCATCCTCCTCCATAGCATTAGGTGCTTTGGTGGGATTTGAGAGTGAAGAACTTTGAGCACTTTGTGTGTTCTGAAGTTTGAGAACCTTACTACTCTTTGTGGATCTTGTTGCCTCGTGGGTTAGTTATAACCCTAGGAGGCCTTTTTGAGTTTCGGAGCTTTATCTTGTTGCTAAGCTCCGGGACATTGTTGGGAGGCTCCAACTCATTGTGGAGTTCCCCGACCTTTGTGTACTGGTTTGGTCAACGCCCTCAAGTCGACCTCATAGTGGAACGAGCCAATCCCTCGAGGGTGAAGCTCACGGAGAATAGAGTGAGCACATCCGTGCTATTGGAGCGCCTAGGTGGCTCCACACTCCTCCAACGTAGACGTACTTCCATTGGGAAGGAACTGCGGGAAACATCTCCTCGTGTCCACTTTGCAGTTACTTCTTTACCCAAACCATTTACTTATGCATTTACCTTTGTGATAGCCATCGTGCTTGAAGTTATCTATCTTGCTATCACTTAGTGGTTATCTTGCTTAGCATAAGTTGTTGGTGCACATAGGTGAACCTAGCTTGTTAGGTTTTGTGCTTGATAAATTAAACGCTAGTTTTATTTCGCATTTATTCAAGCCTAAACCGTAATTATTTTAAAACGCCTATTCACCCCCCTCTAGGCGACATCCTCGATCTTTCACTCGGGGTACCTGTAAACCTTTCACATTCATCACAACCACTCAAATTCAGCAAATGTCGACATCTCCTGACGACAAATGTCGACATTTCACATTCATCAACAAACACAATATCACCAAGCATCAAAATTTCACATTCATGTACAACAGTACCAAATTTTGAAAGAAAAAAACCACATGGGCATTTCACCAAGCACCTTGTGTGCACATGTTTTGTGGATAATCCTTTTACCCTGTGTTGGAAGCACCTTGTGTGCAGTACCAAGAATTCCTAAAACACATGGTAGTGTATACAAGGACAATTCTTGTATCACTACCTAGTTTTGTGGATAACCTTTTACCCTGTGTTGGCAATGTTTCATGAGGCTTGTATTGCACTTGCTCCATACGAGATGTTTGATACTTTGATCAGAGTGTCCATCACAATTTATTTAAAGAGTGTTCTTTAGTACATGTTATTGTGCACATGAGGAATTATTAGTGAAGTCCCAGTACTAAGGGGTCATCTTTTGAGTATCTGATTTGGCCAATGTTGATGTCTTTGACACCTATGTCGTGGGGCTGATGAAGCACGGTCTCTAGGGGACGACTTACATTATTAAGAATCAGGCACAATTATTATAGATGTGTTCTCTATTTACTTTTGTTGGCTTGTGTGGTGGCAAAGTTAGCTCTGCGAACTTGTAGTGTATCAATGTTCACTAAGGCCCATGATTTGCGATGTTCAATCTTTTTTCGTAGACGTGATTCTACAAAACCTAGTGTATGCCAAGCATTGCTTGTATTACTCTTTGGTTCTGTAGTATCATCTCTCCGTACATTACATATGTGTGTGCAATGTAAGTTTGAGACCATATTGTAAAGTTACACGTAGCCGATGATTAAAACGTGGCACATCAAAAGTGTTATGAGTGTTTCCATTGTACCTCGTGCATTGTACAAGCACATTGCTTGTGCCCTGTTCTTGGTACCATGGAATCATTCCATAGCATTATGTGTCTTTGTTATGTATGAGGCTTGTTTTGCATCGTTCCATCATAGCATTTTATTTCATCAACATGTGAATTATTAGGTTAACCATTTGTTTCCCAAGCGCCCAAGCAGCATATGAAAGATGAATAGGTTTTCACGGCTTCACGGGAGATTGGATCGTTGACAAGATTCTAGAAACTCTTCATCTTCTCAAATCAAGGCTCAACACTAGAAGTGCCAGTAGTGAGGACCTTCTCGATTGCAAGCCATCGGCCAACATTTTGGTATTCTGTTGTTTTGTCCACTCTGATTACCACATCATCCAGTTTCATATTTCTAAACATTTCTTTGATCTCCTCAAGAGGCGTCGGAGGATTAAGTGTTCACTTTTCCTGCCATGGTTCAGATCACCGAAAACTTACGAAAACAGTGAGGGTTCCCATGAGATGAGAGAAAACACCTACGTAGCTGCTCCAGGCGCTGTCTTGATCGAGTAGTAGTAGATCAACGTATTGAATATAAATTTGGGGTTGGATCCGATCTCATAGCGGGAGCAGGGTCGCCGTCGGAGCACTAAACCCTATCCGAGAGGGTAACCTCTACTTCTTAGGACTTGATGACCATGACTCCTTTGTATCCATTTTTGTTGAGCATGACTCTTTGGCGATGAGAGCCAAGCAATATTTTCAAGAAAAAAAAGTGTTTTTTCGAGAAAATGTTATTTTTGTCATGGACGTATTTCATGTTGTCAACCTGGTTGGCCCACTGGGCCTTTGGACCTTACAAGCAAAGGCGGGCTGAACCCAGCTTCTCATTTCCCAGTTTAGTTTCCCATGGCGACGGGTGTGAATCCAGGCGGGAGCTATGGCGAAATGCCCTCCCGCCGCCGCCGCCGTCGCCGCCGCCCCATCTCGTCGCCGCCGGCGGCGCTGGAGGACGACGACCTCCTCGCGGAGATCCTCCTCCGCCTCCCCCCGCAGCCGTCCTCCCTCCCGCGCGCCTCCCTCGCCTGCTGGCGGTGGCGCCACCTCGTCCGCGACCCCCGCTTCCTCCGCCGCTTCCGCGACCACCACCGAGGCACTCCCCCCGTCCTCGGGTTCTTTACCGAGGTAGAAAATGGTATATCCTTCCACCCTACCCTGGATCCACCCAACCGCATTCCGCCCGGGCGCTTCGACCTGCAGGTCACCGGCCGCGCGTATAACTGCCGGCTCCTCGGCTGCCGCGACGGCCTCGCGCTGCTCGTCAACGTGCGTCGGCGACAGGCCCTGGTATGGGACCCCGTCACAGGCGACCAGCGCCACCTACCCCTTCCCCTGGCTTTGCGCAACATTGACAACTTCTACAACGGGATAGTTCTTCGCTCTGCTGCTGCTACCGGAGACGGTGACCGTTTCCAGTTCCAGGTGGTGCTTGTGCGCTGCGTCAAGGGACGTTATGCTCGAGCGCTTGCTTGTGTTTACTCCTCGGATACCGGCGAATGGGGGATCTTGTTCAGATATCGAACCCGCTTCTAAGCAGGCTTTCTCTGGGCAGGTCGGTCGCCTTGGTTGGGCGTTCCCTTTACTGGCAGCTTCATGGGAATTCGAGGGCCATCCTTGAGTTTGACTTGGATAGGCAGAACCTAGCTGTGATTCCGTTAAACATGGATGGATGGGTTATGTCGGCGGAGGGTGGTGGACTTGGCTTCGTATCGTTCTCTTGCAACCACACAGCACAACTGTGGAAGAGGGAGACTGATTCTGATGGTGTAACGACATGGCTGCCAACGAAAACCATTGATCTGGACAAACTTCTTCCCCTGAGCTCAAACGATGGATTGGACTTAGACTTCTCAGAGGAAAATAAGATGCTGATCCTGGGGACAATTAGTGGTATCGGTATCTTCACGGTCCACATAGAGTCAATGCAGTGCAAGAAACTTCCTGTAAACTTCAAGCATTTACGTGGTGTCTTTCAACCATTTTCAAGTGTCTATACTGCAGGTAATAGCATGCCTTTAATTTGCTGGTAATATCTTGCCGTTGGTCTATCATTGATTGTTTGATTTGTGCTTGCAGAAATGGGTGTTGTTGCTGAACATCCTGGAGAAGAACTCTTGCACAATAGATAATAAGATGACTGTCGGGTTAGATATCCTATTCTGAAGCATTGCTTTAGAAGGTAAAATGTTGTAAGTTCTGTGATTGGTCGTTAGCTCATAATCTTTTTTTAGTTCAAGCCTCCAAGCTAGATTTTGCTAACTTGTAATGTGGTATGGTTTATGCAAGGTCCTGTTCCTTTGATGTTATTCACAACGGATGAGTCGTAGTTTTTATTGACCACATGATCCAACAAGACTAGATTCATCATGAAAATCTGATTAGCACTTTTGCAGTATTATGTTTGCCATTACAAGTAGTGGCCAAGCTGTGTTTCTACTCCAGAGTTAGAAATACTGTGTCTAGTTTGCAAAGGAGGAAATACCATGGTCGTTTTCTTGAGGCTTTTGCTATATGACTTGTTAGTACCTTGCTAGTAATTGAACTGATAAGCATGCCTATGAGGTACGGACCATATGTTTCTACTATCTGGTCCATGAGCTGTTCATGTGCCCTTGATGAGAAACGATATTTTGAGTGATTTCTGAGTTCAGTATATGCCTCTCATGGAGGCATGTAAACCTCGATCTTTTTAGCTTCTACTCAGATATGATGTGGGCAATAAAGTTGATAACATGCCAGCAATGGAAGATGAAGGTGTGCTAATATAGAGCAATTATAGTCATAACTTTATATCTCATTCTAGTGTTCGTTTTGTCTAGTAGCACTGCCACTGTTCAACCTTGAGATTTTAGTGTAGGCTACACAATGAACTTGCTGCCTATACTGTTCGAACAATATGATAGAAACCCTGAAATATAACTTGCTGCTTTTGCACCAACAGGTAACTGTTTGACTCATTGTTCCGCAGGTGCTATCCGGAGTGGTGTTTTGGTGGCTGAGATGCAAAAACAGCTTGCTGTAATTTGCTCAATCTCCGTATTTTGTGGACTAGAATTGTAGGATTTAGTAGAGTCTAAGTTGGAGAAGTCTTGAATTCCACGTGACATTGTAGCATTTCGTGGTCAGACTCTGAAGTAGCATCATAGGATTTATAGTCCTCTAATCTGCAGACTTGTATCTACTGTCTATTTTCTGAAGCTATTCAGCTGGCATGACATGACATGATGAATAGACGGATATCTTGTTTTAGATGATCGCTGATACCTTTTGGCCAGACTATGCATCGATTGTATAATGCAATGGTGTATTTGCACTTGTCTTGTTTCTGCAGTTGGCTATTCTTACTCTGTTGTTCGTTTGCTGTACATCTCGATATCTTGTGAGCAAGCTCATTTGTGGACAAAAGATAGATGTTATCGTCTCCTAGCTTTTGATCTAGTAGCATTGGACAGGATGCGGTCACTTTGCTTGAAAGGAGACGGAATTGGTGATCTTATTTAAGCAGCTTGTGGGCGTCCTGAAACCTGCCAGCCAGTGTGCGTGAACGAGAACAACACGATGCTGTCTCAGGTTGGCCTGGACACCCTTCTGCATCTCGTCGAGATTTCTTTCCGGCTGCCACATCTTGCAAGACCACCGTGTGGCGTTGTACATCGTTGCCCAGAGCTTGTCCGGCTTTAAAGTTTAATGGTCAGCCACTTAATAGTATTTGCGTTAACATAATTTGTTTAAATTTTAATAAAAAATGTTTTTCTAGGCCTTGTGTCAGCACTTTCGTGGTAAATAAGAACCAGAGCAAAACTAAAGAACGAGAAAATTTCTTTTCCATTTCAATTTTGTCTCACAGGTTGAACAGAATGCCACCGCACTACATCAAAATAAAATGCAGAAACCAGAAGTAACAACTTGTAAAACACTCATGGTCTTGCTACTAAAAGCTACTACTAAACATATATCAGTTGATGAAGCAACATGACAGCTTCATTTTTCAGTCCTGCGCCTTTTCTTGACAGAATTTTCCGGTCTCAGTGGCACTTTTCTTCTTATCAGACTTTCCCGGTTACAAGCCTTTCTTCTTATCAGTCTTTTTTTCAGATTCTCGGGGATAGAAGAGTTCTCAGGCTGTTGCTTCTTCTCAATCTGGTTCCGAGACCTCTGCAAGAAACCAACCAGTTCCAAGAATATCAGAATCTATGTGTGCTCAAGCTCAAGCATCAAGCAGTTTTTTTATTAGGGACTGCCGATGCGGCACCACAAAAGTAGAAACTGGGTTATTGTTTAGGAAAAAAAATCAACGTCCTAGAATGATCTCCATGGTGCCATGCTGCCGGAGATCACTTGGTATAAAGACGATAACAATATGATATTGCACAAACTTTGAGCTCACTAGGCCTTTCAGTATGACGCCTAAAAGCCTTCCATATGTGCAGCATGTGTGCCAATACGAATCAAGAGGATGTGACACCGTACCTTCTTCTGCCTCCTCCAGTCCTCCGGAGTTGTCGTTACCCACCTGAATCCTTCTTTAGCTTTACCACTTGCTGAAACATTTAACAGGTATAAGAGTAATTAAAAGCCATACAAATACCAACTCTTTCCAAATATTTTGGTCAAACTGAAATGAAGACACATGACAAGGCATCGTTTACCATAGACAACTTCTACATTTTGTTAAGATTGTTTCTCTGCATGTAACCTTCTTCATTTAACATCCTATAAACATCACAGACAGGACGACGCGAGGGGAGGCACAAGCTCATGATCGATTCCTCATCCCTCGCAGGCCCATCTCGCCCGCGCCGCCCCAAGGCCTCAACGCCGGCGCGAGAGAAGCGCCGCCACGCTGCAGGCCGCTCGGCCCTCGCCGCACCTCAGCCTGCCGACCACCACCGGAGCCCAGGCCGCCCTGGCTTGCCGTGGGGCTGGCCGGGAGAGGCCCCGGCGGCGGGGTGCGGGAACCCTCGGGTCGCCCCTCGCGTCGTCCTGTCTGTTCCCGCAAATGTGTTGAAGAGGGAAAAAGTGCAACAAACAAAACGGCAAAAAAGAATTGGGGAGCCTGTCAGACAACCTGTGAGCCACCCTGGACATCCGAAGCTGAGCAGGAACGATCATCTACAGCCGTAGACCACACCAACAGGAGTGATCTGAGCCGTTAATCACGCTCTGGCCCACACAGGTCAGACTTCATCAACCAGGCTTAAGTGCTTGCCTCCTTATTAGTCAAGGATGCAACGGTACGATCCTATAGAACAGATCCTGTTCAAGTAAGGTCGTGCTACCGACCCCTTCATCCCGCTATTTAACCTGGTGCGAGCGTCCCTAAACTTCCGAGGTGGTACTATCTTTCTCCAGCGCCTGCACCCCTGCCTTGCTGATTTTTGCTCTGGTGCATCAGCTGGCCTTCATATTGGGCTGACCCCTTTAGTCTGAATAGAAAGTCCAAGTTGTTTTTTCGGGAGCATCATTATGACCATGGCAAATACTTTCCCAAAAAAAAATCTGGCACACTTTCCTAAATCACTCGGACAAGCAAAACCATGTGAAATGACAAAATACATCAGTCTGTCTTCAAATACTTCACCAATTCTGGTTCTCTCACGCAAATGACGAACTTAAACGATTTACCAGATTTCACCGGAAAACACAAGTTTTGGAAAATCTCAAATTTTATACCGGAAAGCCAAACTTCAACAATCTATACCATATTTATACATTTTGTAATCTGAGAACTTTTTGGACGCTAAAATCTCCGCCGATCGTCCAAAATACGTGCTAGAGTTACATGACAGAAACTCCACCGAGGTGCGCCAGAAAATTACATAAATTACAGCATCAAAATGCCTCCAGAAATTACAGTAAAAAAAATACATTTCGTGATGAGGCGCGTAACTGATGATGATCATAGAGATTTATTATGACAAGATAAATAAAAAACAGGTGTCTGCATGTTTTTTAATCTATATTACCTCCGACAGAATGACATGTTCAACATAACCTGCAGAGCCAAAATGCCTCGATGCATGAATGATTGGGGATATTGAGAAATTAGTCTTCCAGTGCTATGTTGTGTCTAGTTTTCAACTAGTCTTGTGTGCCCTTTAAATTTCTTTGATGATACCAAATGGAGAGGGAATCTAGATCATTGTTCTTGCCGTAAGATCTGACAAACTCCATCTCTGGCTTCATAAAGTATCGGAAAGTAGTTGAACAAATAGGCAATAGTGAGTGTTTTAGCAAGATATACCCACAATCTTACTATTACTACTAAGGCTACAACTTCATAAATAGGCTTCCTAAAATTAAATTCCAAAAGGGCATCACTTTCTTTTTTATTATGAAAATTTTGTTGGGGCATAATGCTACTGCCAGCTAGTTTGCTACAACAAGATGATGTTGAGATATTCCACGCATTGCATAACTAGTGAAGTAGTGATGTTGTCTCGTCGCAAAAAAAGAATTAAACTATCGATGCTACCTGAAGATTCTAGGTTATGTAAAATGTGAAGGATTCATGTTCACCTTACGCAACTGTCAGTCTCTCAGCTGTCAAGCTAAAATTGTAAGTAATCCTCATAGTCTAGGTAACAATATGTAACCAAGGAAACGAACTGCTCACATGCTTGGCTTGTCCAGCTTGAAGTACAATATATCATATTGAATTCAAGGTCGACAATCTACGTCTCCCAGGCCCCTCGCGTCGCCCCCCAGGCGGCGCCAGGGGAACAAAAATCACGCCGCCACCCCACTGCTAAAAGGTGGTCGGGGGGGGGGGGGGGGGGGATTCCTTGCGTCGCGTGGTGGAGACCGGCCCGTGGGGGGCAGCGGCGGTCCGGGGCTGAGGAGGCCGAGCCGGCGGGCTCGGGTGGAGAGGGTGGCGGTGGCGGCCTCGGCGCGCCGGGGGTCGTCGGTGCGGGATTGGCGCTCCGCTGCCGATCCTGGCAGGGCCCGATCTGGGCCCCATCTGGGCCTGGCGGGCTTCGGCGGCGCGCGTCTCCTGCGCTTCAGAGGAGGATGTTGCGGCGCGGAGACTGCCGTGGAGGGAGGTGCCGCGGCGGCTGCAGCATGTGTGGAGCTCGGTGGTTGATGGCACGGCCAGGTCGCCATCCTTAAGCTCCCGAAGCTTCATGGTCGGGTTGAACTCCAGGCGAAAGCTCGCACCGACCGAGGTCGGTGCCGACGACGGCGGCTCCTTCGGGCGTCGTTCTCCTTCTTGATCGCGTCGTTGTGGAGCTTTTCGACCCCGACTGACGCGGCTGGTTCCAAAATCTCCGGGTGAAAACCTTTGCTCCGTGGGAGCGGGCGGCGGTGACGGTCCCGTCACGACCTTGTTGGAGGCGTCGCCTTGGAGTTATTGGCCATCGTGGTGCGACGGTTTCGCGGCGGATGTGCAAACTGGCAGTGCGGTCGGGGGAGGTGGTGGTGCGCCCAGGCGGCGGCCTCGGTCTCCGTTGCAGTGACGGTCCTATGGGGCAGGACAGTGACCTCGCACGGGTTTGGGTGACAACCTTGGGCTGTGTGGGCAGCGGGTTCGTCGACTCGGCTGGATCACCTCCGGTGTGGCGACCCGACCCGACTGCTATACAGTGATGCTGAGTGTCACCGGTTAGGCGATACAACCGGAGGTTACGGGTTTACCAATCCCCGGCCAGAACCTCTGGCAGGCGTTGCTGGGCACACCTCTCCCAGACAACACAACACCCCGATTGATGCCATCACACAGGCTCAACTATCAATGCATAATAGTAAGATCAAGACTTGTGGAACAACTGGCACATCACAGACTCTACGACACAAAACATTATAAGCAACTCTTATAATAGAGAAAGATAGCAAATGACAAACAGAGGTCACCGACCCAACAATACATCAAGCGGAAGCGAAGGGCGTTGTTCTAAACAACAAGAACCAGAATATGGCCTAAGAGGCCTACAAATAAACATCACAGCGCCAGCTATTCCGAGATGTCCCAAGCTGCCACCTGGGAACCCCAGACTACTCGTCGACGTCCACAAAGAACCCACCTTCGAAGGCGGTGAAGTCCTCTCCTGAAAATAAGCAAACGACGTTGAGTTCGACGAACTCGCAAGATTAAGAGCTAATATATGCTCCATGATTGGCTTTCAAAGGTTTTATGGCTGTTTTGCATAAAGCTGATTTTATTTATAAAACACAACTCCATGGCATCGACTAATCAGATTATTTTTGAAAAGGGGTAAGAAGTAACTCTTTTCTTTGAGATCACCTTTCTCAAACATCACCAACATCACCATTGTACCTGTTCATCAAAGGCACCTCCCCGAATCACCCTCGAGGAAGTCAACCTTACATTCGTGAAATTGGTACCTCTAGTACCCAAGTTTTAATCATTCCGTTAGAGTTATTCTATGATCATCGTCCATTCCCAAGTCGTCCGTAACCGTGGACACGGCTTTTCGAAAAGATTTACCCTGCAGGGGTGTACAAATGTTTGCCACGCGTACCGTCCGGCCCATTACCTGCGCATTAGCTCTCTTCCATGGAAAGCCGGCTGGGTGGGAGCGGTGTCGACTTCTCCCTCGTTAAAGACTTTCCAGGATCATCAGTGAGGACGGAGCAGCAGCTCCAACTAACTGCCCCGTGGCCACTCATTTTCCTAACGCCATCGGCCTCATCACAGTTCACCACCATCACGCACGCGCAAATGGAAAGCCAAACTAGAGGACCCTGGCTAGCCCCGCTCGAGTTATTTAGTCTATGAGGGTTCCTGCACTGCGAATGCATAGGCCTCACGCATGGTTGCACGCTCAGTCTTGGTTCAGGATGTACAGAACTCGCACCTAGGCGGCAAGAACGAGACAACCCACCACATCCCATGTGGCCTCTCATCCCCACCTTTTAGCATGTTATTATCCATCACCACAATTTCTCCACCATCGACCTCACTGTCACAAGTTAACACCTGTTTCCAGCATTTACCATCCCTAGTACAACTAGGCATTTCACTAAGCATGGCTAAGCATTTGCATAGCATAGTAATTATTTCATGGCCAACAATGCAAACCTATGGTATGAGGAGGGGAAACAGGTAATTGGCATAGGGAATTTAATGCAACTGTAGGATACTCTAATCCAAGCAGAAAAATGACATTTGGAACCGCATGCAATATTATAGTGGAGGAAATATTGCGGAAAATAGGATAAGATATGCTCAGAGGGGGGATTACGCTTGCCTTGTTCGGGATAAGAGGTAGTAAGAGTCGTCGAAGGATTGTAGTTGCACCTCAACCCCTCGATCTACCGAAGCACAAACAACACCGGAAAAGAAAACAGCAATCAACACATGGCAATTGTGCAATGCATACAAAATGATGGTATGACAAGTTTATGCAAAGTATCAACATAAAAGTTAGCTAACAATTTAAATGGAGGGCCAAATAATTAGTGCAATTATTTGGAAGCAACCCCATATTTAACTTAATGACCGCGTTGTTCATACATTTATTGCATTACTAAGAAGTGGCTCAAACATGCATGAACATGGCATGATTAGATAGGTATCGCTCTTCTGATCGAATTGGTACCTCATTTGTAAGTTTCCGAGTACCGATGAATAATTAGTGAAATTTAATCATTAATCGAATTTAATTCTTTTAACCAATTTATGAATAACATCAAAAAATATTTGTGATCATGAGTTTATATTCACATGGTTTGATGGCATTTGAAACACTGATCATTTTGGTATAAGGAACACCTTTTTCGGATGCCCCGATTAGAAGTTATTGATTTTATAAATTCCAATTTTAAATTTATTATTTTAATAAATTATTTTTCAACAATCACCAAAATTTAATTGTTCAGATTCGAGAGGGAGGGATGGAGTAATCGAATCCTCGAATCGATGTTCCTAACGCGCGAGGGAGTATCCGGGAGCAGGCGCGAAAGGGAGAGGAAAAAATAGAAAAAGAAACAACTAAAAAAAAACAGGTAACCCGGCCTCCAGGCCGGTCTGGGCCGGCTGGCAGGCCGGCCTGCTAACAGAGGCCTCCGGCCTCCCCACCGGTTTGGGCCGGCTGGTGGGCCGGCCACCTAACAGAGGCCAACGGCCTCCCGCCCGGCCTGGGCTGGCTGTGAGGCCGGGCAGCGCGCTCTGCCTCGACGACGCGAAGACGGCGACGGCAGTACGGCGAAGTACGGCGAGAAAAGGGGAGGGAAGGAGGCCAGTACGGGCCAGGGGCTCACCACGAAGCAGTTGGCGTGGTTGGTGACGGCGGAGGAGCGACGGCAGCGGCGGATTCTGGCGGCGGAGCTCCTGACTGCAGCGGCGGAGTTGAGGACGGCGCCGGCGAATGCGGGCCCCCTAGCTCGATTACATAAGCTAGGATGGAGAGGGGAACGCGGTGAAACTCGCGGTGGGCCTGGCTTGGCTCGGGGAGGCTTCAATCGGCGGCGAACGAGCTCGAGGTCCGGCGGACGGAGGCGGGGAAGAAGAGCGCGGCGGCGACGATGCGTTGCGCTCCCGAGCGATTCCTCCTGCGAGGAGGTAGAGGACGACGCGGCGGTTCCTTTGCCCCCAACGGCGGTGCTCGGCGTGGACTACCGCGACGGGAATCGGCGGCGAGCTCGAGTTAGGGTTGCGGGCTCGTGGAGAGAGACGAGCGAGAGAGGAACGGAAGGGCCGGTGAGGGGATAAGGCAGAGGGGCAGGGCGGCCTCGAGTGCTCTTCTTCTTGCAGGCGAGGGAGCAGAGGGGGGGGGGGGGGGCCCGGAGCGTGCGGTGCAAGCGACGGGGGTGCGGCGCGAGCAGTGCTCTGCGGTCGCTACAGGGAGGAAGATGAAGTTCTTACCAAACGCCCCCTGGAACTTTTGCTGCCATCACAAACAAGTCCTTCTTCCTTTCCTTTTCAAACCAGCAACAATCCCCGATTTAATTTAAGCACCAAAACATTTTTAGAAAAATATGCCAAAATTTGGGGAGGCTCCCCTTAACCTTTAGTAGCTCCACAAATTTTGGTGTCTCCAAATAAAATATTTTGTACCACCTTTGTTCATAGTTTTAATTATAGTAATTTTTGATAATTTCCAAAATATATTTATTTGGAGTATTTGAGCATTTCCAAAAATAATGAAAATATCCATGGAGGCTCTCACAATAATCTTGAAGCTCCCCATGATTTTACTTTGAATTTTGGAGAGTTTACATTGGTCCCAAAAATAGAGTTGAATTAAACCAAAGGTGGATTCCCAAAATCATTTCTCATTTTGAGCAACAAATGGATTTTGAGAAAAAGGGTTATAATTGCAAGCTTGGAACTTCCTAAACAATTTGGAAGTCCAAGGGAGTTTGGTTTGCCAAGTTAAGCAATTGCACTGGGTTTGGGGTTTGGGAAGTTTGCTTCCCCATTTTTCTTGCTTGAATTTGTTGGTTGTTAGCAATAGCAAAGTTCATATGGATGCCATGATGCAACAAGGATGCAAAAAGTGGAAATTTTAATCGGGTTTTTAGGTTCTCAAACTTTCGGGCTGTTACAACTCTACCCTCCTTACAGGAATCTCGTCCCGAGATTCTTAGAGTAGGAAAGAGGGAAAGTGGTTACAAAGGTAACACACGACTTTCTTGCTTCAGGAGGCTTCTTTCCTGAAGAGGTTGATCAAAGGCATCATGAAGATCTTCATCGGCTTCAGTTCGCGGTTACTACCAAGGTACACCATAAGAAAAGAAGGAAACCTCACCGGAAGGATGGATCTTGGTGAAGATACCACAACCAAGTACCTCCTAGTAGAATCTTAGGATGAGACGTCAA
The DNA here is from genome assembly GCA_947311845.1 of Poa pratensis. Taxonomy (NCBI): domain Eukaryota; kingdom Viridiplantae; phylum Streptophyta; class Magnoliopsida; order Poales; family Poaceae; genus Poa; species Poa pratensis. The sequence continues at coordinate 156,380,688 of CAMZMU010000063.1, forward strand.
GCATCCCCTGGGAATTGACAGTTAGGAGACACAATTGAGACCATGTTGGGAGACACCAAGGAAGACAAAAGAAGTTCTCAGACTTCTTCTCTTTCTGGAACGATTCAGATAGTGGCTTGGAGGCATAGATGAAAGGCTGAAGGAATGGAGATAACAACATACCATTCCAGGAATGTTTTGCACATGCATGATTGAGTTGAGATGATTTCGAGGAAAACAGACAATCTACTCAGATCCACGGCGACATCTTTCAACAATTGCACGTGAACCCGGGAGAGTCACTTCTAACTTCTAGAACCCATACCTGGTGGAGACACAAAGTTAGTTCCAACAATTTTCCAATGCTAACGCCCGATATCCAATATAAATCTCCTCAAACATGGAGAATATAAGAAGGTAGTTGATGGGCTCAACAACAAACTTATCCATATACTCCAAGACGGTAGACTCATATCTCACCAGAACGAGGCATTAGTATTGGTCAGACTAACACGTTCGATAGGGTAGCCTGAGTTTGATTTGACGATAGCCCAATTCAAACCAAAAGATTTGTAAGATAGTATATCCACAAAGGAGATACCACCTTGCTTCGACACGTAACACTAGACATCCCATTGAGAATGAACTATATCAGATAGAGCTTTTGGTCTTTTAACTCTCCAAGTGGTTTAAGCTCACCCGAATAATTCAGGACATCCAGCACGATTTTCGTGGAGAAAGGAGTTGTTCAGAGAACCCGCTTACTCATAAGCTCAACTTTCTTGGAGGAAAGAGTTGTCCGTGATGTTGAGCTTGGACAGGCGACAACCTGGCGATACTTCTGGAAGGAACAACAGAATATCACGATCCATCTACAGGATATCACGATCCGCCGGTATGTCGTGAGTTCGAGAGAGAATCATGCCTTACAGGGCACAACGAGGTGGCCTAGGGAGCTTCGGCATGAACCTAGCTCTTTGACCGAGGGAGTGCATCAAAGCCAACGGACTTGGTAGCACTGTCAAACTCAGCTTATTGATCGGATAACCAATCATGCTAAGGAGGATAAAGAAGGTCTTTGGATTTCAACGCAGTAAGAACTGCTGAGAATATCCGATAGCCACATTATTGCTCACGACTTATCATTCTCGAGTAACAAGTTACTTGGAGAACGGAGAGCAATTAAGTGTAAGAGCATCACTTCATCAAGAGGATCATGACACCTAGCACGATACTCTGATATAAAAGAGGGTGACACTCTAAGGTGGAGCAGAACAAAAACTAGACAAAGCCCTTACTCCGCAGATTTCATTACTTTGACTAGATCCGAGAAGTGGACAATATACGGGAGTTTGTTTCTCCTAACAGGATGAAGTGGAAAGTCTTGACGGATCAGGAGAGGGACTTGCATCGGAACACACCAATGCATGGTGAGAACATGACGGTCAAACGGAAGACGCGGTTCGGAAAGAAGAGCAAAAGTAACAAACATACTCCGGAAAATCCGAAGATGTTGGAGATGCACCGGTTATTACTCAATTGTGATAACCATGCCCAAAAGGATAGATGCAGCGGAATCACGAACATAGTTGGGAGACTCGTTAGGAGAATCCTAGCTGTAATCCTGATGGTTCCAAGACAGAACCTAAAACAAGGCTAAGGAAGAGATGGAGTTTACCTAGCCAGCTGAAGTGTAGTAAATTAAGATTCAGCCATTTACCACACAGACCACGGAAAAAACTTGGGTTGAAGATCAGCATCATGCACCAGTAGCGTGAGATTCAAATGGCTAAGAAACCACGTGACTCCACCCACACTATCCGGCACAATCCGGGACCTTATGTTCAAGTCTTTGGGTTAAAACCCAAAAGAAAGGATTAAGAGTTTAACTTGATAGGAATACAAGGGTCCGTAAACAACTGAGTTGATAGGAATTTTCGTCGTACTCCAGATGGTTTCTCGGCACATGAAGCTTCGGATTGTAACGCGGCGGGAGCAACTGGACACATAACACTAAAGGTAGAACCAACCCCGAGATTCCTAATCATTTTGAATTAAGAGGCGAGAAGTAAAAACTTTAACTCAAATCGAGGTAAGATTGCTCCGAGATTAGAGGGTAACCAGATAAGGAGTAAAAAGAATCCTAAGATGGTTTTCGCAACTCATTTTTAGGTTCAAAATATTTTCACAAACACTAGACTCAACATCGACCAGTAGAAAGGGTTTCCTACAGGCAGTACTGCTCTGATACCAACTTGTGGCGCCCCGACCCGACTGCTATACAGTGATGCTGAGTGTCACCGGTTAGGCGATACAACCGGAGGTTACGGGTTTACCAATCCCCGGCCAGAACCTCTGGCAGGCGTTGCTGGGCACACCTCTCCCAGACAACACAACACCCCGATTGATGCCATCACACAGGCTCAACTATCAATGCATAATAGTAAGATCAAGACTTGTGGAACAACTGGCACATCACAGACTCTACGACACAAAACATTATAAGCAACTCTTATAATAGAGAAAGGTAGCAAATGACAAATAGAGGTCACCGACCCAACAATACATCAAGCGGAAGCGAAGGGCGTTGTTCTACACAACAAGAACCAGAATATGGCCTAAGAGGCCTACAAATAAACATCACAGCGCCAGCTATTCCGAGATGTCCCAAGCTGCCACCTGGGAACCCCAGACTACTCGTCGACGTCCACAAAGAACCCACCTTCGAAGGCGGTGAAGTCCTCTCCTGAAAATAAGCAAACGACGTTGAGTTCGACGAACTCGCAAGATTAAGAGCTAATATATGCTCCATGATTGGCTTTCAAAGGTTTTATGGCTGTTTTGCATAAAGCTGATTTTATTTATAAAACACAACTCCATGGCATCGACTAATCAGATTATTTTTGAAAAGGGGTAAGAAGTAACTCTTTTCTTTGAGATCACCTTTCTCAAACATCACCAACATCACCATTGTACCTGTTCATCAAAGGCACCTCCCCGAATCACCCTCGAGGAAGTCAACCTTACATTCGTGAAATTGGTACCTCTAGTACCCAAGTTTTAATCATTCCGTTAGAGTTATTCTATGATCATCGTCCATTCCCAAGTCGTCCGTAACCGTGGACACGGCTTTTCGAAAAGATTTACCCTGCAGGGGTGTACAAATGTTTGCCACGCGTACCGTCCGGCCCATTACCTGCGCATTAGCTCTCTTCCATGGAAAGCCGGCTGGGTGGGAGCGGTGTCGACTTCTCCCTCGTTAAAGACTTTCCAGGATCATCAGTGAGGACGGAGCAGCAGCTCCAACTAACTGCCCCGTGGCCACTCATTTTCCTAACGCCATCAGCCTCATCACAGTTCACCACCATCACGCACGCGCAAATGGAAAGCCAAACTAGAGGACCCTGGCTAGCCCCGCTCGAGTTATTTAGTCTATGAGGGTTCCTGCACTGCGAATGCATAGGCCTCACGCATGGTTGCACGCTCAGTCTTGGTTCAGGATGTACAGAACTCGCACCTAGGCGGCAAGAACGAGACAACCCACCACATCCATGTGGCCTCTCATCCCCACCTTTTAGCATGTTATTATCCATCACCACAATTTCTCCACCATCGACCTCACTGTCACAAGTTAACACCTGTTTCCAGCATTTACCATCCCTAGTACAACTAGGCATTTCACTAAGCATGGCTAAGCATTTGCATAGCATAGTAATTATTTCATGGCCAACAATGCAAACCTATGGTATGAGGAGGGGAAACAGGTAATTGGCATAGGGAATTTAATGCAACTGTAGGATACTCTAATCCAAGCAGAAAAATGACATTTGGAACCGCATGCAATATTATAGTGGAGGAAATATTGCGGAAAATAGGATAAGATATGCTCAGAGGGGGGATTACGCTTGCCTTGTTCGGGATAAGAGGTAGTAAGAGTCGTCGAAGGATTGTAGTTGCACCTCAACCCCTCGATCTACCGAAGCACAAACAACACCGGAAAAGAAAACAGCAATCAACACATGGCAATTGTGCAATGCATACAAAATGATGGTATGACAAGTTTATGCAAAGTATCAACATAAAAGTTAGCTAACAATTTAAATGGAGGGCCAAATAATTAGTGCAATTATTTGGAAGCAACCCATATTTAACTTAATGACCGCGTTGTTCATACATTTATTGCATTACTAAGAAGTGGCTCAAACATGCATGAACATGGCATGATTAGATAGGTATCGCTCTTCTGATCGAATTGGTACCTCATTTGTAAGTTTCCGAGTACCGATGAATAATTAGTGAAATTTAATCATTAATCGAATTTAATTCTTTTAACCAATTTATGAATAACATCAAAAAATATTTGTGATCATGAGTTTATATTCACATGGTTTGATGGCATTTGAAACACTGATCATTTTGGTATAAGGAACACCTTTTTCGGATGCCCCGATTAGAAGTTATTGATTTTATAAATTCCAATTTTAAATTTATTATTTTAATAAATTATTTTTCAACAATCACCAAAATTTAATTGTTCAGATTCGAGAGGGAGGGATGGAGTAATCGAATCCTCGAATCGATGTTCCTAACGCGCGAGGGAGTATCCGGGAGCAGGCGCGAAAGGGAGAGGAAAAAATAGAAAAAGAAACAACTAAAAAAAAACAGGTAACCCGGCCTCCAGGCCGGTCTGGGCCGGCTGGCAGGCCGGCCTGCTAACAGAGGCCTCCGGCCTCCCCACCGGTTTGGGCCGGCTGGTGGGCCGGCCACCTAACAGAGGCCAACGGCCTCCCGCCCGGCCTGGGCTGGCTGTGAGGCCGGGCAGCGCGCTCTGCCTCGACGACGCGAAGACGGCGACGGCAGTACGGCGAAGTACGGCGAGAAAAGGGGAGGGAAGGAGGCCAGTACGGGCCAGGGGCTCACCACGAAGCAGTTGGCGTGGTTGGTGACGGCGGAGGAGCGACGGCAGCGGCGGATTCTGGCGGCGGAGCTCCTGACTGCAGCGGCGGAGTTGAGGACGGCGCCGGCGAATGCGGGCCCCCTAGCTCGATTACATAAGCTAGGATGGAGAGGGGAACGCGGTGAAACTCGCGGTGGGCCTGGCTTGGCTCGGGGAGGCTTCAATCGGCGGCGAACGAGCTCGAGGTCCGGCGGACGGAGGCGGGGAAGAAGAGCGCGGCGGCGACGATGCGTTGCGCTCCCGAGCGATTCCTCCTGCGAGGAGGTAGAGGACGACGCGGCGGTTCCTTTGCCCCCAACGGCGGTGCTCGGCGTGGACTACCGCGACGGGAATCGGCGGCGAGCTCGAGTTAGGGTTGCGGGCTCGTGGAGAGAGACGAGCGAGAGAGGAACGGAAGGGCCGGTGAGGGGATAAGGCAGAGGGGCAGGGCGGCCTCGAGTGCTCTTCTTCTTGCAGGCGAGGGAGCAGAGGGGGGGGGGGGCCCGGAGCTTGCGGTGCAAGCGACGGGGGTGCGGCGCGAGCAGTGCTCTGCGGTCGCTACAGGGAGGAAGATGAAGTTCTTACCAAACGCCCCCTGGAACTTTTGCTGCCATCACAAACAAGTCCTTCTTCCTTTCCTTTTCAAACCAGCAACAATCCCCGATTTAATTTAAGCACCAAAACATTTTTAGAAAAATATGCCAAAATTTGGGGAGGCTCCCCTTAACCTTTAGTAGCTCCACAAATTTTGGTGTCTCCAAATAAAAATATTTTGTACCACCTTTGTTCATAGTTTTAATTATAGTTATTTTTGATAATTTCCAAAATATATTTATTTGGAGTATTTGAGCATTTCCAAAAATAATGAAAATATCCATGGAGGCTCTCACAATAATCTTGAAGCTCCCCATGATTTTACTTTGAATTTTGGAGAGTTTACATTGGTCCCAAAAATAGAGTTGAATTAAACCAAAGGTGGATTCCCAAAATCATTTCTCATTTTGAGCAACAAATGGATTTTGAGAAAAAGGGTTATAATTGCAAGCTTGGAACTTCCTAAACAATTTGGAAGTCCAAGGGAGTTTGGTTTGCCAAGTTAAGCAATTGCACTGGGTTTGGGGTTTGGGAAGTTTGCTTCCCCATTTTTCTTGCTTGAATTTGTTGGTTGTTAGCAATAGCAAAGTTCATATGGATGCCATGATGCAACAAGGATGCAAAAAGTGGAAATTTTAATCGGGTTTTTAGGTTCTCAAACTTTCGGGCTGTTACACCGGGCTATGCGAAGGTTGATCTGGTTGCTACGCCAGGGCGGCGGCCCTGGATTTGGCGAGGCGTTTGAGGTCTGCGGGCAGTCGTCTTTAGCAAGGGTAGCAAGGGCTACGAGACGGCTAGGTCGTGCAGCGTTGTGACTCGTGTGCTTTGGTGCCGAGTGGTGTAGGCCGGGGCGGCGGCCCCGGGATGGTGGTGTGTTTTTTGTGGCGTTTGGTGGGCTAGTATCGTGTGGGCGACAGTCCCTTCGCTTGTGCGGTTTTTTGGCCATGTTTTCCTCATAAACAGGGCATTTGTATGGTTTTTGGACCCGGTTTCCCTTATAAACTGGGTCAATCTCTTCTATCTATTCGAGTGGTGGTTACGACCACATTGGGCTCAAAAAAATATCATATTGAACAGAGTTAATGCATTGTGCGTATTATAAATTATTTCCATTTTAGTTTTCCTTTTCTCTGAAAGAAATAGCAGGTGTTTACAAGTTATAATGATTGACATATACAACACCATGACCAAAAATACGGAAGGGAGGGAAAATAAACTATGCTATGTAAGTGTCTTCTAGAGTAAATATCTCAGTAACATAGTAGCAAACTTGCTCGACACTTCGATAGTATCTCTGGACTAGCCTTCTATTAATTTTACCAATTGCTGCAGCCATCTTCCATAGTTCATCTGGACTAGTGTCAAGGCAATGTGTGAAATAAAAATATAACAGAGTCCATTTTCCCACGAAATCCACTTTGGTTGATGGGTTTCCCATTATCGTTCAGAAGCTTTGAGTGGGTAACAAATCGCTACAGTGCTTACTTGGTCTTAATCTTATTATTCCATCATGGGAAAGATTGGTCAGGAAAAGGAAGTAAAGAGATATTCGATAACAGACGCAAGCGAATTTGTTACCTAGTCAGTCAGGCACCTATAATTACAGATTGCTTCAAATATATCAGTACATATCCTAAGCTTGTTTTCCAAGATCAACAGGCCAATTTTGATTCGATACGCAATAAAATCACTACTAGGCAGTCCTGGTAGGACAGCAGACATGAACAACTCAGCATCGTAAATTGAAATACTCCTTGCCGTAGTACAAACTGAGCGACTGACTGACTGCCCCCTCCCACCACGGAAGAACCCAGTAGCCAGTAATGCATCTGATTTCAGGACAAATCATGTTCACACCTCCTCCGACGGGTTTCTTCGCGTCCGCTGGCTCAGGTTTGCCGGACAGAGCACCGTCCCCTCCGACGCCGATCCCACCTAGCATGCTTGACGCTAAAGATTGATTAATAAAAACTTGGATTAGTTTTGGTTGGGGTGCGCCACACCCAGGGAACGCCTGAGGACCCCAGCTGCAAGCAACTGTGGTGGGACCTCTCCCAGAAAAAATAAATTTAATATCGTTGTGGACACATGGCCCACATATCAGATATTAAACTGATAAGAACAGATACTACACTTGAAAAGGCCGAGAAAGGTATGATTTGAACAGCAGCCCTGCGCCTCTTTTTATAGGCGTCTTAACTGTCCGCTCTCTTCCCGTGAGCGAGGTGGGACTAAACGAACAAAGCGAGAGTGCTGGAGAGATTCCCGTGATTCCACAACCAGCCAGCTCCTGCGCCTGTCTCGCACGGGCTAAAAGAGGCCCGATAGTAGATGACCTCGACCCAGTTTGTGATGGGGTTGCTTTGCCGGTTCGTTTTGTTTTTGTTTTTGCGGGATTGTTGAGCCGAACCGAACAGCAGAAACAGTCACTCGCGTTCTCTGCTACTCCGTTGTCGGTCGATGCTGATGACATACTGAATAGTAGCATCCCGATCGTTTAGCGACGCCCAAACAGCAAACGTACGTAGATTCCAAAACTAACCCCTTTTTCATGACGACGTGCCTCTGTATGATGACTTTGGTGTCCAATGCGTTATGACCATGAATCTTTTGGTCAGTGCGTCATGCCACTGAGCTTGAATTTTTAACGGAAATCGTATAAAAGGTTATTTCGAATTGGTGTCGAGATAGAGTTATTTTGTTCTAAATTTCCGATTTTTTTTATTTTCTCTGATATTGTATAGAAGCTGACAACATGATTTTTCATATATATGGTGCACTAACCCAACCAATAAAGAGCAAGTTTATTTACGTGAAAAACTCTCGATGTTCTGAGTTAATCAAATACTAGTAATTTTCGAGAATGCCTGAAACGATTGTCTCGTTCCGAAAATTTTATCGAACTAATTTCCGCTCTAAAAGTTCAATCAAAAGAGTATCGTCATTCCGGGGGTGACAATTTTGTTAGTTGACCGCTAGTTGACCATTAAGTCTCATGTGGAAAGACTATTTTTTCCCTTGTTGTATATTTTGAAGATTTTGACTAAAACCCTATAGTCATGCTACAAAACAACAACGATGCTATTTATGCATGTAACATCCCTGTAATCATTGCGATAAAAAGAAAGAAAAAATAATGAGATGTAAGATCCCAACTTGCTTCCCTCTTCGGCGTCGCCTCTTTTGTGCTCTCCATGCTAACACGTGCATCTACCTTGGCGGGTCGACATGGCCAGAGTCGAAGGATCACATCGTGGCCGTGGCATTGGCGACATGACAACGCATCGGGCCAGGGAAGAAGAGCAACGCAACAATGAGATGCGGGAGGTGAAGAGGGATGTGGTAGAGGGGGCAAAGATAGAGGATGGTGGTGGCCGGAGGCCGGCTAGCTAGACATGGCGGTGATGGCAGTCCTGTCTTGGATGGTGGCCGGGGATGGTGGGCCTTGGGTTGGATCCGTTTCTTTCCTTTAGATGCATTTTCGCTTTTTGCACAAGTTAGAAGGTAATTTTGTACTACACAACAAGTTTTTTCTCTAAGTTAGCCGTCAACTGACGGTATATTGACGGAAGTGAGTTCCGAATGAAGACACTCTTTTGATGGCATTTTCGAAACGCGGCAATTGTTTGATGGCATTCTCGAAATCCATATCAGTTAAACTTTTGCATGAAGTGACTCTTTCTTTATGCCTACATGCAATGTTCGCATTACTCTTTTTAATTGTACAAGGTAAGAACTTATTTTATTTATCTTGAGAAAATATGAGGGACTATATAGGGACAAATCATATTTTTGGTAGTGTTGTTGTATTAGAAAGGGAGAAGAGTTTTTTTAGTGGGACAAGGATATCGGTGAGTCACATGTAGGGGTGTAAACGGATCAGATCGGATCGGATTTTGCTTCTACCATATCCTTTACCATATTTTTCTCTCGGATTCGGATCAGATCGGATAATGAACGATTGCGGATTTGGGGGTGGATAGATATAATCACGGATTCGGAACGGAAACGGAACGGACCTGGGTCGGAAAGAAAGTTAGTCAGATCGATATGTGCAATGTACATCATCAACCCATTTAACCAAAAATAATAGCTCAACAACGTAATAATCTAACAAAGTTGTACTCCATAGCATGTACAATGACCATTCAAATGAGTCGTTTTTCAACAAATAAACTTTCAGAGAATCCATATTCAGATGCTATTTTACATACCATATCCTATACCGTATCCGGTTGTTCAGTTTGGAATCGGATACGCTTATCCGGCAGATTCTTCGGAACCGGATATGGATTCTTTAAAACGGATTCGGTGACGGATTCGGTACGGAAATTATCCTATCCGTTTAGGGCATGTACAATACGGTGACGTCGGCCTTCTCTTAGAGATGCTGGTGGCTCTAGGTTGACGAGGGAATATCTCCCCGGCAACAGTGCCAGAAACAATGCTTGTACGTCACACGTCAGTTGGGAACCCCAAGAGGAAGGTATGATGAGTGCAGCAGCAAGTTTTCCCTCAGTATGAAACCAAGATTTAATCGAACCAATAGGAAAACGAGGTTGCTTCGAAGGTGTTGGTGAAGGAGTGTAGTGCGGCGCAACACCAGGGATTTCGGTGCCAACGTGGAACCTGCACAACACAATCAAATTACTTTGCCCCAACTTAACAGTGAGGTTGTCAATCTCACCGGCTTGCTGAAAACAAAGGGTTAAACGTATCGTATGGAAAATGATGTTTGTTTGCATAAAACAGTAGAGAACAATGATTGCAGTAGATTGTATTTCAGATGTAAAAGAATGGACCGGGATCCACAGTTCACTAGTGGTGTCTCTCCAATAAGATAACTAACATGCTGGGTAAACAAATTACAGCTGGGCAATTGACAATTGATAAGTGCATATAACATGCATGTGTGAGTTGTGGTGTCTACTATGAGATTCATTTGGGCATTATGACAAAGTACATAGACCGCTATCCAGCATGCATCTATGCCTAAATAGTCCACTTTCCGGTTAACATCCGTACCCCTTCCAGTATTAAGTTGCAAGCAACAAACAATTGCATTAAGTAATGTGCGTAATGTAAACAATACATTCATCCTTGAATAAAGCATTGCTGTTTTACCCCTAGTGGCAACAACACATCTACAACCTTAGAACTTGCTGTCACTATCCCAGGTTAAATAGAGGTTGAACCCAACTATCATGCATAAATACCCCCTCTTGGAGTCACAAGTATTCACTTGGCCAAGGCTTCAACAAGTAACGGAGAGCATGCAAGATCACAAATGACATAGACATGATAATATAATATTCAGCTCCACATAGGTATCAATATAAGTCAGATCCCAGCAAACACAACATGTAGCATTACAATAAGATGATCTTGATCATGATAGGCAGCTCACAAGATCTAAACAAGATGGCACAAATGGAGAAGACAACCATCTAGCTACTGCTATGGACCCATAGTCCAAGGATGAACTACTCACGCATCACTCCGGAGGTGGGCATGGCGATGTAGAGCCCTCCGGTGATGATTCCCCTCTCCGGCAGGGTGCCGGGAAGAGCTTCAGAACCCCCCGAGTTAGGGTTGACGACGGCGGCGGCAGCGAATATGTTCTGGATGAAAGGCTCGGTGTTTTAGGGTTTTCTTGTCTCGGGGAATAAATAGGCGAAGGGGCGATGTCGGCGGACCCCCGAGGGGCCCAAACCACCAGGTGGCGCGGCTGGGCCCACTGCCGCGCCAGCCTGTGGTTTGGCCACCTCCTGGCTCCTCTTCGTTTCTCCTTCGGACTCCGTGTACGTGTTGGAAAAATAGGGATTTGGCCTTTTGTTTCGTGCAATTCCGAGAATATTTCCAGAAGTAACTTTTTGAAACCAAAAACAGCAGAAAACAGGGAACTGGCACTGTGACATCTTGTTAATAGGTTAGTCCCAGAAAATGCATAAAAGTGATATGAAGTGTATATAAAACATGTAGCAAATGGTATAATATAAGCATGGAACAGCAGAAATTATGGATACGTTGGAGACGTATCAGATGCCACGTCAGATGTTTGCTTAGTTGGATGAAAGAGAATGAAGAGAGAGAGGGCTTGCGTTCCCTTAGCTAAGAGATGATCTCTTAAAATTAAGAGAAGGCTATTTAGTCCATTGTATCATGTGCCTTTCCCTATTAACAAGAGTTCTTACTAAATTAGTTGCCTCTCCAAGTGACGTGGATCGCTAAGAGAAGATCAACCTTCTCTACCATTGTATATGCCCTTAGGGCATGTACAACGGGAGACGCTTACCTGGGCGTTAGGCTTCAATTCCTGGCCGTTATAGCCTAATCCCGATCAATCTCGGGATTTTTTCTGGCGCCCGCCTTGCGTCGACGCAAAGATTTGCGTCGGGCGCTAAGCCTGTTTTTTTCCCGCACGGGCGGATTGACTAGCGACAGGCGCTTGCTACAGGTGCTAGGAGGAGCCTGGAGGTCACTGGTGTTGCTGCTCGAGGCGGAGACGTTCGAGCTCACGGATTCCACAACGTTGTTGTCGGGAGCCTATCTCCCAGCCCAAGCTGGTCCCCAAGATCGTGGCAGGTCAACGAGGAACGAAACGTGCGCCCGCCTCCAATATGCATCCGCGGAATCCACGCCATGGGAGAGAATCCCCTCGCCCTGAGCAAGGCCGTAGCCGCCTGAATCCACGAGCATGGTCAGAGCTGGGCAGCTGGCAAGCTCCCGTGGGTGAAGAAGGTGGAGAATCGGGGTGGAGTTCAGGAATCGATGAAGAATGGACCGGAGCAAGGAGCGATCGTTGGGGGAGATTAAGAGAGGAATAGCAGAAATCACGACCTCTCCGTCGTCTAGAAGAAACGTAGCAGTAGCACGAAGGGAGGGCTGACGGGTGAGGGCATCTCCAGTCGTTGTGCCCCTAGGGCCCAAAACGGCGCTATTTTGGGCCGCTGCGGCGCGAAACGACGCTAATCTGGATCCTGGGGGGCGCATTTTCCAGCCGCGAACCCAACCCAAGTTTCGGCCCAAAAATTCAAAAAACGCCGGAACAAAAAAGAATAATTTCTTTAGGCGATTTTCATTCATATTTGGCGCAAAAATCGCCGATTACATAGCATAATTTGAAACTAAAACTTAAAAACATTTTATTTGGCGATCTACAGGGCTAGCTGATGCCCAGGCTGTTGCGGATCGCCTGGCTGTAGTCGCCGCCGCCGTCATTGTCGTCGGAGCCATCGCCGGGAGGCTTGCTCGGGCCTTCGCCGTCGCCGCGCAGGAACTTGCTCAGCAGCAGGGCCTGCCTAAAGCCGTCGTCCTCCTCGTCACTGTCGCTCGGGTCGAGCTTGAAGTAGGGGATCTCCGGTGCCACCGGAGGAGGAGGAATGCTGTGGCGGCGGCCTGCTGGCGCTCCTCCGCGCGCCTGCCCTCCAACTCGGAGAAAGCTTCGCGCTGGAGTTCCAGCTCCTTCGCCATGAACTCGATGCGGCTCCAGTCCTCGGCCCAATCCTCCGTCGCCGGCTGGATTGTGTTGAAGGATGCCTCCTCCGCCTCCTTCAGGCCGGGCCACTCCTCCTCCTGCTCCGGCTCCTGCTTGGGCTCCTTCTTGGCATTGACGAGGCGCCGGAAGAAGGAGCGAGGAGGAGAAGCCGCGTGGCGCTGGGAGCCGACGCGAGGCTCGTTGATGCGCAGGGCACCGCTGCGCGTGGGGGCACGGTGCCCGGAGTTGAGAGTGGGGGGTCACAGAGGGGGGCGCGGCGCGTGTACCTAGAGCCGAGCGCGCGCCGGAGGAAGACGACGTGGCGGAGAAGGAGGACGCGGCTCCCATCCGCCACGGCGTCCACGACGAGATCCTCGGCGGCATGGTCAGCCGAGGCTCATTGCCGGCGGCGATGTAGTCCAGGACCCACTAGAGGCGGCGGTGTGGGCCGCCCCACCACCGCTTGCGTCCCCTGGAGTTGTGGCAGCCCTCCGTCTGGCCGTTGTTGCCGCGGTCGGCGACGTTCTGGTCGTGCCAGCGCTGGAAATAGGCCTGCCAGAAGGCATCGTTGCCCTCCGCCCTCCAGCGCGGGTCCGCGGCCTGCTCCGACGTCAGGCCTTCGCGAACCTCGGCGATGGCGTAGTCGAACTCGACGCCGGCGGGGACGGGGGGCACGGGGATGCCTCCCGCGCTGAGTTGCCACGGCCCCTGGCCGCCGGAGGCGCCGAGGACGCGCATATCAGGTGGGCACGGGTACCCGGCCTGGTGGAGTGCCCATGCCTCGTCCTTGCGGAGGTGGCGGCGGGTCCAGCCGTTGGCGGCGGCGGCGTCGTCGGCCATTGGTTTGCTGGCGAGGGAGGGTGGAGAGGGAGGCAGAGCAGAGAGGCGAGTGTGCGGAGGGCCGACGAGGGGCGGGGGATTTTATAGCTCGGCGGCCAGGCGAAGGGGCGTGGTGGCGCGCCATTACTGCGCCGCGTGCCCTTCGATTGGACGTCGAAGCGACGCGCGCCGGCCACGCCATTACTCCGGTAGCCTTTGACCGCGCGCTCACTGGCCACTGGCCATGCCATTAACTCCGGCAGCCTTTGACCGGCGCGGGAGCCGAGAGGATGAGGACGCGGCCGCTCACGGGCGGTTATGTTCCGCGCCATTTTCTCCCGCGTCGCTGACAACGCTGGCCCGCGTCGCCTTTCCCGCCATTTCGCCCCCCCCCCCCCAAGCCGAACCCAGTGGGCTGGGTTTCGCCTGGGTGCGCCGGCGCAAAATAACGCCGAAGCGGCGCTATTTGGGCTTCTGGGGAGGCCGAGTGGTACAAAAACGGCGCTTTTTGGCCGCGCCGGCGCTAAAAAGGCCTCTTGGGGGGCGGGGGGGGGGGGGGAGGGGGCGATTGGAGATGCCCTTAGCTGTTGTTGCGCAAGCGGCCGCACAAGCGTCTCTCGAGGGGGAGGAAGGACGCTAGGTATCTTTGTTTTATCACAGTAGCGACCGCATATGCGCCTTGCGATGTAGAGCAAGACGCTAGCTATTAATTCGAGTTTTCCTGATTTGTTTTAATTCGCTCAAGCGCTCACCTAAGCGTCTTCGTGTACTTGCCCTTAGGGCACCTCCAACGGGGAGGAGCAAACGGACCAGGCGTGTCCGATTTTGTCCGAACGGACAAATGACTGCCTCCAACGGGCTGGCGCATAAGGATGACTCCAACGGGGCGACGCAAACGGACATGCGTTTGGTCCGCATTTGGTCCGTTTGCGTCGCCAAATGGACCCATGTCCGGCCCACGTCCGTCCCTTTCCGGCCACTGCCCCCAATGGGGCGACGCATCGAGTCCGCCTTGTATTTTTTTTCAACTAAGTAGGCCCTATATGGGCCTTTTCATTGATATATATATTTTTAACTAAGTAGGCCCTATATGGGCCTTTTTCATTGATAGATAGGGGAGGTGGGCCACAAACGGCATGTTTACATAGTAGGATTACATTTATAGGTCCATTTCTAGGGCCTAAAATTACATAAAAAACGTAGTAAATCTAGGGCTTTCTCCTAATATTGAACTAAACACTAAACTAAAACTTAAAAAGTTAATAACCGACCACTGGCCGGTAAGTGGGAAGATCAAAGAGGAGCTCCGTCCTTGAGGAAGTTGGCCCCGGCCTAGAGGAACATCACGCAGCATGCCCGTTCTGCAACGGACTTGCTGGCTCTTCCTTCATCACGGCCGAGGCCAGCCCGGGACTGGCTGGCTCCTCTTCTTTGATCATTTTCGTAGCTACGAAACACGTAGCGTCGCCGGGCATTAGAGGAAAATGGGCAGCACATAGGCTGCCACGCCGGCGGGGGTACCGCACCGGCGAGATCAATCGATAACTGATCCCTCATCGGCGGCCGAGGCCGCCTCCGCCGCGGCCTCGCGGGCACGTTTGCGGCGTGCCGCCCTCCTTGCGGTCTCGATGGCTCTGCGCGCGTTCGCAGACTCGGCCTCCACCGCCACGTCGGCGCAGGCGCGCGCTGCGGACATGAACGCAGCCGCCCTCTGGGCGTTGAGCTGCATGTGGGCTTCCTCCATGGCCTCCTCCGCGGTCTTGCAGGCGGTGCCGCCCACACCAATGGGAGGCTCGGGCTCCGGCGCGCACCGCACCGCCAGTGCCGCGAGTGTGCAGTGCGGTACATCGCCTCTTCCTCGTCGTTGGCGAGGCAGTCGCGGTACGGGTACGCCGCCTCCACCACCTTGACCTCGTCGGGCGACATGGGGCGCGGGAGCCTCCTCTGCCGCGCCTGCTCCCTCGGTGGCAAGCGCGCTCCCGACATTCCGGCGAGCAGATCTGAGGTTGGAGGTGGTGGCCGCCGTGGTGGGAGGAGGAGGATCTAGGGTTTTGGTGTGCTCTAGGGTTTCCCCGGTCGGCTCCATTTAAAGAGCTCCACCGCCCACAGTTATTGCGGGGTAGGTGGCCGCTCTAGCCGTCGGGGTCGATGACACGCGGGCCAGGGAGGTCACGGGGCGGACTAGGGCAGGACACAGGAACGGTCCGTCGCGTGTCCGGGGCCGACGCATCGGTGGCCCAAATTTGGCCCAGGAATGCGTCGCGGCGGACAGAAAAACGGACCGCGGTCCGTTTGCGTCGCCACGTTGGGCCTTGTTTTTGCCCCTGGCGGACAGCGACGGACCGGCGCGGACTCGACGCATTCCTGGGCCAAATTTGGGCCACCGATGCGTCGGCCCCAGACGCGAGCGGAGCTCTTTTTGTGTCCTCCCCTAGTCCGCTTTTGGAGGCAAAATTCACACTCTTCCCCCAGTCCACAGTCCAGACCTACCCATGGCCGCCTCCGCCGAGACCCAAGAGCAAGCCGACGATGCCGCCGGACTTGCGCCCCGGCTGAAGAAAGTGAAGAAGGAGCTCACGGAGGAGCAGAGGGCCAGGAAGACCCTGAAGCGGGGCGAACGGAGGAGGAGGCTGAATCAGGACAAGCTCCACGCCGCCGCCAAGGCTGTCGCCAAGGAAAAGGGCGACGACGCCAACGCCGACCTCGTGACCAAGACCGCGACAACTGCCCTCCTCCTCATTGGACTTGCCCCGTCCGCGGCGGCGGTTGGGGTAGCGACTGCGGCGGCGGTCGGGGTTTCCTCTGCGGTGGCCAGCTCCAACGCTTCCACGGCCCGACCTCCAAGGTCGAAACCGCTCGCGACAACACCATCTCCTGCGTACGGGTTCCTCCCGCCGTGGGTTTCTCCTACCTCCGGCGAGTCGGGCGAGGTACCTACGCTCGATCTCAACGCGCCGGCGACACCGTTGGTCGCACAGTCGCCCGCGCCGCAGACTGCGGAGGCGCGTGCAGCTGCCCCGGCAGTGGTCGCCCCGGCACGCAACCTGTTCGGCACTGTGCCCATGCCATCGCCGGGTGACCCCAGGTACTACGAGGAGGACGATGACCGCTATTGCGCGGAGGACGTCCTCCAGGACATGGTCTGCGACAACGGCCAGTACGACGGCGACGACTACAATGCCGGGGATGATGAGACTCTTCCGACCGGCCCCGATGTGATCAACATCGATAATGAGCCGGTCTTCAACGAGCTTGATGCCGCCGCCGCAGCCATGAGGAAGAAGGTAAGCCAATGAGGCGCCTCGTTCACCTCCGAGGAAGACGTGCTCATTTGCGAGTCGTGGATCGAGGTTGGAACCAACCAAATCATCGGGGCCGAGCAAAGAGGGTCGGCATATTGGGGCCGGTTCACCAAGCGCTACAATGAGGGTCGAATCCTTCCGCCCCGAAACATTCAAACGCTGCGGACCGAGCTATCTATCGCTAAGAGGTGGAACCACATTCAAGCGGAGATGAGAAAGTTTTGCGGCGCCGTTGAGAACAATGAAAGCCGGCCGCCGCAAAGTGGCTATGGAATCAAGGAGCAAGTGTTGCAAGCATTGGATCTCTTCAAGGCTCAATACAACCATGTCTTCACCATGACCCATTGCTACCGGGAGCTGAAGGACCAGCAGAAGTGGAAGGA
The DNA here is from genome assembly GCA_947311845.1 of Poa pratensis. Taxonomy (NCBI): domain Eukaryota; kingdom Viridiplantae; phylum Streptophyta; class Magnoliopsida; order Poales; family Poaceae; genus Poa; species Poa pratensis. Next base: position 156,398,178 of record CAMZMU010000063.1, read on the forward strand.
GCTATACGACTCTGATACCCGTAGAAGTGATAGCCTTCAGTAGCTACCTGAAATGAAAAGTATACGGGGATAGGTTGAGCCTCCAAGTGCAGAGTATGTAGTAAGTGGAAGACGTGTTTTCCCCACGAGGGTGACTCGAGGTTTAATATCGAACTCTCGGGGAATCAGTAGTGAAAGATCTATCTTCCTATCCTTCTTTTGGTCACCTACAAAACAAGGTTAATTGTTTTGGTCCTCAACCTCACCTGTGGTTGTCAAGCACAAGGTGTAGAATGATATCAAGATAAATATGCAATGCAAACAAGAAATAAATATGCAATGGTGGTGGATGAATGTGCAAGGATGATGATAACAATGATAAATGATATTTTTGGGTTTTTTATGATGAATGCAAGATGGAAAAGTGTTTTTGTATTTTCGGATTTAATAATGCAGAAAATGGAAAAGTGGTAAAAGTGGTTGGAAAGGTGTTTCTTATGATTAAAAATGGACCGGGGTTCATGGTTTCACAAATGCACTCTCTCTTTTAATGGTGTGGCAGACAATGGACACATAGAGTTGACATATGAGATTGCAACACAAAGTTTGATATCAAGTTACTAATTATATGGGCATCACGTCCTAACATAGAGATCTTTTGGTTATTAACCTCTCTTATACTCCACCAAGATGCGAACTAAATCATAACACCTTAGCAATTAAGATAAATCAGAGTATAGCTTTAAGTATCATGACATGAAGTGAAAATAAGAACATGCTAGATCTAGTCATAGAGTAGTGGCGATGGTCACACCCACATCTCCGGTAGCATGGTATTTTTGTTTATCCCTAGTGAGGCAACAAAGTAAGGTAAACACCCAAGTGGATCGCGATATTTCAGTTGTCAACTTACCGCACTCACCACCCCCCGTTACTCCAACTAATGCACACATCACCCCACACACGCCCTCATAAACATGCTTGATCATAACAAGTATATAAGAACGGGTACATAATATGCATCTATACTCATAACTGAAACAAACATTGCAATCTCAAACATATATTAACTCACAAAAAGATCCACCACATAGGAATTACAATATGACCGTAATCATGTTCAGCAGCTCATACGGTACTAATTAGTGAAGCTCAAAGAGAGGAGAGATATATATGTTACTTCCACAAACCCATAGTCCAGAGGTGGACTACTCCCTCTTCATGATGGAGATGGTGGAGATGTCGATGGAGAAGATGGAGACCACGCCGGCAGCGCCCCGCCGGAGTTTTCCCCCTCCAATCTGCAGCTCCAGATCTTCGTTTTCGTGTTTCTGTGATTGGCGGCGCTTGTTTTCGAGAACGCCGTGGGACTTCTTTTATAGGCGTTTTTAGGTCAAGACGAAGGCGGTGGAAGAAAGATCGACGGCTGCGGAGCTCCGAGGCCCAATTGGTGGGCCCCACGCGGCCAGGTACAGTGGCCGCGTGGGCCACCCCCTTTTTGCCTTGCGGGCTCCGTTTGCTTGATTCCTTCGCTCCTACGTCTTCCTCCTTCCAAAATAATGACCTCTGTATTTTTCCATATTTTTCTGACGACGTTTGGGTCCCTGAAACATAAAAGGAAAAAATAGGGTTTTCTGCCTGCGCAGGGTTAATTCCATAAAAATAGGAAACAATTATTTTATTTCCTAAAATCATTAAATAACAGTGGTATAACCCTTATATGATGCAAATATGATTGGAATATGAGTGATATAGTGCAAAGTTCATGTATGCATTTTACATGCATCAACATCCCCAAGCTTAACCAATACTCGTCCTCGAGTATGAAGGTGATAAAACTAACATGGGCTTTGCAATATAGCACTAACAATGGATATCAAAGATGATTGCTACTGCTACATAGAGTCAAATGATTCATTCTTCAAAGAAGTAGCAATATGCAAAATAGTTTATGAAGTGATATCAAGTATTCAAGCAAGGATGTTCAATGATAGTTCACAAAGTGTAACATAGAAGATAGTAATATGGACCACATGTATGCATAATGATAAGTAAGAACATCCTACATTGGTCATAGAGTGTAGATGAAAATCTGAATATAAAAGGTGGACACTTTGGAAAGATGTATATGTGAGTAGAGGTAAAGCATGCATAAGTTTCATCTAACTTCCAAACTCTTCTACTTAAGTTAATGATTGCAATGTGGAATTCTTGGTGTCAAGCTCTCATTACCCCTATCATAGCATCTTGAATGATTAAAGTTTAATGTGAAAGCAAATATGAGTAGTGTGCTTGATAAAGTAAAGGTTAGGTGTCTCATGCCCCTTGAATACAAGTACCTACACCATGATTACTCAACTTAGGAAACAAAGCAAGTTCAAGTTCTATCATTGTAAGTAATAATAGTATCATCAAGAGCGTCAACTGGGGTACCTCTTGTCCCAGGATATGGAACAAGCCCATATCAAAATGACAAGACAAACAAACAAGATGAACAACTCAACACCCTTTTTATTTACCATTGGAATAGCTTTTTATTATAAGGTGCATCACAGACGGTTCACCATAGCATGTAAGTAAATTTCCACCATGAATGATGCATGGCTTAGATTAGCGGCCCAGGCGTCTCTCTAACCATTTATACAAACTCATTTAAACTACTTCATTTCCCCTCATTTCACCATGATAGGCATCCATAAACAAAAGTACATGATATCAACTAAATGATGAAGGAGCATGTTGAAAGCTTTGCATGTGACAGCACATATGGGCTAACTCCCAACCTCGGACATTTATCAAGCCACTAGCATCATATTATTAATCACAATGGGTCATGTTTTATTTATGCAATAAAAATAAAGTTGTGCATCAAGTTCGTGAGAGCTATATAACCAACTTTTCCCATAACAATCAATAACGTAAACATTTTTATTCAGAGGTATAGATAACACAAATATCATGATATACAAATCTCCAGACCTTTCTTTTTTGTTTAGTTTTCGTTTTCGTTCTTTGGCCTCCTGGCTTTGTACTTCTTGTACGCGTTCTCCCCATCTAAAGCAATAAGAAAAGCAGGCTATGCTGCCTTTTCGTCAAAAAAAAATTAGGTAGATATGGTGGACTCACTGGAATAACATTGGTTGAAGGTGTTGGAAACAAGTTTTTCCTTGTTGGAATGTTTGGGCTAGCAAGAGGGAGAAAGTTGACCATCTAGATGCATGCATGAGTGTCCATAGAACTAACTAATCCATGTTAAACAAAGTAAAATAACTTTCAGCATCAAAACATGAATAAGTGATAGCTCTTGATAAAGCATTTGCAAATTATTACTCGTAAACAAGCTCATGAATCATGCAACTATATGTATCATTAAATATCAACTCAAGCATCCCTTTTCCCAATATGATAAAAGCATCCAACATATTTCAACCCATATTTCCAGTAGCTCTTTCTCATATAAATGATAATATGGTGGTCTCACAAAATAACAAACAAACCAAAAACAAACAAAAAGACGCTCCAAGTTTATGCGATAAAGTGTTTCGATCCAAAAACAGAAATTAGACGTGTGCAAACCGAGAGTGTGTAGGTCCAGTGGGGTTGTATTCACATCCCCAAGCTTATGGTCTTCACCATCCTTGGATAGCTCTTGGTGCATCTCCTCCAATCCCTGTGAAAAAACTTCAAAACACCGTTTCTCCCATTTTCTTTTCTGTGGGGTGCATTAGTAGTGATAAACAAATAGGTTTCTTGCTGCATATAATCCATAAACAAAACATCATATGAATGTCCAGAAATTATATAATGTTGTATGCCTACTCATAAACTCATTTGAATAAAAAAGATTCAAGTTAAAAGTTCAAAACATGCATAAAACAAAATGGGACAGAATCTGTCCAGAAAAACAGCAGCAGCAAAACGTATTTTTCTACCCTAACAAACTTTGCCAAAAATTCTGCAAAAATTCATGCACACAGAGGATGAAAAGTTGCAACTACAGTTCAAATATGAGCTCATTCGAAGTTACAGAATAAGAATTAAAAATCATACCGTGCACAGATTCGTGCAGGAATAAAATCTCCGAACGCTATAAGCAACTTTTCAAGACCAAAATGGGTAAAACTTGGCACTTTATTAAAAACTCCAGAAACTAAACTAAAAACAAACTCTCTTGATACAGCAAGAGGACACAAAGAAAATCACACATAAAAATAACCGGGTTGCCTCTCGCAAAGCGCTTTCTTTATAGCCATATAGCTAGACTTCTTACTTGTTGTTTATTGAAGATGAAGCTCATGAGGGAGCTTGAACTTTGATGTTCCCCTCTTTATTGGGAAGTGTTCCACGCACTTCTTGTGTGGGAACTGAAACTTCACGTTCCCCTCCTTTGAATCAATGATAGCACCTGTAGTACGAAGAAAAGGTCTTCCAAGAATAATAGGACTAGAGGTTTTATTCTCCGTGTCCATGATTAGAAAATCCACATGCACAAAAGTCATATGTAACTCTATCATAACATCACTTACTTTCCCTAAAGCATGTTTAATGGAATCATCAGCAAGTGCAAGTTCAATAGAGCATTTTTCAAGATTTTTCAATTCAAGCACTTCATATAGTTCTTTAGACATGACAGAGACACTAAATCCTAGATCAAGTATATCATGATGTGTCTCTTTTCCAATAGTTACTAGTACCTTGGGAATCCATATATCCCCAATCTTAGGTGGTATCATGGCCTCTTGGTTGTACCTAGCAATTTTCTCTTTCAAGACATGATTAGTAATATAGGAACCAAAGCCAGCTTGATTAGTGTTGATGGAAGGATCACTTGCAAACTTTAGTAAGATAGAGATTAGTTCATGCAAGCTACAATTTTCTAAGTCAAGCAAAGGATCCTTGACTTCACTAAGCATTTTAACTTCCTCAACTTCTCTCTCTTTCATTACCCAATAGATTCTTTAGCAACTCTCTCTTGCTCATGAATGTGTTCCCAAGACTTATTGATAACTTCTTGGCAATACTTAATTATTTCCTCATGTTTTTGGGCTGTAATGATACTCTTTAATGATGACACTTCCTTAGCAAGCTGATCTACCCTTTCAAACAAAGCATCCATTAATGATTCTCCATAGTATTGACCAAAGTTACTCATTTCAACACTAGGATTCATTTTGGCAAAGTTTTTATGTATTTTTTTAATTTTATATGCAAAACTGAAAATAAAATGTGTCTCACAAATGCAAACCGAATTACAAAAGCAAGACAATGCAATGACAATGACAAAACAAATAATTTTGCTTTGAAGGTAAAGATGGATAAGATGATGCCCACGTAGGTGCAACCTCCCCAAGCTTAGGTGTTAGCACAAGTTGGTGATGTTGACTTTGTTGTGATGAATCCGGCGCTAGAAAACAGGACTAGTGCAGGAGCTTCCTTGGATAAATCTTTTCAGCTATGATTCCCCAGCAACGGCGCTAGAAAACAGTCTTGATACCCGTAGAAGTGATAGCCTTCAGTAGCTACCTGAAATGAAAAGTATACGGGGTTAGGTTGAGCCTCCAAGTGCAGAGTATGTAGTAAGTGGAAGACGTGTTTTCCCCACGAGGGTGACTCGAGGGTTTAATATCGAACTCTCGGGGAATCAGTAGTGAAAGATCTATCTTCCTATCCTTCTTTTGGTCACCAACAAAACAAGGTTAATTGTTTTGGTCCTCAACCTCACATGTGGTTGTCAAGCACAAGGTGTAGAATGATATCAAGATAAATATGCAATGCAAACAAGAAATAAATATGCAATGGTGGTGGATGAATGTGCAAGGATGATGATAACAATGATAAATGATATTTTTAGGTTTTTTATGATGAATGCAAGATGGAAAAGTGTTTTTGTATTTTCGGATTTAATAATTGCAGAAAATGGAAAAGTGGTAAAAGTGGTTGGAAAGGTGTTTCTTATGATTAAAAATGGACCGGGGTTCATGGTTTCACAAATGCACTCTCTCTTTTAATGGTGTGGCAGACAATGGACACATAGAGTTGACATATGAGATTGCAACACAAAGTTTGATATCAAGTTACTAATTATATGGGCATCACGTCCGAACATAGAGGTCTTTTGGTTATTAACCTCTCTTATACTCCACCAAGATGCGAACTAAATCATAACACCTTAGCAATTAAGATAAATCAGAGTATAGCTTTAAGTATCGTGACATGAAGTGAAAATAAGAACATGCTAGATCTAGTCATAGAGTAGTGGCGGTGGTCACACCCACATCTCCGGTAGCATGGTATTTTTGTTTATCCCTAGTGAGGCAACAAAGTAAGGTAAACACCCAAGTGGATCGCGATATTTCAGTTGTCAACTTACCGCACTCACCACCACTCGTTACTCCAACTAATGCACACATCACCCCACACACACCCTCAGAAACATGCTTGATCATAACAAGTATATAAGAACGGGGTACATAATATGCATCTATACTCATAACTGAAACAAACATTGCAATCTCAAACATATATTAACTCACAAAAAAATCCACCACATAGGTATTACAAATATGACCGTAATCATGTTCAGCAGCTCATACGGTACTAATTAGTGAAGCTCAAAGAGAGGAGAGATACATATGTTACTTCCACAAACCCATAGTCCAGAGGTGGAGTACTCCCTCTTCATGATGGAGATGGTGGAGATGTCGATGGAGAAGATGGAGACCACGCCGGCAGCGCCCCGCCGGAGTTTTCCCCCTCCAATCTGCAGCTCCAGATCTTCGTTTTCGTGTTTCTGTGATATGGCGGCGCTTGTTTTCGAGAACGCCGTGGGACTTCTTTTATAGGCGTTTTTAGGTCAAGACGAAGGCGGTGGAAGAAAGATCGACGGCTGCGGAGCTCCGAGGCCCAATTGGGTGGGCCCCACGCGGCCAGGTATAGTGGCCGCGTGGGCCACCCCTTTTGCCTTGCGGGCTTCGTTTGCTTGATTACTTCGCTCCTACGTCTTCATCCTTCCAAAATAATGACCTCTGTATTTTTCCATATTTTTATGACGACGTTTGGGTCCCTGAAACATAAAAGGAAAAAATAGGGTTTTCTGCCTGCGCAGGGTTAATTCCATAAAAATAGGAAACAATTATTTTATTTCCTAAAATCATTAAATAACAGTGGTATAACCCTTATATGATGCAAATATGATTAGAATATGAGTGATATAGTGCAAAGTTCATATATGCATTTTACATGCATCAGCCTCCCTCAAGAAAGCAGGACATCTTGGTGTTGACAAGGGAGAGGACACAACGGAGAAGGAGAAGGACGGGAGGCCAAGGGGGAAGAATAACTCGAAGGCCGAGCAGAAACACGATGCAACGACCCTTGCGTTGCAAGAGACTTTAAGCGGGTTCCTATACCAAAAGGATAAGACCTGTGACAAGAAGGAAGAGAGGAGAGAAAAGGAACGCCTCGAGAGAGAGGCGTCTTCCAAGCTCTTCTTCGAATTGCAAAAGAACAGACTCGACATAGAAGAGGAGAACGCTCGGACCCGGGCACAGGAGGTCGAGATCAGGGGCAAGGAGGCCAAGGCAAGGGCCAAGGAGGCCGACGTGAAGGCCAGGGAGGTGGAGCTGAAGACCAAAGACCTTGAACTCGCCCTACGCGCCGAGGAGGCCAGGATCATGGACATGGACATCTCCACCTTCACCCCTAGGAAGAAGGCCTACTACGAGAAGAAGCAAAGGCAGTACATGGATCAGGTTTGATCTATTCTCGGTCCCTTCTACTTATTTGTGTTGAACTATGGCCAACATGGCCGGAAAAACATGGCCGATGGCCGAAATTTGTAATATTTTGGGCACACCTGGGGACATGGCCGATGGCCGCTACTTGTAATATTTTGGGTACACCTGGAGACATGGCCCGTGTGAGGCCGGTATGTATGTTTTTATTCTGTATTTGCAATGTTGAGGGCGTCGGAAACTGTGGCCACCATGCCCGAAAATGATCAAAATGATCAAAAAACCTGACCGAGCGGGCTCAATGCGCCGGCCCGTTGGGGGCAGTGGACGGAAATGGGCGGACATGGGCCGAACATGGGTCCTTTTGGCGATGCAAACAGACCAAACGCAGACCAAACGCGCGTCCGTTTGCGTCGCCCCGTTAGAGTCATCCTAAATACATTTGTTCGGTCGGACTGTCCGTGCTGGACCAAAGTTTGCCCAAGTTTGGATCCGATTTGGGCGAGGACGGACTATCCGGCTGTGACCTCCTCTCGTGTCCGGTCTGGACCAGCTGCCAGCGAAACAAAAAAAAAACACTGCTTTCTTTTTGTTTTTCTTCTCCACTCTCCACCTACCACGCCCTCTGTCTCTCCTCGGTCTCACCATGGCCGCCGTCCCAAGATGGCCGAGATGGCCGTGGCACTTCTCGGCGATGGGCGGAAGGGCCCCAACTCTCACCGACCGGCCGCGTCCGTCCCCGTCGTCCTTGTCATCCAGCGAGCACCTGCCCGGCCGGCCGCACGCGTCGCCGTCCTCCGCAGCCGGAACGCATCCTCTCGATGCAGAGGTCGGGTCTGGCCGCCGCCGCCCGGCGTCGACGAGATGGACCTGGGCGCGACCAGCACCATGCATCGTCGGGCTTGGGCATCGCCGCCGTGCTGATCGATCGGAGTATGTACTACTAGTGCTCGATTGATTTCACCTATCTAGCTAATTCGTACTTTTAGCTGAGATTGAGCCTGGTTAATTGAGCTACTGCTCGACGCCCGGGAAGGGGCACACGCGGAAGGCCTCGCCGTTCGGGCAGACGTCGGATAACGCGAGTGCGCGTGCGTTTAGCGACCAGTTCAGGGACGAGCAGTACTCGACGGCGTGGTCCGAGGCGAGCGGGCGCCACCATCGCGGCGGCGGCGCGAGCTACATGGCCAACACGGAGTCGTCGCGCGCGAAGCAGGCGCGGTCGCTGAGCGTGCCCCGAGCCGGTCTCTCCGTCGCCGAGCGGGCAGCGCAGGGCGTCCCTGGACCCGCGGGACCTCGCCGGCCAGGCACGCGTCCCCTCGCCCGGTAGGAGCTCCATCGACGCGGCGCTCGCGAGGCCGCCGGACAGGCCGAGCGGCAGCGAGTGCGGGTCGTCGTCGAGCACAGTGTTGTTAAAAGAAAAATAGAGATGTCCGTGCGGAGATTTTGCACTTTGCATTTTGGAGCACTGCGCGGACAAGCCCGGACGGACACTTTAAACCCACCCCAAACGGATAAAAAGGGACATATTTGCATATCCGTTTGCGCCACGCCGTTGGAGGTGCCCTTACACCCCAGTCACATGGATTCATTTAAACCTGGTGGGCCTACTGGGCCTTTGGAACTAGTTACAAGCAAAGGCGGGCGGAACCGCGAACCCAGCTTGATTCCAGGCGGCAGCGATACTGAAATGACCACCCGCCGCCGCCGCCCCAGCGCCATCTTGTCGCCGCCGCCGGCGCTGGAGGACGACGACCTCCTTGCGGAGATCCTCCTCCGCCTCCCCCCGCATCCGTCCTCCCTCCCTCGCCTGCAAATGCTGGCGCCGCCTCGTCCGCGACCCCGGCTTATTTTGCATCGTTCCATCATAGCATTTTTTTGATCGACATGTCAATGATTAGCTAACCATTTTTTCCCAATCGCCCAAGCAGTGCATATGAAAGATGAATAGGTGTTCACCACAATAGGTATTGTTCCCTACCGAGAAAAGGGACACTCTCAATGGATACTCCACGGGCTGGGGATACCATAATTCTTTTGTGCCTCTTTTATCGTGGCGGAACCAAAACCAGAGGGAAAGACTCGTCTGACTCGCCCAACGCTCAAGGGCGAGCCATACGAGAGTGAGTCGAATTCTGTTCTCGGTTTATTTCGGGTGCTTCACACAAGATTGGATCCTTGACAAGGTTCCGGAAATTCTTCATCTTCTCAAATCAAGCCTCTACACTAGAAGTGCTAGTCGTGAGGATTTTCTCGATTGCAAGCCCTCGGGAAACTTTTTGTATTCCATCGCTTCCTCCACTCCAATCACCACGTCGTCCAGTTTCATATTTCTAACCATATCTTTGATCTCCTCAAGAGGCGTTAGAGGATTCAATGTTCACTTTATTTGTCATGGACAAACCTAGGAAAACAGTGAGGGTTACCGTGAGATGAGAGAAAACACCTACGTAGTTGCTCCAGGCGCAGAAATATTTTGATCGAGTAGTGGTAGATCACCATATTAGATCAACGTATTGTATAGAAATTCGGGGTTGGATCCAATCTCATAACGGGAGCAGGGTCGCCGTCGGAGCACTAAACCCTAACCGAGAGGGTAACCTCTACTTCTACTTCTTAAGACTTGATGGCAATGACTCCTTTGTATACATTTTGTTGAGCATGCGTCTTTGGTGATGGGAGCCATGCAATGTTTCCAAGAAGAAAAAATACTTTTCGAGAAAATGTTATTGTTGTCGCACCCACTGTAAATCACATGGACGTATTTCATGTTGTCAACCTGGTTGGCCCATTGGGCCTTTGGAACTACGTACAAGCTAAGTCGGGCAGAACAGAACCCAGCTTCCACGCGGGAGCGACAGAGAAATGACCACCCGCCGCCGCCGCCCCAGCCCCATCTCGTCGCCGGCGCCGGCGCTGGACGACGACGACCTCCTCGCGGAGATCCTCCTCCGCCTACCCCCGCAGCCGTCCTCCCTCCCTCGCGCCTCCCTCGCCTGCAAACGCTGGCGCCGCCTCGTCCGTGACCCCCGCTTCCTCCGCCGCTTCCGCGCCCACCACCACTCCCGCCGCGGCACTCTCCCCGTCCTCGGATTCTTCACCAACCGAGAAAACGGTATATCCTTCTACCCTACCCTCGACACCCCCGACCGCGTCCCGCCCGAGCGCTTCCGCGTGCAGATCACCGGCCGCGAGGCGAACTGCCGGATCGTCGGCTGCCGGGACGGCCTCGCGCTTCTCGTCAACGTGCACCCGGGACAGGCCCTGGTATGGGACCCCGTCACCGGCGACCAGCGCCGCTTACCCCTTCCGCTGGCTTTCCGCAACATGAACAAGTTCTACCACGGGATGGTGCTTCGCTCTGCTGCTGCTGCTGCTGCTGTCGGAGACGGTGACCGTTTCCGGTTCCAGGTGGTGCTTGTGCGCTGCATGAAGGTTCCCCATGGCCGAGCGGTTGCTTGCGTCTACTCCTCCGATGCCGGCGCATGGGGCGATCTCATTCAGATATCGACGCCGCTCCTACGCACGATCGCTGTGGCCACGTCGGGCTCCTTGGTGGGGCGTTCCCTCTACTGGTCGCTTCATGGGAATAGGACGAACGCCCACCTTGAGTTTGATTTGGAGACGCAGTGCCTAGCTGTGATTCCAGTAGATTTCAGTGGATGGGTCATGTCGGCGGAGGGTGGTGGACTTGGATTGGTCTCTGTTTTGGGTCACAGAGCAGAACTGCGGAAGAGGGAGACTGATTCTGATGGTGTAATGACATGGCGGCTGACAAAAACCATTCATCTGGACAAGCTTCTTCCCCTGAGTTCAGGGGACAGACTGGCCATTGACTTCAACGACGAAAATAATATGCTGATCTTGGGGACAGTTGGTGGTATCGGTGTCTTCACGGTCCACACAGAGTCAATGCACTGCAAGAAACTTCCGGTGGACTTCAGAAAATTACCCGGCACCTTTCAACCATTTTCAAGTGTCTATACTGCAGGTAATAGCATGCCTTTACATTGTTGGTAATATCTTTACATTGCTCTATCGTTGATTTGTTTAACTTATGGTTGTAGAACTGGCCGTTGGTGACGAACATGATCGAGCTGAAATCTTGCACAACAGATAAGATGGACCGGTTAGATATGCTATTCTGAAGCATTGTTTTTGCAGGTAATGTTGTAAGTTCTGTAATTGGTCGTTACCTCATAATCTTTTCAAGTTCAAGCCCCCAAGCTAGATTTTACAAACTTGTAATCAAGGTTTTTTGAGTCGTGACTAAAAGTGAGTCGCCGACCCCTGCGGCTCGCTATATAGTCGACCAAAGTCGCCTAATTAGTTGTGAGTCGCCCTTTTTCTTTTGAGAAAATGCCTTGGTGATTAGTCGGCGACTAATCAGCAACTCAAAAACCATGCTTCTAATGTGCTATGATTTATGTGAGGTCCAGTTCCTTGGATGCTGTTCACAATGGACGCCTTGTGCTTTTTATTGATCACAGTGACATGACTAGATTCATCATAAAAATAGGATTGCCACTTTCGCAGTTTTATGTTTGCCATTACAAGTAGTGGCCAGGTAGTGCTTTTTAATACTATATACAGAGTGAGAAAAACTGGTTCTAGTTTGGACAGAAGGAAATACCATGATCGCCTTCTTGAGGCTTCTAATACATGACTTGTTAGAGAACTGAGTGCTAGCTCAGTGGCAGGAGCAGCGAGTGCGCGCCCAGCCGACCCGGGTTCGAGTCCCCAGCTGCGCGGGCTCGGATAAACCGGGTATCTCACCTACCTTTCCAACGTATATAACCAAGGGAGGGATCATTCCCCCGTTGGCCACGTTTTTTTTTTTATACATGACTTGTTAGTAACTTGCTAGTAATTGAATTTCTGATAAGTATGCCTATAAGGCAGGCACCATATGTTTCTACCATCTGGTCCATGAGCTTTTCATGTGCCCATACTGGGAACCAATATTTAGAGTGACTTGCTAGTTCAGTACATGTCTCTCATGGAGGCCTGTTAACTTCTGATCTTTCTAGCTTCCTACTGAGATCTGATGTGGCCAAAAAAATTGAGAACATGTCATCAAAGAAAGAAGAAGGTGTGCTAGTATATAGACTAATTATACTCGTATTGTTTTTACCTCTCATTCTAGTGTTCGTTTTGTCTAGTAGCACTGCTACGGCTCAACCTTGAGATTTTAGTATAGGCTACACAATGAACTTGCTGCTTAAGTGCTTATACTGTTCGAACGATATGATACAAACACCCTGAAATATAACTCGCTGCTTTTGCACCAACGGGTAATTGTTTGACAGGTGATGCTAATTGTTCCGCAGGTTCTATATAGAATTCTAGAGTGGTGTTCTGGTGGCTGAGATGCAGAAACAGCTTGCTGTTATTTGTTCAGGCTCCGTCTTTTGTGAACAAGAATTGTAGGATTTACCAGTCTAACTTGGAGGAGTGACCTCCACATGACATTGTATCATTTCGTGTTCGACTCTGAAGTAGCATCGACTCTGAAGTAGCATCGTAGAATTTAACCGCTAATTTGCAGACTTCTATGTTCTATCTACTGTCTATTTTTCTGTAAGCTATTAAGCTGGCATGACATGACATGATGATGCAGTGACTTTGATAGACGGATACCTTGTTTTAGTTGATTGTTGGTACCTTTTGGTCGGACTATTCATGGATTGTATAATGCAAAGGTATATTTGCTCTTGGCTTGGCTTATTTTTTTTCTCGGTGGTTCTTTGATTTACTCTCGATATCTTCGGAGCAAAGCTCATTTCTGTGGTTTTTTTAATATTTAGCAGCACTTTCTGGATGTTGTCAATTTGCTTGAAAGGAGACGGTTTTGGTGATCGTTTCAGACCATCTTGTGGGCGCCCCAAAACCTACCAGTGAACGAGAACAACACGATGGGGTTCCTGCTCGTGCTTCCACCACCATGTAGCTCAACGGGTGCTGCCCCCGACCAGTCGTCCTGCTAATGCTTCTACCACACGGGGACGAGCTGGAGGCCCATTCTACATGCTTCCGACCAGCCAAGTGAACATCAATAGCAAGTCTACCATTAACGCCATCGCTGCCAACAAGTTCTTCGTCCTTCTCCAGGATCTTAAAGCTTATTTACAGTTTATAAGATGAGGTATTTCTAGGTGCAGTGTATTTAGCACTTTCGAGGAAAATAAGAACCCAAGTAAAACTATAAAACGAGAAAACTTCTTTTCCATTTCAATTTTGTTTCACAGATTCAACAGACTGCCACCACCCTACATCAAAATGAAATGCAGAAACCTCAAGTAATAACTTGGAAAACGCTCATGGTCTCGCTAAAGTTAATACAAACATACAGCAGCCGATGAAAGCAACCAACGACTTCATTTCTCAGTCTTGCGCCTTTTCTTGTTAGACTTCCTTTTCCGGTCTCACACCTTTCTTCTTCTCAGACTTTTCCGGTTTCGTGTCTTTCTTCTTATCAGGCTTCTCCGGTTTCGTGCCTTCCTTGGCAGAGTTCTCAGGCTGTTGCTTCTTCTCAAGCTGGTTCCGAGACCTCTGTAAGAAACCCACGACCAGTGCAAAGAATATGAGAATCTATTATGTGCCCAAGTATCAAGCAGCTTTATTAGGGACAGCGACGCGACACCACAAAAACAAAAATGGGTTTTGTTTAGGAAAAATGTTCATCGTCCTAGAATTGATATCCATGGTGCAATGCTGCTGGAGATCACTTGGTATAGAGACGATAACACTATGATATTGCACAAACTTTGAGCTCACTAGGCCTTTCAGTATGGCTTCTAATACAAATCAAGAGGTTGTGATACCATACAAATCGATATGTGCAGCAGCATGCTAATACAAATCAAGAAGTTTTGATACCATACCTTCTTCTGCCTCCTCCGAAGTTGTCGCTGCCTGCCCGAATCCTTCTTTGGCTTTACTACTTGCTGAAACATTTAACAGGTATATGAGTGATTAAAAGCCACAGAGAATACCAATTCAATTACAAACAATTCAATTTCAAAAAATATTTTGGTCAGGCGAAACAAGAGACTTCTTAATAAATAGGGCAGAAACCTGTGCAAGAGCTATAGTCCGAGCATGTCGTTCCGCATGTGTTTCTGCCTCTTCCTCCAGCTCACCATCACTATTGAGCATCATCTTAAGCCTCCCATTTTCTAGCAGCTTCTTTGATCGAGCATGTCTCTGCAATAGATAAATTTAAATAAAGACACATGAAAAAGGTACCATTTACACAACTCTTACATCTTGTTTTTTGATTGTTTCTCTGTATGTTATCTTCTTTACTTAACATTAGAAACTGGACGGAAACATTGGCTTTCTTCTGAATTACTAACCTTCGATTCAAGATGTACCCTGATCATGTCCTCACTTAGGCACATGATTCTAGGACAAAGCTTGCACTTATACACAGATTTGCACTTCAGAACGTAGTTATTGAAATCGAACTCAAGAGGATCATCCTTACTGACAGCACCCTTGGAAGAATTAGCTTTACCACTTGAAGCTTTCTTAACAGGCAAATTTATCACATGGTCATACATCGGGCTGCTGTTCTCGTCATCATCATCATCTGAAAGTGAGTGTTTCCTCAGAAAAACTGGTACTAGATACTTGTATCTTGCCACAATACTTAACAAGCATTCAACATACAGACTGAAGGTCATATTGAAGTATCCACAGGATGACTAGATACAGATGCTTCACAGTTCACACCAAAGTGGTTAATAAGCTGCTAAAGCGGCACTGGATGGAAATTGATGCTATTACTCGTATTCCAGGCACAACGGAATTGGTCCAACAAACAAGAATTATCAAATATCAAAAGATGTTACTAGCCTTAAGCTATTGCCAACTAATAAGGCTCCCAAACCCTAATATACCAACCAAAAATAGAGTTCCATGACTACAAAAACAAAACCTCTGAGGAAGCAGCCTACCACATCTGGTTAATACTTCTCTAATTGATATACACAACCAGGACCAACAAGGTGACTAAAGTATAAGAAGTGGAGTAAATATAGTGGTAAATACGTAAATGGATATATTGTCAGATGGCACTAAGAGGTTATTTCTATTCTAAGATCCAAAGTACAAACACATGTCCCTCAAAGTCTAGACAGAACCAAATATGCCGGTGAGCTTTGCACAAACATACTCCTGCAAACAGAACTTCACACGGAAGAAAAAGATAGACAGTGTTACCGAGTCCCTAATTAATTCTTAACGATTTGTACCACATCACAGCATATGAATACAAAAGGGAGAACTGTACTGACATGTCATCGTAGATGATAATATAATACATCTACTTTACTACAGGAACTGAGCCTAAACTGTATCTTACATATTCTTAGAAACCTCCACATCTAGAAATGATCACAGGTTATTGATAGAAGCAGGTAGAAATAATATGAAGTCCACATAAACGCAAGAACAAATAGCACCTACCTACAGAAGGTCCGTCAACATCATGCCCAGAGCTGTCCTCACTTTGGTGTCCAGAAGCTGACACACAGAAGCAACCGAATAAGGAAAACACTATCCATAATCTTTTACATCCAATGGGTCCGAAACTTAAACAAGTGAAGCCCATAGTGAAACCATAAAACAACAAAACGCAGAGATACAGATTATCATTGGCCCTAACACACAGTTCAATTCTGAAGTACTAGACAATAGAAATATTACAAGACAGATAGTACATATTAACAGTTGATGGTAGAGAAATATAGCACTACTCCAACGGTTTGTACATCATACTGGAACAACATGAACCATCCTATACGGGAACTATGCAATCAAATACGTACATTACTCAGCCTGAAACCAGTTCATGCAAAGACATAAACTGAAAACCAACATTCATCAAGTTCTTCAGACAAGTAGTACATGAGGAGTGTTGATGTGCTTAGATCAAGTATCACTGGCGGCGCACAAGGCACAACCCATCAGCCTACCCATCAAGAGCGAGCGATGTGAACAAGAAGAACGCACTCACCCTCCTCCTCCTCTTCGACCTGTTTATGTTCTATTTCCTCCTCATCGTCCTGTTCTTCCCCCGACTCATCCGACTCCCCGGCCGCTTCATCCTCCTCTTCTTGTGCTACATCTCGCTGTTCCTCCAATTCCACCTCCTCTTCTCCCTCGAGGTCGGGGTCCGAGTCCGAGCCAGAGGACGACGAGGAGGAGGAAGAGGTGGCGCTGTTGTCGCCGTGGTCTTGCCGAAAAAACCGCCTCTTGATCATATCTGCTGCCGCCGCCGCTTGTTCGAGAGAGGAGGGGAGAGGCGAGGCGATGTTTTGGGGGAGGCTGGATGAAGAAGCAGTGCTAGGCCAGACGGGGGTTTGGCTTGGTTAGAAAGAGGGAGAGGAGCGCGGGCCGTTGGATCTAGGTCATACGGCAGGCCTGGGCTGAGATTGACCAGGGGACATCGCGATTACCGGCCCACTCTAGAGCCGAGCCGAGCCGAGCATATGATGTAAAAACAAATTAAACTCACGCAAATACACCTCCCCACTACGTGAAAGGCCCCAACATATGATGTAAAAACAAATTAAGGTAGTGAGTTTAGTAGTGCACGTGTAACACCTAAAACCTTACATTGTGGAACGGAGGGAGTAGTTCTCGCAACACTTTGTTTGTATGTAGATCTAATAAGGCTAAATTCACACCTGCGAGATGGGTACCACCACTAAAACATCGAGCCTTTTCAAATTTGCAGAATTTTATTCATATAGTCTGTATAACTCAATCACACATCAATGTCAAGTGAATGAGTTCAAACAGATCTTGAACTATATATGGACTCATTACCATGCTCAAATGTACACAAACACTCATATTGACGTGTGTAGGACATAACAAAATGGACAAGGATAAGCATACATCACTTGCTCTACAGGCAGGCAGCAATACTCAGAAGGGCTCGTTCATTTCAGTTTGGACTCCCTCATTTAAGGATGGACAGTGAGAAGTATGATTCATTGTCCATTTCAATTTCACCAGACTTGCTGAATTTACAGATCAGCATATATTAAAGAAACGATCATCCATCCCTTATGCATTCAGCACCTCCGTCGTGGCACGATATGGCACACATTCAGTTTTTATGCTGCATCCTGCCACTCTCTGCCCCAGCATAAGGATCGATGATAACATTAATCACCGCTGGTTTCCTGGCACGAAACGATTCTGTAAGGGCGGATTTTAGCTCGACTGGCGTCTCGGCAAGGTAACCTTTCCCGCCGAAAGCTTCCATCATTTTATGGTAACCCGCAGCCGGAACAAAAGAGGTTGGGGCAGGGTCATTTTGTGGGGCCCAGTTAACTCATCAGGGCTTCTTCGGTCACCACCATAGACACCATTATTGTTGAAAACAATTACAACAACAGGCAGCTGGTACCTTACTAATGTCTGCAAAATGAACAACACAGTATAGAGATCAGGCTCAGGAGATCTATATTTGGTACTACGTACTCAAAACAAAAGAACATGATTTTCTATAAATTAATAAAAACTATTTGTTAAGATCGACATGATTTTTCTTTATCCCTACATCTGGTCTTATCCTTGGCTCATTCTACACGACCACACCTCCAGCCATCATCGAACAGCGTTTGCCCCTCTAAACTACTAATGTAGCAAGTTCGCAAAAAAAGGAGCAGGGCTTCTCTCAGCAAGGATTGTATGTTACACAAGAATGGCTATGTTCTTCAAATGGTTGCACGTGCACCTTGTTGCACCTTGAACTACCTCCGATCCGAAAAAAACGTCAGACGTTATTTATACATGGATTTGTGTTGTGTACGCTGTTTTCTTACGACAGTTTTTACGGACTGGAGGGAGTAATTTACTATGACCATGGCAGGATTGTCAGTATGGACATGCAATCAACTCCACAAAATAATTTTTTTTGCGTGCTGCATGCTTCTACGAAGGTGTCGGACCCATACATCTGCAAAGTTGATATCCATCGATCTGTCAAGGTGTACCAAATTATTTTTAATACCCTCTTATCTTTTGCAACTGAAGTGCACAGCCTCTCTGTGCTTAGGCCTTATTTAGCAAATAATTGAGCAAAACTCTACGGTTAAGAAATGCTTCATCAATAACTCATACGAATCGGTAGCACATAAGATGTTCAGCTCTTCTTCTCATTTACTGATAGGCAACTATACGACTTGCACATCCAGGAGATCACAGAGCAGAATTAAAATAAGTGTCTTATAGCCTCACGGCTTGAAAATGAAAGCAATCATATTGTGTTTGACCGTTAAGCCTGGTTACCATAAAAGCAAAATTATGTGATTGCTGGATTGGCAGTATAGACTGATAAGCCTGATGTAAGATGCTAAAATTCTATGCTCAATTAAATGTGTAACTTAGGACTAATGGGATACTGAATTTGTTACTCCCTCCGATCAGATTAAAATGTCGCTAGGATTGTACTGCCACGAACAACCGCAATGTACAGCTCGCGTCACTTTTTATGGATCAGATGAGTATTATGTATGAAGCTGTATGTTCATGTGCCTAGAGACACTAGGAGATTAGAGAGGTACAATCAAGATTAAATATAAATGAAGATGGCTTAATTATATTGAGCTGTAAAATGTAGAATGTGGAAGTGTATAACTGAAATGTAGCATGTAGACTACCTGGACTGGTTTTATCGGGATGAATCACTATGAGGATAGCCCAGAACAGGGGACAACCTTTTGTAAGGGATCAACAGACAACAGCGCAATCCTGATCCGTAAAAGTTAAAAAGGATATTTAAGACTTCTAGTTTCAATACAACAAGAGCCAGCACATATCGGAATTGTGTACGGTGCTTTGCATATCCATTAGGCCAATTTGCTGGCATGATGTGATAGTATCATACTAAGAGGTGGAACAGTTTACTACAGTTTGTATTGTATGATGATGGTGCCTAGAATGTCTGGGCATTATTGGCAACAACATGGAGTACCCAATCAACTACCCTTTATTTCTCGAACCCAGATCATGATAAATTCAGCTCACAGCAGCATGATAATAGCAAAAGTAAATAACAGTAGGAAGCAGCAAAGGGTACTAATAATACTTTAGTGCAAATTAAATCAAATAATCTGTCAATTGTCACTATTATGTTTGTGAACCTGCAATAAAATGTTGCTACTCATACCTCAACCTCCATTGCACTGAATCCAAATCCAGAATCGCCCTCCACAGCAACCACGAGTCGTTTTGGCTCAGCCACTGCAGCTGCAATACAATACCCCAAACCGACCCCCATCGTCCCCCATGTCCCTGCATCCAGTCTTGTCCTTGGCTCATTCTGCACAAGCACAGCCCTGCCAACATCCATGGTATTTGCCCCTTCTGAAACTACTATGGGAGCAGGGCTTCCCTCAGCAATAATCGCATCCCGGATAATTCGCAGGGGTGTCATGAAATTGAACGGCATGACATCTTTCGCAAGTTGCGCCTCCATCTTAAGCACATTGTCCTTTGCCTTCTTGGTGATTGCATCGACCCATGGGTGTGACCGCGCCAAGCAGAATGGCTGGTCTTTGATTTCCCTGTTGATCAACTCAACGACTCTCTTTGCATCCCCAACGAGACCGAGGTGCGGCTTCCGGAGCTCAATCTCATCCTCATCGACGTCCACAAGTATGAACTTGACATCCTTGGACCATTTGGGCGGCTCGCCAAAGTGAAGCAGCCAATTCAGCCTGGCACCGACGATTAGCGCCACATCGCACTGGCCGATGGCGAGCGATCGTGCCGCGGTGGCGGACAGCGGTGCGCGTCTGGCACGACCCCCTTCCCCATCGGCGTCGGCAGGAAGGGGATGCCCGTGGTGTCCACCAGCTTCTGGATCGCCTCCTCAGCGCGGGCGTAGGCGGCGCCCTTGCCGAAAACAACCAGAGGCCGTTCCGCGCGATGGAGCAGCTCCGCCGCCTCGTCGATGCCCTTGTCTAGGGACTTGTGCTTCGGCGGGGGAGAACTGGAAGCGGCGGCATCGGCAACGGCTGCTGCGATGAGGGCGTCTGCCTCGGATTGGGTGAGGGTTTGGTGGAGGACGTCAGATGGGATGTCCAGGTAGCATCCGCCGGGGCGGCCGGCGACGGTGGCCGCGAGGGCCTGGAAGACGAGGCGGGGATGTCGGCGATGGCGGTGGCCTTGACGGCGAGCTTGACAAAAGGCTTGGTGGCGGCGATCTGATCGAGCTCCTGGAAATCGCCCCTGCCGACGTCGGCCTGGGCGCAGGATCCGGAGACCATGAGGACCGGCCAGGCGTTGGCGGTGGCGTGGGAGAGGCCCGCGAGGCCGTGGACGCACCCGGGCCCGGAGACGGTGAGGAGCAGGCCGGGGGCGCCGGTGAGGAAGCCGTAGGCGGCGGCGGCGTAGCCCGCGGACTGCTCGTTGCGGAAGGCGAGGAAGCGCACCCCGGCGGCGGCGGCGCGGAGGCGAGCGAGGTGACCGGGATCCCGACCACCCCGAACATGTGCCGCGCGCCGGCGGCGGCCAGCGCGAGCCCCGCGACGGCGCTGCCGTCCACCTTCGCGGTCAGGGCGGTCTCGGCCGCCATCCTCGCTCTGAAGATGGGAGTAGGTGAACAACTGAGCACGGAAGTTTATAGAGGAGACGCGGCGGCGGCGAGCCGGCGGCTACGCAGCGCAGGCGATGACCGTTCTGTGGCAGCGGTGGATCTGGCAAAGATGGAAGCACCTTCGTTCTTTCTTCCTGCTAGTGAGTGGTGACTGACTGTCATGAGTGAACCTGTCCGACTTGAGAGTTGCTTCTCAGATATGGTCAAAATCAATGTTGATGCTGGTCTCCTACAAAATTCTCTTCACGGCTGTAATGGAAATCTCTTCCATGCTAGATCAAGAAGATACCAGGCCGTGGCCAATTCTGTTGTGATGGAAGCAAATGCTTCGAGAGACGGAGTTCTCATGGCACCGGAGCTGGGAACACCACAAGATCATCGCTCGAAAGTGATGCCAATCCAGGTCCTTTTTTTATTATCTTTGGGCCAAGAGAGATGAAGCAAGTCAAGGAGAGAAGCTCCCGGATGAACATGAACCTGCAGGCCGGCAGGCTCGCCGGCGGCGGCAGTGCAGATGCAGATGATACCTGCCCTGCGGCGGTGTATCTCGAGAAAGAGGAAGGCGCCTTCGCTTCTTTCTGCTTGGTGAGTGGTGACAGTCACTCCACACTCATGATGTGACTTTAATTTGCTTCTTCAGTCAAAGTTTATCGTGATTTTACATTATCCACTATTATTGAGTAAATTTCAAAAGGTTCTTAAAACACCACAGTTTGAAGGGTACAAGATTCCAGCAAACCATAACTCCGATCTAAGAGCATCTCTAGCAGATACCGGATACTTTGGTACCGAATATTTCATATCCGGTTGACCGTAAATCCTTTTCCTGTACTGCGCGGCGCGGGGCAGAATAGTTTGTCGCATCTGTTCTGCCACCCTACCGGTACCGAATATTATTCTTTTGCATGTTTCATCAGATTTATTCGGTACCAACACCTGTCCTGCTCCGGCTCGGCCAGATCATCCTCCTAATCGGCCAACTGATCGTCCTCCTGATCGGCCATCAAGACCTCTTTCTCCTGCTCCGAATCGACCACCACACCCTCTTTTTACGGCAACAACATCGTGAGCAAATTGTGGACGGTGTTGTGTGGAGAGAATATGAGCGACGTGCAGCCGTCGAGGGTTATATTCGTGTGAAGCGGCACCAACGCCACCTGAAGCGATGCGTGAAGTTGAAGCGGCGGCGGTTGCGCATCGACACCAACCACCTTGTTCCCACGCGACGCGAAGTTGAAGATGCGGCGATTTGTTGGATTGCTCGAATTTTCGGTCCGTTTGGGGGCGATCCTTGCGCCGCCATGGACTGGTCCCTCCATTTGGGCGGCTGTCCATCAACCCCATTGGGTCTCAATTGAGGATGTCGGACATAAATTTCATGGCTGGTCCCTCCATTTGGGCGGCTGTCCATCAACCCCATTGGGTCTCAATTGAGGATGTCGGACATAAATTTAGAGTGTGTCGTTGGAGATGCTCTAACTCTGATCTAATGCCGCATTTCTATCTAGTGGGACTCACTGGCTTATGTGTTGAGATAGGATATTTACGAGTGGGACTCACTCAACGCATTTCTATCAAGTGGGACTCACTCAACACATGATCGTAGCTATGGGTAAGAGATAAAACGTGGACACGTACTCTACCTATTACCTAAGCCGCAAAGGCTGTTGGAGGTCACTTGCAGACTTGCAGTTCGGGAATCTATTCGATGGCAACAAGCGACCAAAAGCAAACAGCCATGAGAAGATGCTGAGCAATCTACTGCCGTTTTTGGCCGTTTCATTGTCGTTCCCGGCTCTTTTCTTAGATGATCGGCGCATAATCTGAAGTCGGACGCTTAAGCAGTACTGCAGTCACTACAGGAAAGAGGCAAGATGCCGACGGCCACAATCTACGTCGACGGCATTTTGTGTCGAGGCCGTCGGCGTAGACCAGCTCGTCGACTTGGCCGTCGGCGTAGCCAGGCCGTGAGTAGGGTCCGTCAATGTGTTTCCGTTAGAAAAATTTAATCGAAGCAAGAGGGATTCGAACCTGGGACATGCGACCAAACTAGCTACGATATGCTAACCAAATACCAAAGGCTGCTTGCTGTTTACGTTGGAGACACGCGAGTATATGTTCATTATCCTCACGGTAGTACTAAAAATTGCAACTATATTTGTTTAAGCACATTTCCTTCTTGTACAGAACTTGGCAACAATAGTTATACTATGTTATATCATTATGATGACAAATTCTAAGTTTACATTATTTTTGCATACATAATTATTTATTTATTGCACCATTTATAAGTAAAATATATATTGTTTTTAAAAATAGCCAAAACTCAGCTCCTAAATGTGACACACCTCCCAAGTGTGACCCGCTTCACATACAACACTTATCCCACTGTGAAACTCCCACTTTTAGTGCATTAAATGGAATTTTATGATTAATTGTGCTCAAACTTGAAATTATTTTTACAAATATCATTTTTTTATAAGTGCCGAATGACATTTTCTGTGAAGCAAGTACAAAAAATATGGTGCAAAATGACACCAATCCAAGTTCCACGCAAAGTATTCCATATTTGATGGATAGTCTAAACATATTACTAATTGTCTCGCTTTCTACCTATTTTCGCCTATTTAAATGACTTTATACCAATTTTGAAAATAATTCAAACTTAAACTACAACTGTGTGATAGTTCACTCTGGATTTTTCTCAAAATCATTTTAAGGTACACAAGTAGTGATTATATCACAGAACCTTCGATAGTTTTTAAAAATTCGACCTTCTTCGACGAATAGCCATGGTGGCTATTTTGACCGTTTTTTCAAAATAATCAAAGAAAGTGAAAGATTACTCAAAAAAAAAAAACATTTGGCATGGAGTCCTTTTATGTGTACTAGTTGCTAGCAAAAATAATAAACTTGAGTTTTGAGAACCTTTTCAAAAGAATTCTTCACAAAAAGTATATCATCTATAAACATGCACTAGTAGGGAAATCCCTACCGCTGGCGATTTTTTTAGCCTACAACTGGCGAATTCGGTTTCGCCAGTACAAAATGGCCAGTGGTAGTTGCTACCGCTGGCCGTCCCCGTGTCGCCAGTGGTACGAAATTGTATCACTGGCGAACACGGCTCCCGACCGCCAGAATAAAGATTAAAGCAAATAAAAAATTAACTAAGGATGCATGCATCTAACGAGTTGTGTACATAAGACAGAATAAAGATTTATTCCTCGATCACCTTCTCTCCGGTATCTACGGAAACGGTTAACAACCATTTAACGAGTTGAATGGCCTGTGATCACCTGAACGGCTTAAGCGCCTTTCTATATCGGCATTAGATGGTGGTTGAAAGCCGTAGTAGAACCCTAGTAAGTGGGTGGACTTATAGCTGAAAACTCTCACTTTGGGTGAAACGGAGGGAACCTTTGCAAGATATGGGTGGATATTGGTTTTGGATGTTCCTATGTCCTAAACTAACATAACCAAGAAAAAAGTCCACTGGCCTACACCCTTTCGACTCCGTTCAAAGGGTACACCCGATCTTTGACTTTTTTTCAACGGGTCCAGGGTTTCGTCGAAGCGGGGCTTCGGAGCGTCTGAAACCCACCAAAACTAAAAATTCTTTGGCATGGAGTCATTTTATGTGTATTAGTTGCTAGAAAAATGATAAACATGAGTTTTGACAAAGTTTTCAAAAAACTTCTTCACAAAAAGGTCAATTATCTATAAACATGTACAAGTTTCGAATCAAATGACCTAGATATGATCATTCCCGTGGCATAATTTGTGATAATGTGCCCATATTTTAGACATAGGTGTATCTTGGTATGACAAAGAATGTTTCAGAACTGAGGTCTTTCAAACTAGTTTTATAAATATCATTTTTCATTTTTTAATTGTCAAAAATGACATTGTTTGTGAAGCAAGTACACAAAATATGGTGGGAAATGGCACCCATCCAATTATCACGCAAAGTAGACCATAGTTTATGGATAATGGAGCAATATTAGGAATTTTATCGGTTTCTACCTAATTGTGCCTATTTAATTGACTTCATACCTTTTTTCCGAAAGTAATTGAAATATGAACTATAAGTGTGTGATACTTTTCCCTGAGAGTTTTACAAAAATAATTTTATGATAGAAAAGTAGTGATTATATCACGTAACCGTCGATATTTTTTAAAAATGCGACCTCTTTCAATCAAAACCAACGGTGGTCATTTTGCCCATTTTTTACGAAAACCTCAAAGACAGTGAAGAAAACCTTAAATAATATGATTAAATTTGTATTTATCATTTTTATTTGCAACTGTTACACAAAGAGGCGACCCAAGGCGCAAGTTTCACATCTTTTCGATTTGTTTATATTTAGTTACGCTGCTTTGAAAATGCCAAAAAAACACAAATGCATGTACTATATCCTGATTGGTTGGGAGAAATAAGGCGTGGATTGATGACATGGCGTCTTATGATTGGTCCAAACACCTCACCACCCGCACCATCTCCTCTCCTCTCTCCTTATCCTCTCACGCTGTCAGACACCAGCACCACACGCACCTTTTTTTTTGCGGTTCACCACACGCACCTTATCCTCTCCTCTTTTCCTTCTCCTCTCACGCACCACACACATCTTCTCTCGCCTCCGTCCCGATCTCGCGGGAGCCCAGGCGCGAAATCCTAGCCCCCGGCGGCGATGTGCGGGTGCGTGGCGGCCATCACCAGGGCGGTGCTGGCTTTCCTCGACGCCGTCCTCGTTGGCTGCTTCCTCTCCGACGCGGAGCGCCGGCCCCGACGCGGAGCACCGGGTAAGGGAAACCCCACCTAGCACTAGCGCGCCCTCCCGCTTCCTCCCGCCGCCCTCGCCTCGGGCTGTTCGATCCAGGTTGCTTCGTGCCAGCCGGTGACGATTTTTGTGGTGTGCTCGCAGGATCCGCCGGTGACGACGCAGCTGTCCGCCGCCTCCATCTCCTCAACGTCGCCGTCCGAGCTGTACGCCGCCGTCCGACCTCGAGCCGCCGACCACCCGCACCGGCGTCTGCGCCATCCTTCCGCCACGGTGGCTCTGCCTCCTCATCTCTTCACCGAGTTGGTGGAGGACATGGAGCTCTGCCTCAAGCCCGCCACGGTTGCAGCGCCGCTGTCCTCCCCCCGTCGGACGCCGCCGCTCCTAGCCCGTCCCGAGCTCGTCCCCACCGAGGGGCGGCCGGGATTTTTTTGTGACATGAGGCCGCTCTACGCCGACGGCATTGCCTTCGGCGTCTGGAGGGCTGATGGAGACAGACGGATGCCGTCTTGTGGGTCCCACCACAGCGTACGCCGACGGGGGCGCATACGCCGACGACAAATTGGCTACGCCGACAGTCCGCTACGCCGACGGCGAGACGCCGTCGGCGGCCGTCGGCGTATGGGTACGCCGACGGCAAACGTTTGTACGCCGACGGCACCCGGCCGTCGGCGTTTCGAGCGTTTCCTGTAGTGAGTAGGTGTAAAATTAGAGCTCCTAGCAGCGGGATCTTTCTGTAATCATCAGCAACGGGCTAGATCTAAATCATTTTAGGCGCCCATGCGTTGGTCTATCTCTGCAATGCATTATCGTATTACCTCGATAGATTTTGGCATGCATCAATTTGATCGAGTAAATTCCATATGAATCATGGATCCACGATACCTTAGGGCAACTCTAATCTTTTTGATTGTTCATACGAGGAAAGGTGAACATAACACCCAAACAACGGCCTTCCTACTTGTCCATCCATATCCAATTTTCATCTGATATTTTCTATCTTATTCTCAAAGTTTTCCTCAGTCTGAGGAATAATCGAGAAAATTGTCCATGTCCACTCAACATGTTGTCTCAGCTGTCCACGTGTTATGGACGAATTCATGTCAATATGTAATACTTTTGTTGTTATCCAGTGCCCAAATTTTTCATTGTTCAGTATGTATGTCAATATACAATGCCACACTTGTATGCCAATGTGTATTGTTAGCTTTTCCAAAAGGTAATTGAGTTCAAATGGAATCATTATTGAATCTACATGTTTGAATATTTAGTTTCAATTTATATGTCTCAAATATGTTATTGTAAGAGAAGGGAAAACAGCAATACAGATCAAATGGACAAATTAGGAGCACCATTAGGTACCATGGTAAAATGACCCATCCTCATTTGTCCAACCATTCATCAAATGGAAGATTTGAGGAATAGTGGACAACATTTGATACACACTCTTGAAGTGCCCTTATCAGCACCCTCCTTCGCATGATGTCTTCAATTAGAGTGTGTGACTCCAGGCGGCACCTCGTCCTTGGCCCTAACCTAAAATAATGCTTGATTTTCTCCATACTACGACCGAGAGGGCGAACCCCCTAGATCGTGCCAGAGAATATGCTGTAGACATTGTTGTACTTGACATGGACAATCCTTTACCAAAGGAATCCTTCTCCATGGTAGGTTTCCATATCCGCTTGAGATTTTTTTTTTGAGGTACAAGGTGGTCGTATCCACCGTCCGAATAGATAGAAATAGTTGACCCAGTTTATAAGGAAAACCGGGTCCAAAAACCATACAAGCTGTACAAAAGAATTATACAGACGAAGCGACCCGCCGCCCACACGACCCAACTCGAACAAACGCCACAACACACGCCACCCTCTCCGAGGCCGCCGCCCCGGCGTAACAACCAGATCGACTTTCGCATTGCCCGAAAGCGATCCAGTCATGGTCGACAAACCCTCTGCCCACGCAGTCTTTATCCAGGTTGACACCAAAACCACCTATACCGGGGCCGCCGCCCCGGAGAAGCAACCAGATCGACCTTCGCATTATCCGAAGGCGATCCAATCAGGTCGACGAACCCTCTGCCTCGGGTTGTTCATTCTCTTTGTATTAGTCAACACAAGGCCTTTGTGATCTCTTGTCCGACCAAACGCCTACATGTTGATAAGACGATATTTGCGCTTCAAATCTAAACCCTCACATTAGAAACGAAACCTATGCAAGTCCATCGCAACATGGGTGTCCATCTGGGAGCCGAAAAGAACCCATAGCAAATGTAGTTAGGCTCAAGGAGAGAATCAGCAGCTAGTACCATAACCTGGAGGATGTTATGGCTTTGTTCTGGGAGGAGAGCTCTCCTCGTGCTTGACAAAGTACTATTTTACCATTCTAAAAAAAACTTGTAAACTGAAAATACAATTACACCAATAATGGAAGACTGATGCGATACCAACACCTACCGTATCTGCGTGATATGCTAACCTGCATCGTCCTCTCGTGCATAATCAAATGTGTGCAGACAGAGATGCTGTGATAGTCTAATGTGTTAATTACTGATGGATGCAGACAGAGATGCTCCGATAGTCTAATGTGTACCATTGCAAGCCGCTAACCTGCTTCAATCAATATTGTCGAATATATGCTCTTTCCATTTGAATGGATTTTTCAAATAAGGTTAGGTTTGCGCGCGCGTTAGCGCGTGGGTGCCGAGATAGTACTGGTGCACGAATGGGTTTATATATGATTCCGCACAGTAGTGGTGCTGTTAAACAACCAGACCTCCTCTCCACCCGTCTCTCGCTCTTTAGTCAACTCGTGTTGGAGCAAGAGCAGCGGCGCCATGGCGATCGTGGAAGCTGGCGTCGAGAGGCCTCACGTGGTGTTCTTCCCTTTCCCAGCACAGGGACACATCAAGCCGGCGCTCCAGCTGGCCAAGCTCCTCCACCATTGCCATGGCTTTGAGGTCACCTTTGTCCACACCGAGCACAACAGCCGTCGTATCCTCCGCTCGCGTGGCCCCGGCGCGCTCGCCGGCATCCCGGGGTTCCGCTTCGTGGCCGTCCCGGACGGCCTGCCACCGTCCGAGCTGGACGCCACACAGGACATGGGCACCCTGTTTTCCGCCATGGGGACCTTGGGCCTGCACTTCAGGAAGCTCGTCTCGGATCTCCCGCCTGTGTCCTGGGTCATCTCCGACATGGGGCACATCCTGTCCACGGCCAATGAGATGGGCCTTCCCAGTGTTACTCTCTGGACTGCCAGCACGTGCAGCTTCATGGCGTGTCTGCACTTGCAGACGCTTGTCGACATGGGAATTGTCCCCCTCAAAGGTAATATTTTGATATTCAGATAAGCCTTAATCCTTCATTACTGATTTTCTGTTGTTGAGTGGCATCACGAATTATTTCCGAAGCCAAAACTGAGTTATGATTACTGATGCGACCAAATGAGATTTAGACAACTCTTTGTACTGTGGAGATGGAATGCAATCACTTACTTTGACAAACAGATGTTGAACAGCTAAGCAATGGATACCTAGACGACACGGTCCTGGACTGGGTGCCGGGGATGCCAAAATACATCCGTCTGAGTGACTTCCCAGGCTTCATCCGCACCACGGACCCGGACAACCCCACTCTCAGAGCCATGTTGCGCTCAACGGCTTCCAAAATGACCAACCCATCTGCCGTCATCCTTCACACCTTCGACGAGCTAGAGCGGGAAGTGATCGCTGCGATGTCGTCCATGTTGGCACCGATCTACGCCGTCGGGCCATTGCCGCTCCTCCTTGGTCAAATCGCCGACGGTGTGACCGACACAATGGGGTCAAGCCTTTCCAAGGAGAACCATGCCTGCCTGGAGTGGCTCGATGGCAAGGTGCCGAGCTCCGTGGTGTATATAAGCTTTGGAAGCATAACGACGCTCACGAGTCAACAACTGGTAGAGTTCGCATGGGGTTTGGCTAATAGTGAAAAAGAGTTCTTGTGGGTGATTAGAAATGACGAGGTGAATAATGGCGACGACCCTCTTGCTGTGCTGCCGTCGGAGTTCTTGGAGGAGACCAAGGAAAGGAGCTACGTGACGAACTGGTGCCCGCAAGAAGCGGTGCTTCGGCACGAGGCGATTGGCGCATTCCTCACGCACTGTGGGTGGAACTCGGTTCTAGAGAGCATCAGCGCTGGGGTGCCGATGTTGTGCTGGCCGTTCGTCGGCGATCAGTACACGAACACGAGGTACGTATGCTCGGAATGGGGCATTGGCTTGGAGATCAGCTCCAACGTCAATAGAAATGAGGTGAAGGCGGCCATCGTGGAAATGATGAATGGGGAGAAGGGGAAGGAGATGAAGAGAATGGTGATGCGATGGAAGGAGAAGGCAACCGTGGCTGCACTACAAGGTGGGCCATCATGGGCAAATTTGGAGAAACTGGTCAACGAGGTACTTTATGTACCTCCAAAGAAATATGACTAGGCTGGTGGTGTGTGTATATTTGTAATAATTCATGACATATATATTTTTATAAAATTGTTGTGATCTTCATCGGAACCTTATGTGTTGGTTATTTAGTCGTTAATTAAATAATTAAATGAGCATAACCATTTTTTGGGCATAAATGCACATTTTTGATGGGTCATATGTTTACTACCTTTGTCCCATACTCCCAATATATGAAGGAAATCTCTACATATATCAATCCCCCTAGAATCCCTGGCTTGTGGTTGATTTGCATTTTGGGCCCGCAAATCAGCGACTCAGCGTGCTGACTGGTTTTCTGCTCTGATGCATGTTATTTCGCTGCGCGTGGGCCAGGCTTTTTTGGGCCCGCTTGTTGGTGTGAGGCCTCGTCGCGTGTGTGCTGCCTTCTCTGTGTCTTCCGCCTGTTTGCCTGGGTCGGTTCGGCGTTTGGGAACAGACGCGTGTTGGGCACGTGGTGTCTTCTCCTTTGTTCTCTCTACTTCTTGGGTGCTCTCGCTTCAGTCTCCCGTGGCTCTCACGGTTCGATTGCTGCGCTGCCGCTGGTTCTCTGCCGTCTGGTGTGATTCTTTGTGCTCTTCTCTCTTGATCTCGCGGCCTCTGTTTTTTCAGGTCTGTATTCTATCTGGATTGGTGGATTGGAGCGTCCGTGCTTGCGATCTGTGCCGGCGGCCGGCGCCGGCGACGACTCCGGTGTCCCCTGGTGAGGCGGCTGCTCTTTCCTTGTGTCCCCTTTGCTTGCTTGTGCTACGGCGTTGGATTGGGGATTTTTTTGTGATTTGCTTCATGCATTTCGTGGGTCACATGCCTGGACTGTACAGTTCTCTGTTCCTGGGAATCTAGATTGGTTGGATTTGGGGATTTTTTTTTGTGATTTGCTCTATGCATTTCGTGGGTCACATGGCTGGATTGTACAGTTCTCTGTTTCCTGGTAATCTAGATTGGTTGATGTGCTGAGTGTTGTGCGTGCATGCGTGTTTTGTTCATTGTCTGTGTCGATTTGGAGATGTACTCATGGCATGTATCGTTGCCGGATGTCGTGGATTGTTTCCCCCATGTTGATTATGTATTCTTCTTTTCCCTATTGCCTTGTCGGATGTCGTGGTCTCTTTTTTGGTTGTTCTGTTGCTCTGCTGGTGCGATTAATAGGTCAGGAATTCATTAATGTTCTATGGAACTGACTGCAATCGGTTTGTTCTTTTGACTCTGCCCGATTTGTTCCCGTAAGCAATGATTTTTGCCACACATACATGTAGTCAATACTAATTCACATAGTATCATATTTAGGCAGCACCCTCTCCCCTCCTTTAGATTGCTATCTAATGGCACATCAGCAGTAACCTACAAATCTTAAGGTGTCTTTGTGGATTCAGGAGAAGATTATTTAGAAATAACTCCAACTAACTGAACTCTGATTCTTGAGTTAACTATGCCATATTAAGCAAATACTTCTGCTATTTTCAGAATTCAGCATAATGACTAGCCCTCTTACGAATTTCACCACAAGGGAACTACTGAACAAAATTGAGGAAAGCAAGTTGATCTAGAAACTAGGAGCTCCCAGGTTGTTGTAGTATTTTATTTCTCTATTTTATCTATATAGCAGGCTCTGAAAGCTTTAGCCGAAAAGCATAAACAACCTGTTTTGCAGATCCCAGGACAAAGCATTGTTTCTACTGCCCAGAACAAACGACTGGGCCAAATGAACAAATGACCACTCAAAACGATCGTGGGAGTGCTTACTAGCAAGATCGCCAATGCAATGTTCATTTTGTCGTGTATATACCTTAGCTGGTAGCCTGGTAGCACTAGGTGGTCTTGAAGAAGAACTAGCTATCTGATGGGCACAGGGTTACTTGCTTGACCTACTCAGTTTGCTTGCTGATGCCTGGTGCAGCTAAGCAAGCCTAGCTTGAGCCAGCTGGGAAGACAAAGAGAAGATAGGTGGTTTTAGAGAAATACAAATGGCAACAAAATATCTAATGGAAATGCAATTTTGTAGTCATGAAGAGTGCAAGCCCATTTGCTGACAAGATCGCAGAATCAAGTGCATCCATGTTAGAAGGTCACAGTTGATATTCTGACCTCTTTAGCTACTATTTTTATCTATATATTTAGCGTATCCTCCTATTGGCGCATTTTCAAAATATCGTATATCAGCCCGATACCAATATTTGTATCCGTATCGGTGCATCGTAGGTTGTCGAGGCTATGGTGGCTGCTGTTATAGCCGAGGAGAAGGTTGCGGAGGTGGACATGGAGGCAGCAATGCGGTCCAGGGGGATGCCTAACGATATGCATCAAAACTGTCATGCAGTACTTCTATGCCATATTATCATTTTTATTCCCAAAAATGGATGATTCAAAAGTTTTCTGAAGACAACCAATGTCCTCTGTACTGACTTTGAACTGTTGTGGCAATTATGCATATTACATAGACTTCTAAAAATGCTGATACTGTTGTGCATACTACAAATTGTTGTTGCATTCTTAAATTCTGAAACTCATTCCTTCCAGTTGAAAATGCTGAAAAAGTACGACAATTTTTAAGTAAACCTGTATTCCATTTGGATGGAAACAAGCAAAGTTGCGTTGCTTTAATTACTCGGGGGAGATATATGCTACACACAGTGTATGTTCGTTCAGGTTATTGTTAGTACTAAATTAAACCATAATTGGTTTAAATTCGCTGATATGAGCTAGGCCAGGATTAGCCGACACAATGGTCCATGTTTTGATTTTCGTACCATTAAAATGGAGTTTCTATCTGGAGGATGGACATACCTTCTCTGTATCATGTCGAAATTGTAAAAAAAAAAAATGAAAGAACAAGTTTGACTGATTCTGCTACTTGGACTGCTTAGTCGTTAATGTACAAGATCAGAGGTTCATGAGTGCATGTTTTAGAGGTTCATGAGTGCATGTTTCAGTTTTCATGCTAATAGTCTTACCTTGATGCTACAGTTTTTAAAGAAGGAGCATTGAGATGCTTATCATATCTGGGGCAGAGGTATAGCGTTATGTCATAATATGTACCACTCTCCCTTCAGGTCCATGTTTTTCCACGTTTTATGTATTAGCTTGGCCAAACATTTAACTATTGTTATTAGCTCTTCAAAAGCATATCATATATTTGAGTGTTCCCTATATCACTTTCTGATTCTAAACTACATCCTTAATTGTTTGAATTTGGAAGTGGCGTTGTTATTCATTTTAGATCATCAAAATATGACAACACTTAATGGTGTGAAGGAAAAAATGGATACAAATGATAGTTGTGCGCCAAGTTGAGCATTTGATATAGTTGTTTTTAGCGTGTATCATCCAACATATTGTCTTTATACCATAGTTGATTGATTAGACATCATTAGTCCTATATGGTAGTTTCTTTGAGTAAAATTCATTTGCTTAAAAAGACAAGTGGCATAAAGTTTGCTTTGATTACTGACTTTACCTTTGACGTTTTGTATACTGTATATGGTTCTTACTTTTCGCCTTCTAAGCAGTAAATTACATCTTTGTTTATTGATGTTTCTATTTATGCTCTGCCATATGAGAAGGTGGAAATGATAATTTTTCAAGAAAGCTCCTTAGAAGTCATAGAGAGTGGCATGAGTTTGAGTATTCCATTTCTTTTGTGTAGCTTGTGTAAGTGTCCTCAAATCTTTGCCTAAAATTGTATCATATATGTATTTTGCGGTACAAGCAAACGAAGTTCTCTGCATGCACCAAAAATGCTTAACATTATATATGTGATATTCTAGCGAAAGCTATTCACTGTAATCTAGAACTATGTGATGTTGCTCATACAGGATGCAGGTCAAGCAATGCCAACAAGCTTTGTCTGCAACAGAGGTTCCTGGGCGACTGGGCAGGTAAGACGTTTGCGTGTGACCTGCTGATCAAGGACAATTTTTGCAGATCCAGCCTGGGGAGCTGCTCTTTCTTCAGCGTCAGGCCTAGAAGAATTTCTTCACTTTCAGGACGGTGGCAAGCGTACACCATCATGGTTCAGGCAAGTACAAAACAAGCGACCTCGGTTCTTCAGGCAGAGGCCACTGTAAATGCATTGCTCCTGGCAGGGCAACTTTCCGAAATTTTGAACATTGAAAGTCATGCGTTCCTAACTGAACCCATGTCTCAGCTGATTGTGTTGTGATTTCCGTTTTGAAAAACTCCATTGTACTCACTGCATCTTTGTGTAGCTGAGATGAAATAAATTGGCACCTCCGGTGCCTTGCTTTGTTTTTTCTTTTCTAATGTTCTTTAAAATTCTCCAACCAGAACGCTACCAAACCTGTATTGTGGGACACAAGGCACATCTTTTCCTGCCAAAGAAGAATTAAAATCAGATGATGACAC
Source organism: Poa pratensis (assembly GCA_947311845.1). NCBI lineage: Eukaryota > Viridiplantae > Streptophyta > Magnoliopsida > Poales > Poaceae > Poa > Poa pratensis. The sequence continues at coordinate 156,433,121 of CAMZMU010000063.1, forward strand.
AAAGTACTGAATAAAAATAACACTTCTACTAATGTGTATGATTAGAATTCTCTTTGCTACCTCTATTGTTATAGAACATAGCACAGTATCGCCAATATCACATTTCTGATTCGTACTTGCCTTCTGTATGGTACCTCAACTAGCAGCTAGATATGAAGTTTATGGATATGGTTTCAACGTACGTTCTTATGTGTGTTTGATTGATACAATCTCCCCATCCGTCAAGGTTAAAGTTTATATATATGTTTTTCTTTTCCAATCTCACGATCGTGGGTCCACTATTTTTTTCATGTGGACCGTCCTTGGCGGGAGGAATGTATTCATGATGTGTTTCTCACTTTCTCTCAGAGTTGTAAAGACAATGATCGTTGGTGATTGAACAGACACTATTGTTGTTTCTGGGATAGGAAAGATATGTATGAGGCCAGAAGTTACGCAATATAACTTTTCTTACCAAGTTAGAGACTTGTTGTTTTTGTCTTTTGAGAAGTTGCATCAGTTTGAAATGCAGGGGTGTCACATAGCAGTGCAAACTGGGCTCCCATACGAGTAAGGAATATATCAACATGGGTCACATTGCCTTGATTGAAGCATACCAGGAATAACGAAGATAAATTACTCCGTATGTATTACTAGCAGACGAATTTGTGAACGCGGATCAGAAAAGCTTGCAAGGAATATGATGACTAAACTGTGGGTTAGTCAATGAGTCATTCTATTTAGTTAGTGTCACATTATTACAGTTTAATTTTGTACAATATTCCACATTTGGGTTTCATTTAGTTCTTTAGGCAGACTCATATCAAGAACGTTTAGAAATACACGGGCGCAGCAACGTGCGCTCTAGTACAATATAACGTAGAACTATTGCAAGTAAAACGACTGTATGAACGACTTCAACCAAATATGATTACATGCATGCTCATGCTACATAGGGACATAAGAGTAACCATCAAAATCATACAATGTGATACCTATTCGTTCTGCCAGTGAGCTCATTACATGCTATGTATTGTAAGCCCACCTTGTTATTCTCCAATATATCGACCCAGAAATAAGAAAATCATTAGTTTGATACTAATTGAGTAGCTTGATAATACTCTAATGCGTGCATTATTGTCTCTTCGTAAATTAGTTACACTATTCTGAGTCGTGTTCTATTCATATTTCCATCACATACATGTATTACTCTTTTGCATCAATTTTCGTGGTTCTAATCCTTCATAATTTAAAAGGATTGTCATCCAAGCTGGCCTGGTCATGTTACATGCCAAAGGAAATACATGCTAATGAGAGTGTCATTGAGGAGTTAGGGATAGGAGGGAGAGACCTAATTTTTTTTTTAAGATGACACTTGTGCCCTCACACTAAAACATGTCTAGATACACAAGTGTAGTAAGTAGGTACAAAGTCTTATATTTTGATACGGAGGGAGTATAATTGATTATCCATGAAATCATAATTTATTTCTAGGTGAATTTAAACATAATATGAAGATGCCCTCGCAATCAGAATTATAATTGAACAAAAAACTAGCGCCCGTTAAACACATCCCCGCTTCAAGATATAATCCAAAGAAAAAATAAACATAACTTAAAAGTAGAACTATCTATTAGAAACTCACTAATAAGAGAAAAAGAGATGAGAAAACAAAATAGGAAAGAAAGAAACTATAGCGAAGGAAGGGGAGCGGCGTTTTGGCACCTGGGAGCATATGCTTCCGGTATTTTTGAAAAAATAGAACAATTTGAAAACTTATCAAAAAATTCCGAAAAAAATCATGCACATACCTGACTATGGTACGCACCATCGTGTAAAGTATCGCACCGAAATGCCATCGTGGACGCCCTGGACAAAAATGACAAATTTCTGACAGAAAATGAGATCTGAAAATTTGAAATTTCTGTCAGAAATTTGTCATTTTTGTACAGGGCGGCCACGATGTCATTTCGGTGCGAAATTTCACACGATGGTGCGTACCATAGTCAGGTAGGTGCATGATTTTTTTCGGATTTTTCTGAAAAGTTTTCAAATTTTTTTATGCTCCCGAAAATAACAGGAGCATATGAGCCCGAGCTCCATTATGAAACTTACATAGATGTGGAAGAAGCACATGATCCGTGTGGTAGCTGTGATTAGTGGAGGAGCCAAGGACATAAATCGATCACATGGCCTGGACGAAGGATTGTTCATCGATGCATGCAAGAAACATACCGCGTGGTCCTGCGACGTCCACTGGTCCCTGCAAGGCACTAGCGAATTGCGATTCCATGGTAAGAATCATAAGTTCCATATATGATCGAACGCAGCACACCACTGCTGCTAAACGGTCACAATCCTCGTCTTAACTCCTGTTGCTCTCTCTTTAGTCGAGTGGCGCTGGAGTGAGAGGCCATGGAGATCCTGGAAGCAGGCGCCCAGAAGCCTCACGCGGTGTTCTTCCCTTTCCCAGCGCAGGGCCACATCAAGCCGACGCTCCAGCTGGCCAAGCTCCTCCACCATTGCCATGGCTTTCAGGTCACCTTTGTCCACAACGAGCACAACGGCCGTCGCCTCCTCCGCTCGCGCGGTGTCGGAGCGCTCGCTGGGATCCCCGGGTTCCGTTTCGTGACAGTCCCAGACGGCCTGCCCCCGTCCGAGCTGGACGTGTCGCAGGACATTGGCGCCCTGCTGTTCGCCTTGGAGACCTTGGGTCTGCACTTCAGGAAGCTCGTCTCGGAGCTCCCACCTGTTTCGTGCGTCATCTCCGACATTGGGGATGTCTTGTCCTCAGCGAAGGAGATGGGCATTCCCTGTGTCTCCTTCTGGACTACGAGCGCGTGCGCCTTCATGGCGTGCCAGCAGTGCCAGACGCTCGTCGACATGGGAATTGTTCCCCTCAAAGGTAAACCAAGATGTTTTGCTATGAAAATCAGATTAGCCTTAATCCATTATAATTTTCCTTTCTTATTGTTGTGTGCCATGAGAAATTATTTCTCAAGTCAACGGAGTTGCGATCATAGATAACTACATTTGCACACAAAAAATATACTCCCTCCGATCCATATTAGTGGGCATAACTTTGTCTAAATTCATATGTATCTAGTTAAGTATTTAGACTAGATACATGTGTATCTAGACAAAGTTGTGTCCACTAATATGGATCGGAGGGAGTACTATATACATGCAACTTTTTTCACTAGACATGGAACAGAGTACTTACTGTAGTTACTATTGGTGCTTGCGTTGACAAACAGAGACCGACCAGCTAACGAATGGATACCTGGACAACACGGTCCTGGACTGGGTGCCCGGGATGCCCAAAGACATTCGCCTGAGAGACTTCCCGAGTTTCATCCGCACCGCAGACTCCGACTACCCACTACTTAAAGTCTTGCTGCGCTCAATGGCTCGCCACAGGACCACTGCATCCGCAGTAATCCTTCACACCTTCAATGAGCTTGAGCAGGAAGTGATCGCTGCGATGTCCTCTATCTTGCCACCCATCTATGCCATCGGGCCATTGCCGCTCCTCCTCGGTCAAGTCTCAGACAGTGTGATCAACACGATGGAATCAAGCCTTTCCAAGGAGAACCACGCCTGCCTGGAGTGGCTCGAGGGCAAGCGCCCAAGCTCCGTGGTGTACGTGAGCTTCGGGAGCATAGCGACGCTGACGAGTCAACAACTGGTAGAGTTTGCGTGGGGTTTGGCTAGCAGTAAAAAGGAGTTATTGTGGGTGATCAGAAATGACCAGGTGAACAATGGCACCGGCCACAACCCTCTTACTGTGCTGCTATCGGAGTTCTTGGAGGAGACAAAAGAAAGGAGCTACTTGACGAGTTGGTGCCCCCAAGAGGCGGTGCTTCGGCATGAGGCGATTGGCGTGTTCCTGACGCATTGTGGGTGGAACTCGGTTCTGGAGAGCATCAGCGCAGGGGTGCCGATGTTGTGCTGGCCAACCGGCGGCGACCAATACACAAACACAAAGTTTGTTTGCTCAGAGTGGTGTATCGGTTTGGAGATAAGCACCAACGTCGAGAGAAATCAGCTGAAGGCGGCCATAGTGGAGATGACAGATGGGGACAACGGAAAGGAGATGAAGAGAATGGTGATGAAATGGAAAGAGAAGGCAACCCTGGCTGCACGGCCAGGTGGTCCATCTTGGGCAAATCTGGAGAGAGTGGTCAACGAGGTACTTAATGTACTTCCTGTGAAGAATTAGAGAGGAACATGACTAGGGTTGCGATGTGTGTAATAATTTATGGCAAGCATGATTTATGCCATTGTTGTGATCTCTATCAAAATTTATGCCATTGTTGTGATCTCTATCAAAACTTAGTTGGTTATTCAGTTGTCAAAAAATAATTAAATGATGATTAATGGTTTTATTATGGCATAAATGTACTCCCTCCTATCAAAATATAAGTCTTTCCACCTACTTTTCACACACATGTATCTAGACATATTTTAGTGCAAGGTTCACGTGAATCTTGCACTAAAATATGTCTAAATACATATGTGTGGAAAGTAGGTGGAACGACTTATATTTTGATATTGAGGGAGTAGATGATTATTGATTTTTTTCACATAAATGCAGATTATTGGTAGGTGATCTGTTGGTGAATCTTGCACTAAAATATGTCTAGATACATATGTGTGGAAAGTAGGTGGAACGACTTATATTTTGATACGGAGGGAGTAGATGATTATTGATTTTTTTCACATAAATGCAGATTATTGATAGGTGATCTGTACCAACAGTGAACACCAACTACACCATTGTGCAATAAAGATATTATTGTCTTATTACCACAGTACCACCTGACGTTGTGGAATTTGGCTCGCATTCTCCTGCCTCCAATCTGTACCCCCAGCACAAATACGTTGGCTGCTCACACAGTTTCTTTTTACCATCGAAAAAGCAGAAGGTCGTAACTTTTCTCTCCCAAGCTCCCGGCTGATTTCCCCATCGAAAAAATCACTCAGTCCTTTACCTTTAACACATTAGAGAAGTCGTTGCACGGCCCTTAACGACTAGGTGGTGCAGATCTTCAGAGGGATATCGGCAAAGCTGGGAGCGGAGTCCAAACTATGAGGCAAGTCTCAAAGCGGACTTACGGAGGAGGACGAGTGGCCAAGGGCTTTGGTGTCCAAACTTCCATGGTTGTTTATGAGTCAAGAAGATAATTTAATGAAAATTATTGTTTTACTGATATTGCATATTGTTCATGGGTGATCATATTTATATTGAACACCCAACTACTCCGTCGTTCAAAAAATATTTATTTTTGTGGTAACACCCAACACCACACTTAGTAGTGCCTCTCCCTGCAGGTTCCAGAAGAAGGAAGGGGAACTGAACCATGGCAAGGTTTTGGCAACTGGTAGGTTTTTGTGTGTGTGCGTGCGTGTGTGTCAGTCTGTGTGTTGTGATACTACATGTTGAAATTTTCGGAACGAACTATGAATTCAAATCTCTGGCTATTAAAATATCGAATTACTCTTAATAGACATTAAGGGTGTGATCCTTGTCTAAAATTTGATTATTGTTTATGAGTCAAGGAAATAATAAAGTGCGGATTTTGGCATAAATGCTAGTTATTGATTGATGATCCATATGCACATCGAACACACCCAGCTATTTTGTTATTCAACAAATCGTTATGGACTTCGGTACACCACCCTTACGTAGTGGCCCGTGTGCAGGTTCGGAGAAGAAAGAAGTGGAATTGAACCATAGCATTGTTTTGGCAAATGACATGATATTCTGTATGTGTGCCTATGTATGGTGATATTGCACGCTTTCGTCCAAATGTTTTGAACCAATTTTGACTTCAAAACTTTCCATCTATTTAATGCTAGCATTACTCTTGGTCGTGGTGATTAAATTTTTTCACACCCAATAGATCACTACCTAGGTCGCGGTGATCCAGAATTTAGGCCCTACACACCAGCCCGTAGGGTGTATTTGCGGATTTCTTTTGACATAAATGTAGATTATTGACCAATGATCCAGATCTACATTAAACACACCAGCTACTTTGTTGTTCAATACGATATTATTGCTTTGTTTCATATACCCTTCCCTCAGGGGTGGGCACACCTGTATTCATGGGTATTCAGGTGAATAACCAAAAAAATTGGAAAACATTTCTAATCCTATGTTATAGCTATAAGATTCGCTTTACATCATATAGAAACGAGTTCAGGTATTGATAGAAGCTACTTGCTATCTACTTTGCTACAGGACCTGAACGTCTAGCTCTAGGTCTTGGGTTCAAGTATTCTTACTACCACTACTTTTTTTCTAGTTTTCTTGATAATTTTTTCATTTAGAATACCCATCTATAGGATGCTGGGCCCACCCCTGCCTTCCCTGTAAGTTTGGAGCAGAAAGAAGAGGGATTACACGGTGTGACAGGTTTAATACACTAGTAAGATGCTGCTGCATTGCTTTGTGGCAGGTCGTGAGTTCTACTCACTTAATCATCGAGAATTGGCATCTTATTTGAACAGATGTTTGCTCCAAAGAATGCTCACAAGATGTGAAGGTCAATTGACATTGGCTTAAGAGTGTAGGAGCTAAATTAGCTCCTTTCTAATAAGAAGGTTGTGCTTCACAGTTCACACACGCTAACACATATGCATATATGACGGACATTTATATGCTCTATATTTCATAAATATCTACTTCTCGGCTTACAGGCTTATTTAGCTTAGTTCTCATACAAAGGGGTACATCTCCTTATATAGCCTAGCTAGGTCGGTTACTGTTCAATGAACAGTAGGTTGGTTCAGTACTCTAGAAATTACCATAAAATTGTAGACTTTTACTTCTATTAGGACTCCTACATACTCCAGATACTTCCTGATATCTACTAGGACTTCTGCGTACTCTAGATACTTCATGACTATGCTAGAAACTTCATGCATATAGATATGACAAGATTACTTCTAACAAAGAGTACCTAGAAGTCCAGTCAAACACAACAAAATTCATATAGCGTGAGACTGCACACATCCATTTCTCGAATGAGGTGTTCAGATAATCAAGCTTCAATGCTCTGGAACAAGAGTTCATCTATACTTCTTATAAATTGGAACAAAGTATATTTTTGATGTCATACAAAATAGCTAACTCCGGCCAAGCCCGGGCAAAGCATGAGGTTGTGATAGGCTTGGCGAGGCAACTTATAAACTTGCCAGTCCCATGGGTATGAAACCCATTTGGTCGAGAGAAGTACTAGGCTGGGTGACCTCCTGAGAAGTTCTCATGATAGGGTGTCATATCTTAAGGTTGCGATAAGCTTGGTGAGCCAACATACAAACTATCCCGTCCCATGGGTATGATATCCATTTGGGCGAGGGTAGTATTTGGATGGATGACCTCCTGGGAAGTCCTCATGAAAGAGTTCATATCTAGCCTACTCCAACTTGTTTGGGACAAAAAACTTAGGAGAAGAAGATACAAAATCTTCTTGGTGCACATCATGGCTTAACCTCGAGATCCCAGGACTTCTCAAAGTCCACCTCTGCTGCTTGGATTAAGAGAATTTGTAATCGTCTCATAAAATATGAAGATAGTAGCATACACTTTAACTTTGGAAAATGCTTGTATGCATGCAGCCAAGCTACTTTTTCTTGGCAGAATAAAAAAAATCAACACAACCAACTTATACTCTCTAGTGCATGTTGAAGATGTGCAATTTTATTTGAGCAAAAACAGTATGGAAGGTCATAAATTTGCAGGCTTAAGCATATTAAATCATTTATATAATCTCACTGTCGAGATGGTTGTTGCTTATACAAGAAGAACAAGCATAGAACAGAAAGTGACGGTGCGACTGACTGGCATGACAATTGTTGCTCCATTTACTCATTTGTTTTAATTTACGATAATGTGTACCATCTATTACCATAACACAACAGAGGCAATGATAAAACGACGCTGACAGTTTCAAGAGAAAATAGATTTTTGATATGCTGCATTGTAGTAATAATTCTAGTGAATTAGCAATTCATGCCTTTAAGTTTTTAAGGAGAATTCTAGTTTTTTCTTAGAATATTAGCACTCTTGTTTTCTGCCCAAACTGAGTGCATATGGTCGAACATTCTTGTCATTACCAGGTGAAACTGTTAGTGTGTGGGTGGGGGGGGGGGGGGGGGGGGGGACCTTACAGATATGTACGCAACTTCGACAACACCGCAGATTGACATGGGGTCAGTGGCGGGGCACAAGTGTATTCAAGGGTATGCAACTGAATACCCATTTTTCGGACAAACCTTTTAAATCACATATGATTGAGTCATACAATCAGTTTTGCTTTGTGGTATAAAACACCGATTCTTCACTTATATTTCTACTGTTCTTAGTATTTTTTCTGTTTGAATACCCATTGACATGACCCTGGGCCCGCCGCTGCATGGGGTGTGTGTCTTATAACTCCATATTTTTCAACTTTGTCGTCTCACAGACCCACTGAGGCATTCTCTGCATCATACCAAATTTTTTTTGTTTCAGTTAACAAGAGAGATAGTACATAATAAGTAGGGTAAAGATTAAACAAACACAGTGGGTCAAACGGGCTTACATACCACATGACACCATGGTAATGTCTGAATAGTCCCATGTCCTATAGTGTAAGTTTTGATCAAGTTAATAGAACTGCAATTGACCATCTCCAGTACGAAGATTCCCCAATCATCTTAAACTAAGTCCCGGGTGTTTGGTAATCTGAAACGAGGAGAGATTTTTATTTTGCTTTGACAGTCAACAAAAAAGAGGTACATGTCAAGATTGCACTATGCAATGCGGTATGATAAGGAATGTTCATTCTTACCTTGCCTTTGGTAAAAGCAACTCCTTCCGAAGTGTAGTAGCTTTCATAATAGCTGCGAAAGAAAATATAAATACCCGACTCACTGCACAAAAACAAATCAAGGTCGCATATAGATGAGCATATGTTTGGAGTACTAAATCCTACGAGCATCTCTAGTGGAAGGTGTAAATTTGGTGATGTGTATATATCTTCATATACACCAACATCTAAAAAAGATTCCATTTACGCCTCTCATTTTCCAACGGAAGGTCCATATTACAAGACGTGTATATTCTCTCTCCTATATTTTAATAGTTTCTTATACAATTCAACTACTCCCTCCGTTCACAAAAGGATGTCTCAATTTTGTCCTAGCTTAGGCCATAATTGAGACATCCTTTGTGAACGGAGGGAGTACCATTTTAAAGTCTATATTTCTCAACAACTTTGATCCAACGATATCAATTCTCACATTAATATTAGAGTGCATTTAAATTAAACAACAATTTAAAATTTCATGATGTATATATATGGTTTATATCTTCATATACAAAACCATCTAAAAAAGATTCCATTCTGCTGTCGAATGAATGCCACAAGCGGTGGGGATTTTTTTCCCGTTATTCTCGATTTTTTTTGCAAATGACATAATTTAATCTTCGAATAATAATTAGTCAAAAAGAGGAAAAAAAGTTATGAACTATGTTCGCGTCTCCCTCCTCTACAACTTCTCCAACCAGAAATCTGCCTGTACTCTATTATCCATGTTAATACAAGCACGAGGTGGGAAGGTGGTGTATGTTATGTTTCCACCATGGGTAGCGACGTGGGTGGAGATGGAAATTTTCCACTAGCCTTTACACAAGGCATTGCTAACGGTTTTTGGCCGAGGTGGTGTATATCTGGTTTACACGACCGTTTACATTACACTAGCCACGTGAGATGCTCTAAGATACTATGGCAGTATGTAAAAACACAAATTAAGCGGTCAAAAAGCTAACACTTACTTGGGCCAGAAATAGTGTCGATGGAGAGTGGCAACAGGTTGGCCAGTTTACCTGAGTGGCCTGCGTTGGCGCACACCTCGCCATGCTCCACCGCTGACATGCTGGAGGCCTCCATCTCGCTACTCCTCGTTCCAGATCTCCGTTGATCTCCCGCACCAGACCCAAGAGACGTCTGGCACTGCCCGGCAGCGAGAGACCGGCTGCATTAGATGATAATCCGCGAGCTCGTGGCTTGAAGACGGCGGCTTTATTTGCAGGTTGGCCTTGCGGTAGAACCTAGTTCCTCTCTCACCGTTCTGAGGTAGGATTGCACACCCTTGAAAGCTTGATTTCCTACGAATCGGCATACACATAGCTCAAACAATCAAAACTGCGCTGTTCCAAAATCGACGGTTATATAGCTCAAATACGGAGAACAACTTCACCAGCCATTTATCAACGACACTGCAAATACATATATGAACGGAAGAAACTCATAGAAAAAAATTAGATGCAAGTTCTACCTCAGCGGGCATTCTGTCGAACGGGTCGAGGGCGTACGCCACGGTGCAGTCTGCAGCACTGCCGGATGCAAGGTTCGTCCCTAGCTGCCTGCCTTCTTGGGCCGCGGTGCTGCTGTCTTCTTCGTCGCAGCCGGCTTGGGCCGAGGCAGAGGGCCAGAGGGAGGGCGCGGAGGAATTCCCTGCCGCGTGGTGGAGGAAGGCCCAGGCGCCGAGGACGACGGCGGGAGCATGCCCGGTGCCGCCGCGCCGTGTTTCGCGGCCGGAGCTCCTACCGAGTCCAGCCGGCGGCGCAAATGGCACGGACAGGGCAGGAACAGAGCAGAGCCGAGGGTACGGAGCCGTGGGCGGCTCGCTGGTCTCCATTGCCGGCGTGGGGAGGAACTGCGGTGGCGGCTCGGTAACATGTTCTGTCTTAGTATATGCATCCGCTGCTCCCCCTTCCAACGTTGTTGCTCGGCTGGCGATCTCGGCCTGGCAGAAGGAGGAACGTGAAGAACAACAGCCTCGGCAGCAAATGCCGACGGCCGATCCTCTGCCCTCTCCAGGATCCTCCCTCATGTCGGATTTACATCTTGCAGGTGAAAACATATTCACAGATGCCAGTAATGCGTGGAGAAAATACATGGAACTAGCTGCGTGGCCCGCGCAATTGCGCGGCTAGATTTTTCATTAACTTTTACCTTGAGAAGCATTTTTTAGCTACATGACCTTAATACACCCATTGTTTTATTTTAATTCAACACTAATGCATGTCATATAAATAGATTGAAGGGGACATGATGTATTTATAAACCAACACATGTTACTGATTTGGTCTAAAGAACTACCATGGTAGGTATCAAATTCATTTTGCAATCATAGTTCTGCAAGAGAATAATAAAGAATTAAGTCAATCTTAACTAATTTATGTATTTTCAACAGAAAGTGGACTATTATTTGATTCTGAAAAGTGATCTGAGCTATGTTATTTATCACTATTCCATCCCCCTTTATATTCTTGAGCAATTATTTGTTTGAACCTGATGAACACCGTCTCTCCCTTGAGATCTTTCTTACAAATACATCTGGTTCATTATGCTTCCAATATAACCTTTCTTTCAGCATGAACATAATAATAATATGTTTTCCTGTAAGCAAATGAAATTAACGGTCAATGGTTATTTTTTGTTAACAAAAAATGTTAAATCATATGCACCAAAAGCGTTAACGAATGAACTATAAGAACATTTTGGCCTATCATGATTTCAGTCTGACTGATATACAGAGGAATGATGACTTTGAGCAGGGAATAATCTGTGTGTAGAAAAAAACATTGTGTTAAGATAACATTCCTCTGCACCCTGCATCGTATATTTATGTAAGATAGTGTCTTCAACACATGGCTGAGGTTTTGCACGATTTAAAAATATAAAAGTGTCTTTCAGAGGTATAACTGAGATCAAGAAAATTCTTAGGTGGACTACATGCAGTGTACTATATTTTGAAACCGACCAATCAAGTAATAACATATAGTGTGGGAAGTAGATGTAGCACCATACCTGAGTTTTGCACAGGCAGAATACTAAAGTCTTGAAGTAGTACCACACATCTACTCACAAAAGGTCTCCATTTTTATTGTGATCACTGTAAAATCTGAAGTATATTTCGTTCTATCTTGAAAGGATTTGGTATTGACATAGGAGATCAGAAATTTGAATACATTATAATTGGCCACAAATAGTAAACTAAGTTAGAATATGAAATACATGAAGGCAAAAGAGGAGACTTACGTACTGTGTTGAAAAATAATCTAGTGTCTCTTGAAGGATGTAGCTTCATGAGCTGGTCGAATCCAGCAAATTACATCTATGTGCAGCAATTATAATATTAACTTGGATACAACTGAACTGCTGAAGGAATATGAACCTACCCAAATTTCTAGGAAATTCTTTTGAGACATAATTTAGTTTCTAAAGTGGTTCAGTTCCTCCATCCAAATTGTGTCGTTGTATATTGCAGAAGAAATAATAAGAGTGATTGTATGCTTGATAACCTCAGTTGACCAAACTCTTAATAAACAAACTATAAGTAAGGACAGTACAAAATTATTTATTTGTGGTTGTACAAACGTAGGCCAGAATTAAATGTGTATAGGATAAAAAAAGAAATCACCAGTTGCATAGGAGTCAAATAAGAACGTTTAGATAAATGTATAGATTTAACGCACCTTACAAAATAGCATCGGAAATATGTCCCGGGTAATCTACTCCAGCCTCCAGCGACGCGATACAGTACCCCTGAAACACTCATACGACTGAACACAAATTAAACACTGCTGCTTCGCTGGTACTTTGCTTGTCATCGCCGCCGGCGTCCAGCCATCAAACACGCCTTCATGCTAGACATGATTGTCGATAAACACTTGGTTTGCTCTCGGTTAGATTTTGCGGTGGATATGAACTTACACATACGTGCGTGGCCAATATTTTTTCTTTCACACGATGTGTCGATCCCTTGCAAGAAGTCCTCATTCCCTGACGAATAGAGACTACAACAAAAAAGGTCAGGTAAGGTGTGTTATCTGAACTCGAAACGGAGAATCAAGATTTACATCTCCACGGTTGACATGTCATTACTTCATATTTGATCAATTTCCACGTTGCTTGCTTCTGTTTTCTTGCCATCCCCCAACATGATGCTCACGTACTGTTACTTCTGATTGCACACGGTTCTATACCTGTAACAAAGACATCAAAACGAATTAGTGGCTCCATTATTGGTGCAGCATCAAGGATGCAATGCATGTGCATAAATTCTCATCCAAATCCACCTTGTATCTCTGGGACGACAGAAGAAGAAAAAAATTCTGTATCCCCTTGCATCTCTGTTACAAATTACTGGGCTCCATATAATTTGTGCAACGTCAAGGATGCAATGTAGGTGCATAAATTCTCATCCAAATCCACCTTGTACCTTGTATCCCTGGTACGAATTAGTGGGCTCCATATAATTTGTGGCTATTTCATCAACCACCTACAGAACCAAATAAGACTGAAACTTGAGAACACCCATGCGATCAACTCCCAAAGGTATCCGACCATTCATATAAAAAGGGATCCGACCGACCATTCATATATACATTGCTTGTGTAAAGAACATGATTCTGGTTACAGAGCCGAGTAAAGGGCGTTGGCTATCTCCGGTGGTCGGATGTAGAAACTTGGCGCCAGCAAGATTGCAAAGTTCCGCCAAACTATGGGAAGAGAGTCTACACTACGGGGAGGAAGATACTCTTTTCTTTACCTCATACCTGCTGATCCAATCGAAAAATTGGAAGCAGCTAAGCGAATCAATTCAGGTCAAAACAGGTCAATAGATCGGAAGGGCAGCTGGTTTCGCCAAGACAATACATCAAGAACGATCTGTGACACTCATGTACGCTCCTGGCCGAGTACTTTCTGGCGATGATTTGAAATTTCGATGCAAAGGTAGCTGCAAACTCAATGTGAATCTTCTCCGGGCGACCTATGTCAAATGATCACGTACCTCACATGCATGCATAGAGATCGTGATTTGTGATCTGGCCTGAGAAAGTGCACGCCAATGGTAACGATCGCGTCGTGGCTTGCGCAACTACACGTCCGGAAGGCGATAGTTGACTCTCACTGCGACCACTCCGAGCAAAGCTTCTCTCCGTAATCTTGATTCTCCATTGGACGTCGTGTATCTATGTGGTGTATGTCGTCGAGACTGCAGTCCGCCGGATGTCGGCTGTCGGCGTGTACGGATCATCTCCGGCCTGTACTGGATACGTGTTGTCTTGAGACTAAAGATTCGTCGAACGTCGCCGAGGCATCGCTGGCGCGTATAGATGTTTGTGCCATTGTTTACCCTGTATGAAGTTGCATATCCTCGTCATACTCCGCTTGGCTATGCGCACTGTTGCCGGAATAATTAGGGAAATTTAGCAAACGTGATCAATTGGCATAGGTGTTACGTAAGGAAAGCAATAAATCGTAGACCAGGCTGACTCCTGCATGCGAATCTGGATCTGATCGACTCGGATCAAATACAACGATTAATCTGTACCGTTGATATTTCTTAACGTGAAGGTGATTAATCCTAGGCGTTCATTGTCTTGTGTTTTAATTATATAATAGATTGGCGTTTTCATTCAGTTTAGCAGGGAAGGCAACCATCATGGTACAGGCTTCTTGTGCGACTGTCTGCTCTTTCTGGCTCTGCTAGCGGAAACACAAGGAGCTAACAATTATCGCCGGACTCTTGTATGCACTTGAGCTCAATAAAATGGCGCCTGAAAGGGAAAAAGAAGTAAATACTGGCAACTGCTAGGTCCGTTTCAGCTTCAGATAGATGTTCAAACAAAAGCTTACACTGCTACGATACATTGACCCGTTGTACAGTTGCAGAGCTAAGAACTTGGCCTCCTCTGTACATATGATACCCAGGTCCTACTGCTACCTGCCTAGCCCTACATGTTGAAAGTTAAAATGGTTTAAGCTAGTCCCAGCTCCCGCTAAGCAGCGGCTTCACGTCGGCCACCTCGCCGAACATCTTCACCAGGTCCGAGCACCCGCGCCAGCACGGCCGTCTCCACCATCACCACCTTCCCGCTCTGCTTCATCCTCCGTCTCGGTCTGCAGCTCCAGGCCCAGCTCCTCCTCCACGTCATCCGACGCCGATATGAGCAGCAGCTCGCACCCCTCGTAGTTGAGCAGGTCCGGCGGGTCGGCCGGCGCGTAACGGTTGCTCCCGAACCGCCCCTGCAAGTGCTCCGGGTACGCCGCCTTGCGCTTCCCCTTGTTAAACCCAGAAGATCTGCTAGTCTAGATGTTCATCGGTAGATGCTTTGTGCTATGCCTCTGTGCGTGTGTGTTTCGAGAGAGAGAGGGAAACAGAGAGATGGTGAGGAGGAGAAGTACCTTCACCTTGTGCGGACGCGCCTGAGCTGCCTGCCATGATGGACGGCGGAAGTGGTGGCAGAGGGTACTGGCGGCGGTGATGGAGCTTCCCGTGGTACTGCGCTAAACCCTAGATCGGAAGGGGTATCGGTGGGGTTGTGGCACACCCGGTGAACCTCGCAAGACGTGCTGCCGGCCCCCCACCTCTCTTTATAGCGCAGCCACAGGGGCCCACCAACCATTGGTTGCGGTTGGGCGTCCCCGATCAGGACGCGGTCAAGGGGACCGATCGACCCGTTGGGGTTCGACCGGATGAGATCAACCTAACATTCTCCCCCTTGATCTCAACTTTTCACTTTTACTCATTTCATCACAGATCGATACATAGAGCATGTTTCATCGTCTCAGCTCAATTGCCGATAGAATCAGACAGCTACAATATACCTATTTGTTTTGAAACAAATTCTTTGATCTTTTTGGGCCTCTTTATTGTCCGGAAATAATATAGACTATACCATAAACCCATGTCGACTATGTGTTCTCCAAAACACACTGGGCGGTAAGCCTTTAATTAGCAGATCTGCAAACACTTGTGTGTTTCTTTTATCTATTCCTCTTATGCTCCAAGCATTTCAACATAATTCCGGACTTTCTCCTTTACAACGTATAACTCTGTGTCAATGTGTTTGGCACCACACTTGACTCGTTGTCTTAGGAGTGAATTACTTAATGGTTATTGCTGTTGTCAACCATTATCAATTCCGGGTACAGGTTTCTTAACCATTTTGCCTATCCCTCAGCCTCATATGATGCTATAACATATCTTTACATCACATGATGTCAAAACTTTAATTCTTTGGAGATTTTCCACACAAAAACTCCAAATGTGAAATTTAGCGACAATTGTGGATTTCGCTATACATTTCACAAATTCTTTCAGAGTACTCACAACCTTTTGAGAGCACTCTTATAGATCTATCTTTGTACTCACAACCTTTTGAGAGCACTTGTTTCTTTTAGCATGAGGCCGATATCTTTGATTCCATTCCAGTGATCTATATCTGGATTGGACATTGCCAAAACAACCCGGATACATGAATTGTCAGGGTAATATTGAGCAACCAACAGCTGAAGCATATGGTACCATATCCATTTGATCCGTTCTATGTTATCTCTTGGAACACTAAAGTTCCCAATTCCATTACCCTTGTCAATAAGAACAGGCGTAGGTTTTCTCGACATGCATGCTTAGAGACTTCTTCTCAGCATGTCCATGTGATATTTCTAATACCCCTTTTCTTCTTTTCTCAGTAAATCTCGATACTTATAACGAGAGACACTCTACCGAGAATACTCTTTTGAGGACAAGAACTTCTTTTCTCTGCCGGTAGTAGATTGACATCACCACTAGCAAGTAGGATATCATCCACATACACAGGATTAGGGAATGAATTTCCCATTCTATAAGTTTGTAGAAAAGCGATTGTCCTCTCATTCTCTTTAACCCAAAATAACTTCTGATTCTAGAGACTTGCTCTAGTCCGTAAGATCCCTTGTGTTCTTTACTTTCATCTGATGTAACTCAGATCATTATGTGCCATTATCACTCATTATAATCTGTTTATTCTCTTAGCGCAAATCTTTCGATTTAAAATCGCTTTTTACATATTTCCTTTGGAGTCACATTGGCGTTGTAGACCCTTTATAGCCTACTGTTTTGGCTCCATTGGAAATTACTTATGAGTCCCAAACATCGTCGGGATTCACATAGTCTCTAATCATTAAGACAAGTAGACACTTGTCAAAATCGATTGAGCGCTGCTTATAATTCTGTAAATGAGGTGGGATCAACCTTCATTTAAATTTCTCTGATATAGACTTTATAGTCATCTGTTTTTCTCATATGGGGATGTTGTTGCTCTGTCATTGCCTAGAGGCAATTAATTCTGTAGTCTTCTATTGCTATAGCTCTTACAAGGACCTAAATCACAAGATCCATGTTTGCTTGTTCATCTCTATTATAAAGCAACAAGCTCCCCCAGATAAAATCTATTCGAGCCTTAGGTATGTTCATACCATGCTCCCCCAGATTACTCCATTTTCTCCAAAATGGTGTATCCTTAATCCTTTTTATTTGGGTTTATTCTGTTAACCTGTCAATCTGTCTTCTTTATGGCACTTTGAGTACCGTCCTTAGTCTCCTTTCGGAGCTGTAAAAGATCCAGGAATAAATCTATCTCTTTACTTTAGGGGTATCATTATTATGACCGTCGTACTCCCCAGACGATCACAATTCATCATAGATCACTTAGATGCATAATATGCATCACATTATCTGAAGTATAGGGGAGTTTATACTGTAACATTCTCTATCTCCCCCTCGAAATGTGGCAAGAACCTTTTTGCCACAATTTCGAAACTTTGATTATCTGCTTTATTCAATATGAAGTTATCTTTTAACGTATGGGAGTACTTTTTCCTCATTCCTTTTCAAAACTCACAAGAGTTCTTTCTCAATGGTACTGCAAGTCACACTTGCATAACATTCTTATCTTTAGGTTCATTTGTAACTTTATTCTCTTTTGACTCATTAAGTGCTTTATAACTATGATACACAAGGTGTGCGGTCGATATAAAAACACATGAGTCATCACATCTTTCTCCTGTCATACAGGATAAGTCCTTTGTCAAAATTTTCTCCCGCCATGCGGGTATTTTCCCAGACTTTTCCCACCACGTGGGTATTATTATCGTCTTTTCCCGTCATGCGGGTAATTAAGAGACACAGATGCCACAATTGGCTCTTTAGACTGCATATTCAATCATCAAATTCAGAAATAAATCTGAATACTCTTTTATACACATGCTTAATCCAACGTTAGTCAAATTAAGCATTCATGTTGCTCGTTTAAAAATTTCTTCACATAGAGTACATGAAAGAAATTCGTTAAACAAAACTCTGAATGATTTATTTGTTTTCTGCATGGAGAGTACATGAAAGACATTTGTCAAACAAGACTCTCGATGATCTATTTGTATTCTTGGATTAACATCCAAGAATTCTTTTCTTTTGCAGTCATTCTTTAGAGAGAACATACTCTCTCACTTTATGACCTTTCTTGGTCATCTTTCGGGTCACAAGTACCCATCTTTTGCTTTCACGAATGAAAACATGAGAATCTTTGTCTGAGAAAATATTCAATAATAATAAACAATAATGAGCATAAAAATAACCCTACGTTGGTCTGGTTAAAGATATGCACATTAAATCTTTAAAACTTTCTTCTATATTCTAAATCACCGTTGGGCAGAATTAGAATAAAACATCATCTTTCTACACTAATTCTACATCACCGTTGGGCAGAAATAGAATCAATGCATAAAACTCATAAACAATATGATGATAATATTTCTATTGCAATAAAGAACTCTGTTTGGAAATGACATTATCATCAACTCTATTTCAGCGGAAACATGAAATATACATATTTCTATAGTTCAAGAGCATTTCTTGATCTTTTATCTTTTCTCTGAAAATTGATCACTTTCATGCAAAATTATCAGAGATCTAGCCCTTTGACTATAGAACTCAATAATTATAGTACTGCTATCATCAACGTTGGTCAGAAAATAACAATACCATAATTAATCTGTTAAACAAGTATTTCTCTTTTCCTCCTCTCTAATTAAATTTTCCCGTTGGTTCCAATTTAATTAGAGGAGAGTCCTTTTACTTTACAGCAGAAACTGTAAAATATTATCTGTATTTCACAAACATTGCACTGTTCAATGATTAACAAATCATGATTATGTTATTAACAACGTTGGTCATAAAAAACAGAATCATAATTGTTTCAATAATTTCTTTAACATTCTCTTTAAAATTTAATTCTCACTTTAATTCTATTTTATCCTTCACTTTTCTTTATTTGCAGCTGAAAACATGAAATAAAAATTCCATGAACTTTATACCTTTTAAAAAAAAACTTTAATATTCACTTTATCACATCTTTAAAAAAAAAATTAATCATCACTTTATTGCTTTTAAGCAATTACTTTTAACTATTTGCAGCGGAAAATGAATACAATTCATGAATTTTATACTTTTCAGAAATATTTCTGTCACTTTTCAGTTCTCTAAACAAAATTTTAGTTGGATAAATTTGAATAGAAAAACTGGATGAAGTTTTCCCAAAAAATGGACAAAAAACAAATACTATATGCTTCTGAAAAAAAAAATTCAGAAACTGTTCTGTGTGTGTGCCAGACCCACGGCCTGTTGCGCTATCTGCCGCTCGCGGCGACGCAGAAGCCAGGGACGCGGCCCACGACCTTTCGGCTATCCGTCGCCCGGGGCGAACGAAAACCTCGGCCCATGGCCCTCTTTTCGGCCCAAGGCCTGCTCTGCCGCTAGGGTTTGCCGTGGTCCAATCCTGGCCGTCGGATTCAATCCGACGGTCCAGCGTGCTTTTAGCTGGATCAAAACCAGCACCCCTGCGTTGACCCGAAAAAGAAAAAAAAAACTTAGCGCCATTTCGCCCTTTCTCCTCTCTCTCGCGATGTCGGCCGGCGGCGGCGCCACCGGCGGCGCCCATGCGCGCCGGCGAGCCCGACCTTCCTTTCCTTCTTTCATCCAACACCGCCGCCTGTGGCAGAGAGAGATGGACGCGGCTGCGCCTCCTCTGCTCCCCTGCATTCGACGCGATACGGTGGTGGCGGCGCCCCCGCTGGCCCTCTGAGCCCGTGTGCGCTGCGGCTGGCCGGCGATGGCGGAGCACCGCCGCCACCGACCCCGGCCTCTTTTTCTCTTCTTTCTTTCCGCCACCGCCACCTCCTAGCGAGATCGAGAAAGAGAGAAGCCGAAGCTCCAATCCCCCTTGTCCCCTGCGCTCGGAGCGCGAGTGGTGACGGCGACCACCGGCGCCGTGGCTTTCCCCCTCGCCGGTCGCGCGTTCCCCTCTCGGTGAGCGCGCCGCCGTCGAGCGGTTAGGCCGCGGTGCCCTTTTCCGGCGAGCCCGAGGGCCTTCTCCCGGTGAGATTTCTTTTCCTTTGCACTTTGCCCTCTTTTGATAGGGGAATACGGGATGGAACTTTTGCTTTCCTACCGAAAGGATCTAGCTCCTAGAACGAGCTCTGATACCATTGTTAAACCCAGAAGATCTGCTAGTCTAGATGTTCATCGGTAGATGCTTTGTGCTATGCCTCTGTGCGTGTGTGTTTCGAGAGAGAGAGGGAAACAGAGAGATGGTGAGGAGGAGAAGTACCTTCACCTTGTGCGGACGCGCCTGAGCTGCCTGCCATGATGGACGGCGGAAGTGGTGGCAGAGGGTACTGGCGGCGGTGATGGAGCTTCCCGTGGTACTGCGCTAAACCCTAGATCGGAAGGGGTATCGGTGGGGTTGTGGCACACCCGGTGAACCTCGCAAGACGTGCTGCCGGCCCCCCCACCTCTCTTTATAGCGCAGCCACAGGGGCCCACCAACCATTGGTTGCGGTTGGGCGTCCCCGATCAGGACGCGGTCAAGGGGACCGATCGACCCGTTGGGGTTCGACCGGATGAGATCAACCTAACACCCCTGCAGCCCATCAAACCCTCCGCCACCGCCACCTCTCCCGCCGCCGCCCTGCGCGGGGTTCTTGATCTGCACCAGGAACGACGCCTCCGGCTCCACGTTCATGGCCTCCTGCGGCTCGCCGACACCGTCCTCGCCACGCTGTGCCGACGGCAACGGGAGCTCGAGCTTGTACACGAGGTGGGTGTGCGTGCGGCCGCCGCGGTCCCCGGGGCGTCGTGCTTGACGATGCGGTACACGCCCTGGCCGCGGACTGGTGCCGCTTGCCGCGCGTCTTGGTCTCGTACTCCGCTCCCCTGAGTGCGTCCTTGATGTCCTCGACGTCGGTGGTGACGAGGTCCACGTAGCCCCAGAACGGACGGCCGTGCTTCGCCGGGTCCGGCAGGCTCTTCTTCCCCATCACGATCAGGCGGAGCAGAGGCCGCTCCTCCACGTTCACCTCCTGCAAAGAACCAACGTTTCAGTAAACTGTCTTATTGTTTGGAGAGCTCGAAGGATCTCGTCGTGTACCTCCTTGCCGTGGCCGCCTTCGTCGCCGCCACCCTTGTCATCGCTGCCGTGCCGCGTCTTCCTCTTCTTGCCCTCCTTGCCGGAGTCCGGCGCCTGCTTCTCCTCGACGGCTTCGCGTTCGGGGACGGACTCGGGGCGCAGGACGATGTACATCCGCTGCACGTCGTCGGGGCTGTGCGCCTCCTCCTTGTCCACCTTGGGCCGGTAGAAGAAGAACACCTCGCCCTTCTCCTGCATGCACGCAGGCATGAAGTACAGTAATCAACCACCATTGTTGTCGCCCAAAACTCACCGCCGATCTTAATTTCAGGTAAATATGACCACGGGATTGATTGATTGACCAACCTGGATCTCCACTTTCGGGTCCGGCCTGGTCTTCACCTCCGTGCCTTGCCCCATGGTGGCAACTGGTAAGGTCGATCTCAGTGCTGGCTTTGCTCACTTGATCTACGGCTGCAGCTGCAGTTGTCAAGATTCAGCAAGTTTCATGGGTGGTGGCGCCGACCGACAGTACATAAAGTCCGGATGTATCCATGGATGCGTGTGAGTCTGCTTACACGTGTGAGGGTACGTGGCCGCCGGAAGCGTCTGGTCCGACGCCGTCAGTCAGCCGTGGCGACAAGGAGGTCGGGCGGCACGTGAGGCGTGCAACGTGTCTTGCAACTTACACGGCGCGTGTGGTGCCAAGTGACAGCGTTTAGCTCTGAAAAGGTTTCAATGGCGGATAAATGCCATAAACCCATTGAACATAGCAGTGCAACAAATAGTTCCCTTTCTCGCCGTGACGAATAGGCGGCAAAATAACTCGAAACATTTCGAAATAAAACTCAAAAAGAGAAGTGTGGCTGCTGGGATTCGAGCCCAGGTCTCCACGGCCACAACGTGGAATTCTCACCACTAAACTACAGCCACTTTATTGATTAAATTTGTTCAAAGCTATTATTACCTAACATCTGATCGATGGCTCTAAAGGTGATACACATTCAGTTTCCTGTTTAAGTTTATCAAGTTAATTTTTTTTAGAAATACAAACCTGCGTTACAATCAAAGGAACCAGAGACGAACATAAACGCAAATTCGTACAGAACTTTGAACTCTACTCGAAGCACTACAGCAGCAAGCTGCTGAACCACCAAAGCTTCTCGCCATCGACGATCGCCGGAGAAGAAAAGCCGACCACCACCCACCTGGAACGGAAGGACCTCCAGCATTGAAGAAGACCGCAGAAGTCACTCGCCGCAAGCAGCGAGATGTCGCCGATGAACGGGCACGACCAAGCCACCTCCGCATCCAGCTCCAGCACCTCCCGCCACCGAGATGGCCAGGCCGCGCCAGATCCACCACCACCGCACCACCACCCGAACGCCAGAGCAGAGCACCACTCCCCAAGCCTCCACCACACCAAAACTAGCACCTCACACTCCCGAGACCACCGCTGGAGGCGACGACGGCCCGACGACGACGGAGAGGAGGAACAAGGACCCCACGAAGGACGAATTGACGGCGCCGCACCACCAATCGCCTGGGGGTAGCAACTCTCCACCGATCCGAAGAACGGGGAGCACCAAAACCACCGGATCCGCGCTCCGGTGTGACGAAACCGGCTCCCACCCGCCGTCTCCGGCGAAGAAGAGGAAGAGAGCCGGGATTATTCCTCCGTATCAGCGCCGATGTCCTCCCTACATCGCCACCGAGGAGAGAACTAGCTACCCTATCTACAAGCCGGGAGACCAGGAGCAAGATCCCCACCCCCTCCGCCGCCGCAGCGACGAGAAGTGGCGCGGATCCGCTCCGGCTCCGGCGGTGAGAAGGGGACGATTGACTTTCGCCCTGTTCGCCTCTCTCACAATACTGTAGAGGGAGGGGAGGGGAAAGGACCGACTTAACTTTATCAAGTTAATTCTTCTCACCTTTCTTAAATCTCCTTCACCTGAGACTCTCTAATATGCACAATTATGTTTGATTCATGATAGTTTATAGATGAAAAATATTCACATTGATGTTATAATTCCATTCTCTTGATTTGTTTTGAGTTTCCACAACTACAACTTATCGATTTCGTGTATATATTCAGAGCTTGTCAGCCAATTTCATTGCACATTGTCAATCATTTGAAATTTTCGTTCATCACTGCAAATGTGTTGTAACTTTTCCGCTTCGGTGGACATATACAGATAGATCTTATATTATAGGTATGTACACGTTTATAATGTGTTTGGTGTACGTGTGATCATTAAACTCCCTCTGTCATTTTCCTCGACCCTTAAATTGTAGAAGTAGTTAGTAGAATGCATGGTGCAAGTGTGTTTCTCAACCTTCGCACTAGTAGGAAAAGGCCTATCAGTGGCGCACCAAAAAACGATTCTGTGGCGCACCCTCCGTGTGTCACAGAATCCTCGAAACTAAATTTTTTTCGGTGGCGCACGGGCTTGGTGCGCCACAGAATTTTCACATTTCTGTGGCGCATCCAAAGCCCGTGCGCCACAGAATTCTCAAAAAATTCAAAAAAATATAAAAAAGTTTCAAAAAATTCAAAAAAATCAAATAATGAAATAATATGAAAAATCCTAATTATTTGAATTTTTTCAGATTTTTTGACATTTTGAACTGATACCTAGGTCACCCATCCTCAAATTGCTCAACCCTAGCACGCTTAACTTCTAAGTTCCACCCAAACCAGGTACCCTTGTGCTACTCAAGTTCTTATTGATATATATATCATATAAACCCTCTTTTTTTTTTGAACAAAGGGTGGTCCCAGAGGGACCTAGAAGCTGTCATTCATAGCGGTGGTTTCATACAAGAAGGACCAAGAAGGAGTTAAAATTACAAACAGGTCCAGACAATTTGCACAAATGACCCTAAAGCTTAAACATGAGTCGCCTTCAGGTCCAGCTCCAAATCCACCGCTAGCAAACGCCACGACACAGCCAAACACATCGCCGCCGGGGACGAAACCACTTGGGGCGAATAGTCGGGAGCCAACTGCATCGGAGCAAGAGGGCCTCCATGAAGGCACAACGGCCTGGAGGTTGAAAAACACCTGCAATCGTCGGCCGGAGGGAGCCGTTGCCGACGAAGAAGGAGGGAGTGGTCGCCCTTCGACCATCTTGAATGGCAGCCAAAGGATGACTGCCATGAGAGCACTCCCGGGAGCAGCTTATGAACTCCCAATTACCAGATCCCCAAATCCCGCGTCACCATCTTCTCTTTCACCTCCACGGTGAACAGATCCGGTGGTCAAAGCAAGATATGGATCTCTCACGAGCTGAAGAACGATGCCGATGCCGAAGTGAACCTCCTCGTCACTCCACCTTGGAGCAAAAAAAGAAGCAACAGCCGGCCACCCCACGCCACCGCTCGCTGGTGACCAGGATCGGCCCACCTCTCTACCACTGCCTCCTCTGCAATGGAGAGCAGCAACACCTCTTCCCCGGCCCCCTTCCGCACCGCAGACCACCACCTGAAGCTGCTCCTTCTCCTCGCCACCACGGCAGGCCAGAACAGGAAACAGAGCAGGGGCGACCCCGGTACAGAAGAAGCCAGACCTGCGCTTATTGAAGCGAGCCGCAACCAAGCACGAGCCGATCCTCTTCCTCCTTGGAAGCAAATCAGGTGCGCTTAGCAGCCACCATCCTTTTGCCGCGCCACAGCTTAGGACGGACAAGCTCGAAAAGCAGAGGGTGCCACCTCCAGATCCGCCAATCTTGACGCCATCCCACTCCCTCCTCTCACCGCCACGGCCGGTCAGAGGGAGCAGCACAGCCTCACATCTCCAGATCCAAAGAAGGCAAGAACTACCTTTATTCATGGGGCTTTCGACCTCCATCGCTCCAGGAACAACCTCCCACCTCGGGAACTCGCCGGAGAGCGTCAAGGACGACCAACCAGCGCCAGGCAGCAGCACCGGTGACGTGGGCATACCCTCCGGGCACCCGACCGTTGGCGTACCCGATGCAGCCCAGCACCTGGAGGCCCATGAAGCCCAACAAACTACAACTTGAAGTACAAGACAAGAACCTCATGTAAACCCTACCTGGCTCCCTTTATAAAGCCAGGCAGGGGCACCCCATAGGAGGGATCCCCACGGGACACATAGATAGGCATAGCCCTAGCGAGACCACGTCTCATACCATCGCCCTTGCGGCCACCATGTAACTTCATATAATCATTTATACAGATCAGACAAGCAGGATGTAGGTCTTTACCTCACCATGAGGGGCCGAACCTGGGTAAATCTTTGCTTGTCAGCCGACGGAACTACCAGCGCGCACTCTCTCTCCCCTTCAATCAACCCGGGGTACTCAGCCCAGGGATTTGCCGAGTCCACACCTCGACAATTGGCGCCGTCTGTGGGAAAGAACGCGCGCTGGATTCAACGTTCCGGCGGCTCCAATCTTCATCGACAACCATGGCCAGATCGCATCTGGTAGGCATCCGTCTCGATGCATCCAAGTTCTTCAGCGGCGGCCGCCGTGCCATCGGGCAGATCGCATCTGGCTACTTTGTTCGCTGGTACGGGCGGCAGCGGCCAGCGGACGCTACCTCGACTTTGATCAATCTTGATCAGCCGCTCACACTACGTCAACGTCGCTCGAAGACGCAGCCAACGCAGAGCACGATCCCTACGGAATCCATCCACGCGATCTGCACATGGCTCCATGCATCGATACTAATTCGATCTTCTCTCTCATTAATTATTCATCCAATTAATTATTATCTTTATTCCTAATCCATGCGTGCATGTTTTTGCCCATCGTTGGGAGGATCTGGTACAGATTGGAGCAAGTCCCAAGAAAGGAAAGAGAACGGAAATCGCTGCTGCTTTCCGTGACCATCCATGACAAAAAGCAGTGCACCTGCGTACACACATGCAAATACAAGCATGTGCATGGGACTCGACCTCCTCGCGACTCCGCCGCGAAACGAGCAGGCAGCCGGCTGCGGCTGCGATACCATCGACTATGACTCGCTGGCGTCAACGCCCGTGACTCCGACAATTTCTTCATCGACAAATCAGCGAGTCGGCGACTCGTTCGGCTGCCTCGGCTTCAACTCGTCAACCACCTCGTCAACCACGGCAACAACGATCAACGTCGTCGGTGCCGACACATATAACCGGCTCCCTGGGAGGGCGAAACAAACCCTCGGGGGCTGGCGGCCTCGCTCACCTTCATCGGCTCCGCCTCCGACACTCGGGGGCTGGCGGCCTCGACTCGCCTTCATCGACTCCGTCTCCGACGCTCGGGGGCTTGCGGCTTCGTCTTCATCGACTCCGCCTCCGACGCTCGGGGCTGGCGGCCTCGTCTTCATCGACTCCGCCTCCGATACTCGAGGGCTTGCGCTTCGTCAACGACAAGTTCATCGCTGCACTCGACACACGGCTCGTGTGCCTTCATCGACTCGGCACCGTCGACTCCCCTTCGCCGGCCTAATAAGGGACTCGGGGGCTGAGCGTTGCCCGCGCCGCGTCGACTCCGGCCCGCTGCTTCGACTGCCTCCGTCGCACTTCACGGCGTCGACTCCGTCCACTACGACATCCACAACTAGCCAAGATCACATCCATGATTCGACGACTTCTACAACCACTTTGTCCGCTGCGTCGACTTCGGTCCGCCGCGTCGACTGTCTCTACGGCACCACTCCGCCGCGTCGACTCCGGTCCGCCGCGTCGACTGCCTCTACGGCACCACTCCGCCGCGTCGACTTCGGTCCACCGCGTCGACTGCCTCTACGGCACCACTCCGCCGCGTCGACTCCCTCTACGGCACAACTCTGCCGCGTCGACTCCGGTCCGGCGCGCACCAACAAGAAAACCTTGGCCACACCTGATGCTCTCCCGGGTGTTGTGCCGCACGGGCCACAAAGAAATTCGCCTAGGCCGCACTCGAACACTCGGGGGCTGCGCCATACAGGTCCAACAAGAAAACCTAGGCCGCACTCGAACACTCGGGGCTGCGCCATACAGGTCCAACAAGAAAACCTAGGCCGCACTCGAACACTCGGGGGCTGCGCCATACAGGTCCAACAAGAAAACCTAGGCCGCACTCGAACACTCGGGGGCTGCGCCATACAGGTCCAACAAGAAAACCTAGGCCGCACTCGAACACTCGGGGGCTGCGCCATACAGGTCCAACAAGAAAACCTAGGCCGCACTCGAACACTCGGGGGCTACGCCATACAGGTCCAACAACGCAGTAGGCCGTTCGGCTGAGCAAATACTCGATATGTTTGTCGAGTCCACCAAGTAGGCCGTCAGGCTGAAAGAGCACTCGAATCTCATTCGAGTTCCACAAGTAGGCCGTCAGGCTGAGCGAACACTCGAAACTCATTCGAGGTCCACAAGTAAGCAATCAGGCTGAAAACTGCAACATATAGTAAGCCCACAGGCTGAAAAAAGACTGTTTTATCAGTGATTCCTTAAGTTACTCCCATCGGGAGGGTTTCAGAAATTTCTTTCAACTGAGAGAGGTTTTTTGAGATTAACCTCAATTACAAGCAATTCAGCTTAATCTCGGGGGCTACTCCCATCGGGAGCACTGTTCGCGCTCCCGATAGACTCAGTCGAAACGTTACCGACTAAAGCATCCTCTGCAAGCCCTCAACGGCCGGAGTCGAATTTCTTTAACTATCCTTTTCAGGAACAAGACGGCGTGCCCAGGAGGAAAGAGTACTTACCCGACGCATCGACTACGCCTACACGACATGCTGCTTTGAGTCTCTGCCCGATTCTTCGTATCGACCAGACACTCGGGGGCTCCTGACGTGGGCATACCCTCCGGGCACCCGACCGTTGGCGTACCCGATGCAGCCCAGCACCTGGAGGCCCATGAAGCCCAACAAACTACAACTTGAAGTACAAGACAAGAACCTCATGTAAACCCTACCTGGCTCCCTTTATAAAGCCAGGCAGGGCACCCCATAGGAGGGATCCCCACGGGACACACAGATAGGCATAGCCCTAGCGAGACCACGTCTCATACCATCGCCCTTGCGGCCACCATGTAACTTCATATCATCATCTATACAGATCAGACAAGCAGGATGTAGGTCTTTACCTCACCATGAGGGCCGAACCTGGGTAAATCTTTGCTTGTCAGCCGATGGAACTACCAGCGCGCACTCTCTCTCCCCTTCAATCAACCCGGGGTACACAACCCAGGGATTTGCCGAGTCCACACCTCGACAACCGGTAGGCAGAAGCCTGACGGCATCTCGCCGAACACCAAGAAGGAACACACATCTAACCCTAAGCCTACTACTACGGCGAGATGGGCAAGACCTATATACAGAGCGCCACGGCCGCCAGCTCCAGCCGCACTCCAACCAGCAAAGCCGGCGGAGGAGAAGAGGAGCAGCGCCGGGCAGACCTGAGCGACTCTCAAAACCTGGGAGAGGGGAGGAGAGAGAAAGAGGGAGAGGAAAAGACTGTCAACACCAGCGAAAGAAAGAAAGCGATGTCATATAAACCCTCTTAAGTCTTGTATGTGTATATGTGTGGTATGTGTATTTTTAAATTTCAAAATTTTCAAAAAATTCTAAAGTTTCAAAAGGAGATTCAAAAGTTTCAGGAAATCTAAAAACCCTAAAAAAATCAGAAAATTTGAGGTTTTTTTACTTCTCATGCGTGCCTACCCCCACCCCCTGGTGGATCGCCTTTTTAGACTTGCAGCAAGTAAAAGAAAATTATAAAAAATACAATAAATAAAATCCTTTTACATGTAGTTAGGTTTGAGTGTCTAGTAGGTATAGAAATTTTGAAATATGAATTTTGACCTTTTCTGCAAAAAACAGAAAAAAAAACTTGTAACGGCCACAACTTTTGCATACGATGTCGAAAAAACGCGTTTAATATATCAAAAAAAAAACTAGAGAAAAATCCGAGTTCGATTTCACCCGGGCTTACGAAAGAAAAAAAAAGTTATTTCAAACAGACGATTTTGTCCTACAAAATCAAAAAAATTCAAAAAATTCAAAAAAGACACAGAAATGTATAACAAAGGAAATTGTTGAATTTTTTGATTTTTTTTATTTTTTTTGAAGTGTTTTGACTTTTTTGATTCTTTCGGTTTTTTTGGATTTTTGGTTTTGTGTGGCGCACACGCTACATGCGCCACAGAAATTCACAATTCTGTGGCGCACGGGCATGGTGCGCCACAGAATGTCAGATTTCTGTGGCGCACGGGGGATGGTGCGCCACAGAATGTCATATTTCTGTGGCGCACCGGCCCCGTGCGCCACAGAAACCTGACTTTCCGTGGCGCACCTGGTTTGGGTGCGCCAATTCTGTGGCGCACCCAAAAACGTGTGCCCGGAAATTGATGCGCCACAGAAAGTGCATCTACCTATAAGCTTTTCTCTACTAGTGTCGTATTGTTTTGTTCAACCGTCAAGCGGGTGTTGGTGGGCGGGGCTGGTAACTTAGGGGTCAGGGCTACTCTATATATAAATAGCCTTTCTCTGGAAGTTCTAACACAGTTGTAGCCGAGATCTTTCCTCCTCCTTCTGAGCACCATGTGGTGAAAGGGGAGGATTCAGGAGAGCAGCGCAACCTTGTGTTGAGCTGCCTTGGAGTTGGGATGCTACCAAGTCATGGTGAACCCTTGACGCCCTAGAGCTTCGATTTCCGACCCACATGACCAAATGGTGGTCTCAATCCAAGTGGAACCCCCCCTTCCCGTCCCCACGAGGTTGAAGTGTCCTCTCCCGTTGTCTCGGTGCCAAGTAGTTTCGTCCCTCGCACCGGCAAGGATGGTCTTTATTTAATCTCGTGTTTCTCCGATGAGTACAGATGACCTGATCATGTTTTTCAGGATTTCTTGAAGCTTTTTTTTTGAGAAGTTCAGGATTTTTACCTGCAGCGCTACTTATAATCCAGGTTTTGTTTTTTACAAAACGCCGTCTGAATCAGGGCTAGCCTTCTTTATTTATTTTTGATGGAAAATCAGGGCTAGCCGGCCAGCCCAACATAGCCGGGCCGCAACCCTACTACGTGCTCCACATTGGGCCCATGCGCATTCGGTGGAATTCCCAGCGCCCATCCTCCCCTGTTCTTGTTAGGGAACGTAGGCGACCGCGTTTATCCCTCTGTCCCGGCGACGCGTACGCGGGACGGCGGGAAGGCGTCGAGGCAGACCTACCGTGCGGGCACGGCGGCGTGGAGCTCTTGCGGTCCTGTAGTCTAGGTCAGGGAAGGTCTTCGTGGAGGTCCATCATGTTCTCCTCGCCGACCACACCTGGCCGCACCTCCACTCCACGGCGCCACGGCGGCTACCCCGGCGGCAGCAACACTTAGTGCATTATTTGGGGATGGCGACGGCGAGCGACCCGCTTCCACGAGGCCGCTCCACTTCGAGGTTCGAGCACATCAACTGTCATGGTGCTTCGGCAGGCAGGTACTGCTGGTAAGCTCCCCTGAAACCCTTCTCTGGATGGAGAGCAGCAACGAGACCAGCACTGAACTGTAGATAAAAGGAGCAAAGAAAAAAAATACCGTCTAATTTTTCAGTCCACGGATTTCTGTACCTAATTCTTGCGAATCTCGTCGGAAAAAAAAATGTCTTGTGAACCTGGGTTCAAACTAAGTATTTTTATTTATCTTCCGTTGATAAAAGTCCCTTTAATGGTTGACAAAAACTTGCAACTCGTCTAATGATTGCTATGGCTATAGACAGTTCACAGCGTTTTGGTTGTTAGCTTCAAATGTTCAGTGCCGTAAGATTATTTAGTCATAGTCAACGCTTACACAAAAAACATGTTCTGAGTCCACTGTTCGATGAACCTGCAATTCCCTTAGCTGGTTAGTGAAGCCGTGCTGTAGTTATTTGCAACTTAATGTGTCACCTATCTATGGACTATGTGCATGCTTATGTGAGTTTTTGTTGGCAATTTCTGTTAAAAAATGGATTTGTGTGCATATCAGTATTCCGAGAAAAAGTGGCACTGTTCCTATGTTAGGAGTTTTTTTTTGGCGAAGAGTTAATTGCACTGGAGGTCACACATCTCGTTGCGTATGTGCACTTAAGTCACACATCTAGAAAACGAGATTTTTTGGTCACACAACTGAACAAATGGGTGCACGCAAGTCACAAACGGGCCACATCATCCCGTTTTGGACTAGAATTTTTCAAAAAAACCCTAATATTACAAAATATATTCCAAAATGGTCCTCCTAATATTACAAAATGGTCCTCGTAATGTTACAAATGGTTCTCGTAATATTACAAAATGATCCTCGTAATATTACAGTAGGTTTTTAAAAAAAAAATTAATGTCCATAATGGGATGACGTGGCCCGTTTGTGACCTGCGTGCACCTATTTGTTCAGTTGTGTGACTAAAAAATCCCGTTTTCCAGATGTGTGACTTAAGTGCACATACGCGACGAGATGTGTGACCACCAGTGCAATTAACTTTTTGGCGAATGATGTCTTCTTAGTGATACTGCTTGTGTAGATCAAGTTGGAGGCAGGCTAAATGGTGTAGCCAAAGGGACCAGCTCGACGAGGAGGTCAGATCTGGGTCCACGACGTCCGGGAGCTGTCCTACGACAAGGAGGACGTCGTCGACTTCCTCCTTGTGCGCATCAAGGGCTCCAAGCATGACGCCCACATGGACGGCTTCAAAGAGCTCATGAGCAAGATAGCAAACTTGTTCAGGAAAGGCAAGGCTCGCAGCCATATCGCCACGGCGATCAAGGACAATAAGGAGCAGGTTCAGGATGTGGCCGAGAGGCATGAGAGGTATAAAGCTGATGGTGTTTTTGCTAATCCAGCAGCTGCCACAAGTATGGCCGCAAGGATCACCGATAGGTTCACCGCTGTTGACCCTCTTCTGGTGGCTCTGTATGAAAACAAACGAAGTCTTGTTGGGTTTGAAAATGCAAGGGACGAGCTAATTGAGAAGCTCTGTTTAGATGATGATGTATCCAAGCAACTGAAGATACTCTCCATTGTTGGATTTGGAGGACTGGGGAAGATAACTCTCGCGAAAGCCATCTATGATAAGTTTCGATTCTTCAATCAGGTATCATTGTACGGCACTTGTGTCGGTGTCTCGGTGATCTGACCTCAAGAACGATTTCAAACAACTTCTGTTTCAAGTAGGCAAGCAAAGGTACACGAGTCGCTGAATGAAAATCAGCACATCGAACAACTCCAAGAATCACTAGGTACCAAGAGGTACATGCGCATCCCAATTTCCGAACCCAACTTATCATAGACTTGTTAGAACATATGACACCTATGTACAGAAATTGCATATCCATTCGACTGTATGCTCCACATCGTGGAACCTCAAAAAGATATTAACTTGAGTCTCGGACTCTGGGTAAAAAGAGGTGCTTAACATGATTTACAAAATTCTTGTCCTCTTGGATTCTCTTTTTTTTTTGAACAGGATCCGACTCTTATAAAAGGAAGTCCAGAACAAATTACAACCAGGCCCAGAGGCAACCGAAAATTACAACAAGACCCAGAAAAACTTGCACTAAACACCCGAACAACAGAGAAAAGCACAGACGGATCCACCCCGCGCCCCAAACCCTAGCCTCCGCCGGAGCCGCCGTACCGCCATCCCCGGAAGAAGAACAAGCACCTCCACCATTGTAGCAGGCTGCAAGACCGGCCTCCGCGCCGCGACGGACACCCAGAACGCTGAACGAGCACAGCCGTAGCACTTGTCTCCCCGAACCACCGAGCTTCCCGCCGGTTCCGCATCAGCCAGGACAGCCGCCCAGCACACCCGCTCCCCGGACGCCCACTCCCCTCGCCGCCACGGCCGGCCGGAGCAGAGACGTCGCAGAGAGCCACCACCACCACCACGCCATCAAAAACCAGAACGAGCACCTCCACCTCCTTCTCCCTTTGCCACCTCGGCCAGCTAGAGAGAGAAAAAGAGGAACTCACCCGGAAGAACCACCTCACCCTCCCAGAGCCGCCGCAGATGGAGACGAAGGCTCGACGACGACGGAGAGGAGGGAACCAAACCCCACAGAGAGCAGACGCCGGCGTCGCCACGCCATCCACTCGGGGGGATAAAGAACTCCACATATCCGAGGATCTGGGAGTACCAAAACCACCGTGCGTCACGCCACAGCTCCGAGGAACTCCGGCGTAGAGGGGACGACGCACGGCCACCTTTATTCCACCCGACGCCGCCTCCACCCCCACAGCGCCGCCGGCAGAAGAACTACACCTACTATTCACACGCCAACACGAGAGATCAGCGGTTCCCCCACCCTCCCGTCGCCGGAGCGACGAGCGGAGGGAAGGGGAACCACGACCTCCGGCGGCGGAGAACGAGGGAACGAAGGTCGCCTCCCTTTCGCCTCTCTACACTGTAGAGATAAGGAGGGGAACGAGCGGTCGTGGTACACCGTCTTTGTGTGAATATTTCAACTTGGAACCGGCTGCATATTAATTTATTAGGAGCATGGAATAGTATATCTCTAACATATCTAAGCTCCCTGTGATTCCTGGCCTGTGGTTCATTCTGCCGTTGGGCCCCACCAGTCAGCGTCAGATCGATTTCCACGCCCGGCGAGCCCGCATATTATCCAATCAGATTGATTTGTGGTTTACCGACTATCGGGTCTGAGAGTTGGGACCCGTGGGGGCACAGAACGTGGGATAGAGTAGAGGGATGGACACGCTAGCTCCCAAATTCCGCCCAAAATTTCCGCCGCCGCTGCGATTCCGGCCGCCTCCACCGTGCCCTGGCTCCGCCTCGCTCTTCTCTAGTTCCCTGCGCCTCGACGTCGCCCTTGCACCTGCCCCCATGGCGAACCCTAGCCAGGCTTGGTTTGCTTCCGTGGCGGCACGGCCGTCGTCGGCGTGTTGCCTCATGGGCGAACCGTAGCCAGTTTCTGATTGGTGGCGTGGCGACCCACCCGTCGTCGGCGTCGCCTCACGCTGCTCATGCAGGCTGCCGCCGATTTTTTGAGTAGACTCTACGGAAGCGCAAGCGCCATGGCGAGCAAGAAGAAGGCAGCCGCGGCGTCCAAGCCCCGCAAGCCGAAGCAGCCGGATGCGGTAAACAAAAGACTGCGCCTTGATCTCCGTTACTTCCAGTATTGGATCAAATTCAGTCAGGTCGAGGAGTTAAGCTTGTTATTTTTTCGATATCTCTCTGCAGGTTAAGAAGCTGGCGAAGAAGGCCGACATGTCTGAATTCAGGGCGCAGCTGAACTCCATCGGGAAGGTAGTTGAGGTCACCGCGGACGTCAACTGCTTCTTTAGGTCTTGGCCCGTCTTCTTGTCTTGGATTTTGGTCGATATGTTTGTTCCTGTAGTATTGCTGCTGTGGTTGTGCGTGCTGTCTTTTGAGTTACCCCATCGTAGTCTGCAGGGCAATGGGTGACCAGCTTGAGGGCGATGAGGAGAAGCACATGTGAAGTACCGGGAGATGGTTGTGCAGTACATCGTGGTCTGTGATGATACGGATTTTTTTCAGATTATGTATGGTTCTTCCAGGTACTGTTCCACCTGTGTGCTCCCGTGTTTTAGCCTTTTCAATCCAACAGGCCGGGTCATATACTCATTGTTAAAATCTATTTTTACTCCAACGTTTGTTTGCTTCTGCATACTTGGTACTTGACTGGTAGCTGAATTGAAGCATAAATAGCAATTTCACCAATTTGATGCTATCTGAATGTGACATAGTGCGACTAGCCTGAATAGATCCACTGCGAGTATGTATAGTCTTTATGCCTACAAGTGTTTGATAAAAATCCTAACAAGC
Source organism: Poa pratensis (assembly GCA_947311845.1). Classification (NCBI taxonomy): domain Eukaryota; kingdom Viridiplantae; phylum Streptophyta; class Magnoliopsida; order Poales; family Poaceae; genus Poa; species Poa pratensis. Next base: position 156,468,152 of record CAMZMU010000063.1, read on the forward strand.
TGCAAGGGAAGATTATCCCATGAAATATTTATTCTCGCTTACCTAATAACTAATTTCCTTCTGTAACATTTATGCTTGGTTGCCTACTAAATAAATTTTCCTGAAATTTAGCTGTAGCTAGAGATGACTTGCCTTTAACATATACTACTTCACTCAATTATGTTACTTGAATGTAATGGTCTCTCCCTCACTTTAAGCTATGTCTGTATATGTGTTCATTTTCGATACCCTTTTTTCCTGCAGTGGCTGGGAAGGGGAGCAAGACCGTGGCTTGGGGTAAATTAATGGCCAGAGCGCGACTCTGTTGCTTGCGTCCGCTCCCGGTGCAGAGGACTTCCATGGCGGTGCTGGACGGTTCCAAGGCTCACGTGGGATCCTCCATTTGGTGATGTTCGGCGGTGAGCGTTCTCCAGCTATGCTCTATGACACACATAGTTATGTGTGGTGCATCTCTGGGTTCGGACACATATTAGATATGAAACTGAATTAGTTTTTGCCCTTGTGTTGTTACTTGACTTCCCTAAAATGGGGCCTATAAGGTTAGTTTGATTTGACCATACTCGATTAAATCCAACATTATCTGGAGTAATATACCACCGTTAGTTTCTAACTTAGCAAAGGAGAGGACATGGTAATAATTTTTGCATACATATTCTTTCCTTTTATCGTTTGTTGAGCATGGACCAGGTTTCAATGTGTCATTTCACAACGAGTTAATTTCAAATCCACGTTTGTGGGTGGATAAGATTTTTTAACACAAATGGTAGATTCACATAACATATAAAGAATAAGTACCCTGTAATGTTTGGTATACAAGCTTTCCTTTTCTGGCATTTGATCATCTGTATGTTTTCCTTTTAACTCAAGAATGATTGTATTTAATTTGATGCTTGATGATATGCTAGGATATATTGCGTTAGTGGCCGTAGGTGAATATGTTTCTTAAGGCTGTATGCTTTTCTTATGGTTTCACCTTTTATTTTCTATTGAGAAGGATGGGTCAAAATGTTGGGTGATCCCTAGGTAATCCTTCGAATGGTAGGAGTTCCTTACTACCATGTTTCTACAACGTCCTTACCAAGCGAGTACTCCATTTTATCCAGACTTCTTTTTCCCGTGCACCAGATTTGTTTTAATTTTTAGGCTGTATGACAAAGTGGAGACGCTGAACTCCTTTAAGATGATGGCATGCTATGAAGCAGATCATTTTAGCTGTTTTGGTTCCTGATTTAGTGAGATGTTAAACAATGATTATTGCTTTCAATTAAGGGTGCTGATGTGATATATGTTTCTGAATTCCAATCTCTATTTTTATTTATTGTGGTTATACTTTGCAGTTTCAAATAAGTAGATGTCTAATAATATCAAACATAGAAGCTTGCTAATAACTCTGTATTCAGTAATGACTTGCATTGTATTATTTGATTATGTAATTCTCGGGACTGAATATCTCCAATAGATTAAATGGCCGATAGTTATGGTATGTGCCTTTCCTATGCAGTTATGATATAATTAGATGAAGTAGGATTTTGGCACGTAAATACCACTGGGTATAATGTGAGGCATTTTCTTATTTGGTTCACATATTATTGGCTTTGCTCACAAGCACAAAGCAGTTTGCGTATAAATTTGATATCTTGATTTCTTAAAGTATTTATGATGATATATTCTCTTCCTTTGGGCTCTTCTTTGGGCACATGATCAGGGGATTTTGCTATCCATCTTTACCTGCACTACCAGTTGTGCTGCTATATTAGTCATTGGATAATTATCATTCTTCACGGTATTTGCACCTGAAAAAGTTGTGGTAAGTGTTAATTGCAAATATGAGTAGATGACAGCTTCAAAAACCACTGGCATGTAATCAAACCCTGTGTTGCAATCTCATATGTCAACTCTATGTGTTCATTGTCTGGCACTTTATTAAAGAGAGAGTGCATTTGTGAAACCATGAACCCGGTCCATTTTTAATCATAATAAACACCTTTCCAACAACTTTTACCACTTTTCCATTTTCTGCCATTATTAAATCCGAAAATACAAAAACACTTTTACATCTTGCATTCATCATAAAAAACCCAAAAATATCATTCATCATTGTTATCATCATCCTTGCACATTTATTTACCACCATTGCATATTTATTTCTTGTTTGCATTGCATAATTATCTTGATATCATTCTTACACCTTGTGCTTGACAACCACATGTGAGGTTGAGGACCAAAACATTTAACTCGGTTTTGTAGGTGACAAAAAGAAGGATAAGGAGATAAACTTTTCACTACTGATTCCCCGAGAGTTCGATATTAAACCCTCGAGTCACCCTCGTGGGGAAAACACGTCTTCCACTTACTACACACTTTGCACTTGGAGTCTCAACCTAACCCATTTACTTTTGACGCAGGTAACTACACACCGGAGATCAAGACTGTTTTCTGGAGCCGTAGATCAACTTTTTCAAGGGCCATCAGCCGCCGCCGCGCCTGGGCAGCTCCGCCGGTGTCGGTGCTGCTTGCTTCGCCGGCGAGGCCGCATCTAGTCGAGACAGAGAGAGAGAGAGAGAGGAAGACACGATCCAAGGAGTGAGAGTGGTTAATGTCCGGATTAGCCCACTCGTTCCACCTTGTTCCACCTCGCCCGGCCGAATCGGCCGGACCGGTGTATTCCGCATATAGAGGGAATATTCCCTTTCGAGGAACCACTTCGTTCCATTCCAGTTTGCAACCAAACACAGGAACATGCTCTGAGTAAGGAACGGTTCCATTTCAATCCACCCCATCCCAAACCGAACACACGAACACACCCTTAGTTTTCACCCTAGAGAAATACCAAGTTTTCAAAAGAATGACTTGATGGGGCCACTGCTAGGTACACTAATAAAGCAAGACCTTGTGTTTTAACTCTGAGAATCAAGCTCGGTACGGTGGGCATTCGGGTTACCCGAAAATATTGGGTCGGGTAATTCAGGTTTTAAGAAGTTCGGGTTTTGAGAAGTGACACCCGAGATTTTGCCAAAAAATCACAAACCCGACAATTCGGGTACACGACATTTCGGGTTCGGGTTTCCCCGATTTGCCCGAAATTCTTCGAGCATGGGGAAAATCAGCTTCGAACCATCGGTGACGGATGGGATACGAGGGAGGAAGAAGGCGGCTGGGGGCGTCGCTGCACCGCTCCGTCACGGCACTGGTCGCCGTCGTGGTTGCGCCATGGCGGCGGGAAAAGGGAGGAGGCCGGCGCGGCGGCCGTGCTGCTCTGAGGCGATGGCGGCAGGGAAGTAGAGGCCGGCCGGCCGCGTCGCGTGATGGGGCGGCGGCCAAGGACGGGAGGATGCGATGAGTAGCTCTGTAGTTCGGCTGTTGTGGCTCTGCGCGAGTGCGCACACGTGGGGATTAGGGAAGATGACGGCGCAGAGACAGCCTCAGCAGCAGGCTGGAAGTTAGGCTTGACGAGTGTTGGCTGCTGCGTGCTCGATCGTTGGATTCAAACTAGTTAGGTGAGAAACTTGGGCTGGGCTTTTGACAAAATGATGGATTTTCTTAATGGGCCTTTTCTATTTCGGGTAGTTTGGGCAATTCGGGTGCCGTGACTTCTTACCGAAATTTCTGAATAAAATTCGGGTTTTCAAAGCTGGTACCCGATGTAGCACTCGGGTTTTTCGGGTTCGGGCTATATGGGTTCGGGCTCGGGTTTTTTGGGCTTCGGGTATCGGGCTTTATGCCCACCGTGATCGGAACCTGAGGAGCACGAGGCATATTGGTACATTATCTGGAATAGACAGGAAGAATGCCTTGCGAGTTGCGAGCCAAATCCGCACAAAGCCCGTGCAACATAGACTTCATGGCATTTAATACACCCTCTGATACGTCTCAAACGTATCTATAATTTTTGATATTCCATGCTGTTATTATATCAATTGCTACATGTTTTGGCTATACTTTATATCATTTTTATGCATTTTCTGGGACTAACCTATTAACAAGATGACACAGTGCCAGTTCCCTGTTTTCTGCTGTTTTTGGTTTCAGAAAATCTATTAAGGAAATATTCTCGGAATTGGACGAAACAAAAGACATCGTCAATAATATCACGAGGAGATCACGGAGTCCAAAGGGGAGACGGAGCAGACCCACCAGGGGGCCACGCCACACTAGGGCGCGGCCCAGGGTGGGCCCGCGCCCCCCTATGGCGTGGTGGCCCCCCTCGGCCACCGACGCCGCCTCTTCGCCTATATATTCTCCGCGACGCGAAAACCCTATTACGGTCGATCATATTCCACGAAAAGTTCCGTCGCGGCCGTCATCGTCAATCTCAGATCGGAGGAGTTCTGAAGCTCTTCCCGGCACCCTGCCGGAGGGGAGATCATCACCGGATGGCTCTACATCACCATGCCTGCCTCCGGAGTGATGCGTGAGTAGTCCACCCCTGGACTATGGGTCCATAGCAGTAGCTAGATGGTTGTGTCTCTACCTTGTGCCTCCATGTTTAGATCTTGTGAGCTGCCTAACATGATCAAGATCATCTTATTGTAATGCTAGATGTTGTGTTTGCTGGGATCCGATGAATATTGATACCATGTTTATTTAAGTTGTTTATCTATGTGCTCTTGATCTTGCATGCTCTCCGTTACTAGTAGATGCTTTGTCCAAGTAGATGCTTGTGACTCCAAGAGGGGTATTTATGCTCGATAGTGGGTTCAGTCTCTAGATATCTGGATCAGTGACAGAAAGGTCTAAGATGGTAGATGTGCTGTTGCTACTAGGGATAAAACATTGGTGCAGTGTCCAAGGGCACTTGTATTGATTACATTACACACTTTACTTCATGCAATAATCTGTTGTTAGCAACTTAATACTGAATAGGATGCGGATGCTGCCTTGAAGGTGGATTATTTAGGCATAGAAGCTGTTGGAATAACGGTCTATGTACTTTGTTGTAATGCCCAACTAGATTTCATAGTAGACATCTTGGCATGTATTGCATTGTTAAGCCCTCTCTATTTGTCAATTGCCCAGCTGTAATTTGTTTACCCAACATGCTAGTTATCTGTTCTGAGAGAGACACCACTAGTGAACTGTGGACCCTGGTCCAATTTCCTCATACTGTTTACACAACCTGCTGCAATCATCTGTTTCCTGTTACTTGCTGTTTTTCCTGCTGTTTTCCACACCATACGTTTAACTCTTTGTTTCTGCAAGATCGGAGAGATTGACAACCTCTCTGTTTCGTGTTGGGCAAAGTTCTGTGATTGTGTCTGTGCAGATTCCACGTTGGGGTTTGTTCAACGGCGCCCACCAACAACCTTCCGATAGATCGTCAAGTCCTACTGGTCCAATTAAACCTTGGGTAGATTATTCAAGTGAAAACTTCTGCTGTCTACATCATAACCTTCCTCTTGGGGTTCACCAACACGTAGCCATCAAGCTATTTTCTGGCGCCGTTGCCGGGGACTTGGAGGCTATTGGAAAGGGGAGTCTCTCAGTTCCAATCTCTTTACTTTGTTTTTGTCTTTTTTTAGTTTTGTTTTGCTTGCTGTTAAAAATCAAAAACCCAAAAAAAATTAAATTCCTGCATCTAGTTTTTAATTTCGAGTTGTGCTTTTGTTTGTTTTAGTCTTGCTAAAATGAGTAATCCTGAAAATACTAAGTTGTGTGACTTTACTAGCACAAACAACAATGATTTTATCTGTACACCCATTGCTCCACCTGCTTCTAAAGCAGAATTTTTTGAGATTAAGCCTGCACTGTTAAATCTGATTATGAAAGAGCAATTTTCTGGTGTTAGTACTGATGATGCTGCTGCCCACTTAAACAACTTTGTTGAACTTTGTGATATGCAAAAGTATAAGGAGGTAGAGAGTGATATTATTAAGCTGAAATTGTTTCCTTTCTCCTTAAGAGGAAGAGCTAAAGATTGGTTGCTATCTTTGCCTAGAAATAGTATTGATTCCTGGACTAAATGCAAAGATGCTTTCATTGGAAAATATTATCCTCCTGCTAAAATTATCTCCTTGAGAAGTGGTATTATGAACTTTAGGCAACTTGATAATGAGCATGTTGCCCAAGCTTGGGAAAGAATGAAGTCTTTGGTTAAAAACTGTCCCACTCATGGACTGACTACTTGGATGATCATCCAAACCTTTCATGCAGGACTAAATTTTTCTTCAAGGAATTTATTGGACTCGGCTGCTGGAGGGACCTTTATGTCCATCACCTTGGGTGCTGCTACAAAGCTTCTTGATGATATGATGGTAAATTATTCTGAATGGCACACTGAAAGAGCTCCAACTTGTAAGAAGGTAAATTCTGTTGAGGAAATTTCCTCCTTGAGTGATAAAATTGATGCTATTATGACTATGCTTTCGAATGGACATGGTGTTGTGGATCCAAATAATATTCCTCTTGCTTCTTTGGTTGCTCATGATGAGAAAAATGTTGATGTAAACTTCATTAAAAATAACAACTTCAACAACAATGCCTATAGGAATAATTTTGGTAGCAACAATTATAGGCCATATCCTGCTAATGGTAGCAACTCTTATGGTAATTCTTATGGCAATTCCTACAGTAACAATAGAAGTGTGCCCTCTGATCTTGAAGTCATGCTTAAGGATTTTATTAGCACACAAACTACTTTTAATAAAACTGTTGAGGAAAAGCTAGGAAAAATTGATACTCTTGCTGCTAAAGTTGATAGTCTTGCTCATGATGTTGAAATGCTGAAAATAAAAGCTATTCCTAGTGATATTAGAGAGAGTAAAACACTCAATGCTATCCAAGTTAAAATTGATAACAACATTAGGATGCTTGCTGAACTGCATGAAAGATGGGAGAGAGAAGAAAGAGAAGCTGAAATTGCTGAACAAAATAGTGTTGTTAGAGTTTGATACGTCTCAAACGTATCTATAATTTTTGATGTTCCATGCTGTTATTATATCAATTGCTACATGTTTTGGCTATACTTTATATCATTTTTATGCATTTTCTGGGACTAACCTATTAACAAGATGCCACAGTGCCAGTTCCCTGTTTTCTGCTGTTTTTGGTTTCAGAAAATCTATTAAGGAAATATTCTCGGAATTGGACGAAACAAAAGACATCGTCAATAATATCATGAGGAGATCACGGAGTCCAAAGGGGAGTCGGAGCAGACCCACCAGGGGGCCACGCCACACTAGGGCGCGGCCCAGGGTGGGCCCGCGCCCCCCTATGGCGTGGTGGCCCACCGACGCCGCCTCTTCGCCTATATATTCTCCACGACGCGAAAACCCTATTACGGTCGATCATATTCCACGAAAAGTTCCGTCGCGGCCGTCATCGTCAATCTCAGATCGGAGGAGTTCTGAAGCTCTTCCCGGCACCCTGCCGGAGGGGAGATCATCACCGGAGGGCTCTACATCACCATGCCTGCCTCCGGAGTGATGCGTGAGTAGTCCCCATAGCAGTAGCTAGTTTGTTGTCTCTCTACCTTGTGCCTCCATATTTAGATCTTGTGAGCTGCCTAATATGATCAAGATCATCTTATTGTAATGCTAGATGTTGTGTTTGCTGGGATCCGATGAATATTGATACCATGTTTATTCAAGTTGTTTATCTATGTGCTCTTGATCTTGCATGCTCTCCGTTGCTAGTAGATGCTTTGGCCAAGTAAATGCTTGTGACTCCAAGAGGGGGTATTTATGCTCGATAGTGGGTTCAGTCTCTAGATATCTAGATCAGTGACAGAAAGGTCTAAGATGGTAGATGTGCTCTTGCTACTAGGGATAAAACATTGGTGCACTGTCCAAGGGCACTTGTATTGATTACATTACACACTTTACTTCATGCAATAATCTGTTGTTAGCAACTTAATACTGAACAGGATGCGGATGCTGCCTTGAAGGTGGATTATTTAGGCATAGATGCGGTTGGAATAACGGTCTATGTACTTTGTTGTAATGCCCAACTAGATTTCATAGTAGACATCTTGGCATGTATTGCATTGTTATGCCCTCTCTATTTGTCAATTGCCCAGCTGTAATTTGTTTACCCAATATGCTAGTTATCTGTTCTGAGAGAGACACCACTAGTGAACTGTGGACTCTGGTCCAATTTCCTCATACTGTTTACACAACCTGCTGCAATCATCTGTTTCCTGTTACTTGCTGTTTTTCCTGCTGTTTTCCACACCATACGTTTAACTCTTTGTTTCTGCAAGACCGGAGAGATTGACAACCTCTCTGTTTCGTGTTGGGCAAAGTTCTGGTTTGTGTCTGTGCAGATTCCACGTTGGTGCAAGCTCCCTAGCGCCAGGGGGAGTCAACATCAACAACCTTCCAATTGATCGTCAAGTCCTACTGGTCCGATTAAACCTTGGGTAGATTATTCAAGGGAAAACTTCTGCTGTCTACATCATAACCTTCCTCTTGGGGTTCACCAACACGTAGCCATCAGAGTTTGCACTATTTTTACTAATGAAACAAATGATGCCTCACATGCTAATGCGCCCCCTACTGTTAGTGAAAAGATAATAAGTGTTGGAAATGTCTCTACTACCTCTACAAAAAGTTTAAATTGCCTGATAGCACTACTTTTGTTCCTAGTAAAAGTGCTGAAATTTTTAGAGGTGTTGGTGATAATTGCTCCATTGTTTTTGATGACAACAACTTCAATTTCGAAAATTGTAACATAACTGAAGTCATCATGTTCTTGCAAAAGCTAGCTAAGAGTCCTAATGCTAGTAAAATAAATATGGCTTTTACTGAACATATTATCAAAGCTCTCATGCATGCTAGGGAAGAAAAATTAAAACTTGAAGCTTCTATCCCTAGGAAGTTAGATGATAATTGGGAACCTGTTATTAAAATGAAACTGAGTGAGTTTGAATGCAATGCTTTGTGTGACCTTGGTTCTTGTATTTCGGTTATGCCTAAAAATTTATATGATATTCTCAAGCTTGCACCTTTGGAAAAATGTCATTTGGATGTTCACTTTGCTGATTCTTCTATGAAGAAACCTTTAGGAAAAGTTGATGATGTTTTGATAATGGTTAATAACAATCTTGTCCCTGTTGATTTTGTGGTTTTGGATATTGAATGCAATCCTTCTTGTCCTATTGTTTTGGGAAGACCTTTTCTGAGAACTGTTGGTGCTGTTATTGATATGAGAGAGGGGAATATAAAATTTCAATTCCCACTCAAGAAAGGTATGGAACACTTCCCTAGGAAGAAGATGAAATACTCACATGATACTAGTGTCAAGACAAATTATGGTTTTGGATTTTCTGGTCTTGACAATACTTGATGCATCTCTTCATGCCTAGCTCAAAGGCATTAAAGAAAAGCACTTCTGGGAGATAACCCATGTTTTTATTTGCTGTTTTATTTTTGTTTTCTTGAGTCAAGGATGCTTGTTTACCTCTGTAGCAACTCCTTTGTATCTTTTATTTGCTGTTTTGTTGTGCCAAGGAGAGTTACTAATGCAAAGTTGGTTTTTATTTTCGGGACTGCATTGGGACAGATTGCTGTTCGTCACCGTTTAATTCAGTAGAAAATCAGAAAAAATCGAAAAATGCTGAAACTTTTTGTGCATGTTCCTGATGATGTTACGCAACTTTCATTATTTCAAAAGTTTTCATCTGAGCATCGTAAGTGCCTCGAAAAAATTCGTCATTACAGACTGTTCTGGTTTGACAGATTCTGTCTTTTATTTTGCATTCTCTCTTTTACAAGTTTTTAAGTGGTTTCTTTTCGTGTAAAAGTGCCCACTTGAGCCTAGTAACAGTGGCTAATGTTTAAAATAGTTGGCTTGTGAGTTTTGTCTTTGCTAGAACTTTGAAGTATTATCTTTTAGTGCACTAACCTGCTAATGAGAAAAGCTGTTAAGTTTTGGTGTGAAGGAAGTTTTCAAGTGTTGATAGAGGAGAATGATATTACATGATCAAGAAGAGTGAAGAGCTTAAGCTTGGGGAGGCTTACCTCCCCAGCATATTTCAAGAAGACTCAAGCATCTAAGCTTGGGGATGCCCAAGGCATCCCCTTCTTCATCTACAAATTATCAGGTCATCTCTAATGGTGCTATATTTTTATTGCTTCATGCTAGTGTACTCTTCCTTGGAGCGTCAGTGTGTTTTTGTTTTCAGTTTGTTTTGTTTTGTTTGCTGTGCTATACTTGTTGGATCCTAGCATTCATGTTTGGGAGAGAGACACGCTCCACTTTTTCATTAGAATACTCTTGTGCTTCACTTATACTTGTTGAGTATTCCTGTCTAGTTGCTGTTATTGCTGTTAGCTCTCAGTTTTTCATGTATCTCTTGTTAGAGCTTTCAGTTTCTTTTGAAGAAAGTACTCTCTTGCTTCACTTATATCTGTTTGGAGAGTTGTCAAATAAGTTGATTGGTGTTTGGTTGGACCAGAAAAATGCTATGCATGTGGTAGTGGTATAAAATGCTTACATGAATCTTTTTAGATCGTTGTCTTGAGTAATTTGATGCTTGCCAATTGTTTTGAGCTGTCAAGTAATTAATGTTTAAGCTTGTGCATCATGTAAGTAATGGCTATTAATGAAGAACTACTATAAGGATTTTCTGCTATAATAATCTGTTGCATAATTGGAAGTCCATAGTAGTCTAGATAATTTTTGGATGAAGGCTATGTGTTAACAAGGAAGACAGTGGGAGTCTATGGTTCGTCAAACCTTGTGTTTTATGTACACTCTTGCTATTCCAGTTGATAATGATGTTTGCTTATAATAACTTGCTAGCCTAAACTCTGTACTAAGAGGGAATGCTTCTTGTACATCCAAAACCTTGAGCCAAATCCATGCCACCTGTGTCCACCATACCTACCTATTATGTGGTGTTTTCACCATTCCAAGTAAATTTCTTCATGTGCTATCTACTAACTACTCAAAACTGTTACATTTCCTTTTTGTGTCACTACTTGAAAAGCTCATAAGGACGTAGTAGTGAGATTTGTCATCTTCCATGCTAATTAATTTACAAGGATTGGCAGCTTCATCTGCTTCTCCACCTTTTATTTTGCATTAAAGAGCTGGTTAGTCCACCCTATAAATAAATAAATAGACACTCCTCCATGGTGAATGTTGGTGGGCACCCGAGGATTCGGTTAGCCATGGTTTGTGGAAAGTAAATGGTTGGGAGGAGTGTCACCAATAAGTGCTTGTTACAAGTGCAGTCCTAAAAACTCTCGGAACCGCTCTAAAAGTTAGTTAGCCATGGAAGATGACAAGTACCTGCTATTTGATTTGTTGACACCTGTATACACCATTACCTTACAAAACAATATTTTATGCTCTCTATATGCCTTCGGGAACTACAGCTCTAGCACATGATGTTAATCCCTGCTTCCCTCTGCGAAGGGCCATTCTTTTACTTTTATGTTGAGTCAGTTTTCCCACTTCTTTCTGTCTACTTAAGCAAACATCATTGTCAACTCCAGTATAACAGTTTTTACATAACTTTGTGTTTGGTTGATCATATTCTTTGCATTGACATTATCTATATGATATACATGTTGAAAGTTGAAGCAAAAGCTGAAGCTATTATCTTCCTTTGTGTTGATACAAACACTTTCATGTTGAGAATTATTGCTGCTGTGAACTAACTATTATGTTAGACTATTATATCTCTAAATGTTTTATAGTATTATTCATGAAAGTTTGCACTTGTGTGATCACTTATGTTTACTCTTTATTTACTTGCTTGCAAACTATAGACCATTGGCTTGGATCACTTCATTCAGATCATGTGCATTACATTGTTATTTGATCAAAGATTGTGTTGGTAGCATGTCACTTCAAAAATTATCTGTTTTTATCGTTTACCTACTCGAGGACGAGCAGGAACTAAGCTTGGGGATGCTTGATACGTCTCAAACGTATCTATAATTTTTGATGTTCCATGCTGTTATTATATCAATTGCTACATGTTTTGGTTACTTTATATCATTTTTATGCATTTTCTGGGACTAACCTATTAACAAGATGCCACAGTGCCAGTTCCCTGTTTTCTGCTGTTTTTGGTTTCAGAAAATCTATTAAGGAAATATTCTCGGAATTGGACGAAACAAAAGACATCGTCAATAATATCACGAGGAGATCACGGAGTCCAAAGGGGAGTCGGAGCAGACCCACCAGGGGGCCACGCCACACTAGGGCGCGGCCCAGGGTGGGCCCGCGCCCCCCTATGGCGTGGTGGCCCCCCTCGGCCACCGACGCCGCCTCTTCGCCTATATATTCTCCGCGACGCGAAAACCCTATTACGGTCGATCATATTCCACGAAAAGTTCCGTCGCGGCCGTCATCGTCAATCTCAGATCGGAGGAGTTCTGAAGCTCTTCCCGGCACCCTGCCGGAGGGGAGATCATCACCGGAGGGCTCTACATCACCATGCCTGCCTCCGGAGTGATGCGTGAGTAGTCCACCCCTGGACTACGGGTCCATAGCAGTAGCTAGATGGTTGTCTCTCTACCTTGTGCCTCCATGTTTAGATCTTGTGAGCTGCCTAACATGATCAAGATCATCTTATTGTAATGCTAGATGTTGTGTTTGCTGGGATCCGATGAATATTGATACCATGTTTATTCAAGTTGTTTATCTATGTGCTCTTGATCTTGCATGCTCTCCGTTGCTAGTAGATGCTTTGGCCAAGTAGATGCTTGTGACTCCAAGAGGGGGTATTTATGCTCGATAGTGGGTTCAGTCTCTAGATATCTGGATCAGTGACAGAAAGGTCTAAGATGGTAGATGTGCTGTTGCTACTAGGGATAAAACATTGGTGCAGTGTCCAAGGGCACTTGTATTGATTACATTACACACTTTACTTCATGCAATAATCTGTTGTTAGCAACTTAATACTGAATAGGATGCGGATGCTGCCTTGAAGGTGGATTATTTAGGCATAGATGTTGGAATAACGGTCTATGTACTTTGTTGTAATGCCCAACTAGATTTCATAGTAGACATCTTGGCATGTATTGCATTGTTATGCCCTCTCTATTTGTCAATTGCCCAGCTGTAATTTGTTTACCCAACATGCTAGTTATCTGTTCTGAGAGAGACACCACTAGTGAACTGTGGACCCTGGTCCAATTTCCTCATACTGTTTACACAACCTGCTGCAATCATCTGTTTCCTGTTACTTGCTGTTTTTCCTGCTGTTTTCCACACCATACGTTTAACTCTTTGTTTCTGCAAGACCGGAGAGATTGACAACCTCTCTGTTTCGTGTTGGGCAAAGTTCTGGTTTGTGTCTGTGCAGATTCCACGTTGGTGTGCAAAGCGCCCACCAACAACCTTCCGATAGATCGTCAACTCCTACTGGTCCGATTAAACCTTGGGTAGATTATTCAAGGGAAAATTTCTGCTGTCTACATCATAACCTTCCTCTTGGGGTTCACCAACACGTAGCCATCACCCTCCGCCATAACGTCAGTTCATCCAATCGTAGCCGCCATGGCTTTCTCCACCTCTTTCAATACCAAGGGAATCTAGACTTAAACATATCCCATGATACCGACAACACAGTGAAGTTTTGCGCCGCGCCAACTTGAAGCCGCACTGGCTGATAATATGAGCTCACATGACCGTATCCTTTCCGATGCAGATATCCAGGAGCGCCATGCGCGTAGATCACTGATGGAAAAAACCTGAACTTGTCACCAGCCTGATCGAGGAGGCCGACATCTGATAGCACGACAACTTGGCGCGAGATAAATTAGGCCCGAACCGCCATTATTTTTCCAAACCAGTAACCCCCACACTGCCACCCGGCTCCATGTGGGACAGCCAGAGCCGCCAGCCAGCATGGGAGGAGCGTCACCAGTTTCCGGGCCACCGTCCTGTCTCCCAATCTCCGCCGCCATCACCGCGTCGTCCGGGGCGATGTGCCGCAGCCACCGGAGAGCTTCCTACAGAAGAGAAAGCCACCGCGCGAGAAGGCAACCCGTCACCACCGTCGACCGAGGGGGCTTTTCCCGCCGGCGTCCTCCGGTGGCAGCGGGGGAGTCGAGAAGGGGCGGCGTCGGCTGAGGTTTCCGTCCCCAGCAGGAAAGCCGGCTTATTAAAAACCTTCCATTCCCCTTAGATACTCTAGTAAGAAAAAAAGTATGTCTAAAACTTGCTACTTCAACCAAACAAATTTACATCATTCATTACATCGGATAAAATGAAACTAGGGGATCATCGTCCCAAAATACATCCAAATTCGAATCATAAACATACCTAGCTATTCTATGTGCTACTTTATTTGCTTCACGTGGCAGTGTTGAATTTGGAGCTGGCCAATTCTTGTTGCAATTTGAACGCACTCCAGTAATATAGTAGTACAGGGGCTCCAGATGTCATTGTTTCCGTTGAACGCTTCGACAAGCTCCAACGAGTCTGATTCTACAATAACCGGCAAACATCCCAGATTTTCTATTAGTAACAAATACTTCTTCAGGGCTAGGGCTTCAGAAGTTGCAGCAAAGTAAATTTTCCAGAACTTCTCCGCCACGAGCTACAGCTTCTCCTCTAGCATTACGAAGGACCGCACCAGTAGCACCCGTCCGATTTGGAAAGAAGCATGTGTGTCTACATTCATCTTATATGTGCCCAGGCTTGGTTTTGCCCATGTTACTTCATGTGGAGCCGCACCCGAGGCAGCTCCTTTATAATTAATTGCTAGACGTTGAATAGAAAAACTTGTACGCTTGGGAGTGGCAACTTTTTCTCCCTTTACCGCTTCTCTCCGCTGCCACCAAATATACCATTCTCACACTGATGTATTTCTTTGATGCCAGCATGCTTCAAATCATGTGGAGCTTGTAGATTACCTCGCAGCATTTCTTCCATAACAACAGAGCCTGATCTATCGACAACTAGCCCATCTTCAATAATATGATCAACTCCCAAAGATCTCCAAACCTCCATTGCCCGTGGGCAAGTAAACATGAGATGACCGATATCTTCTGCATCAATTGAACATATAGGACATTGACCAATATCTTTTTTTTTTTTGATAAATGGATTTTATTACTTAAAAGTTTTTATGCATTACATCTAGCCTCTACATAGTTAAGATGAAAACAGCCAACTGTTCAACAGTACCCAATTCAGAAGAAAATAAACAGGAGAACTACATATTGTAATGAGAAATTGTAAAGTTGTGATGTAAGATAATGGTAGGTCTATCCGGAGACTATGTTGTCGTCCATGCCAGGAGAATAACTCCCTGGCCGCAGCCTCTAGCATCGACGCCACCTCCAAGAACAAATCTCGGTGCTCCACACGCTGAAGGGCCGACCATGCTCGTAGCGTTGTTGTACACCGATAGATATCCTGCATAACAGAAACATTTTTAGGGTTAAAATCCTTGTCATTTCTAAATAGTCACAGCGACCAAATAACGACAATCACGCCCACCCTACTACCTAGGATCTACACCGTTTAACCAATTACCGAAAATGTTTGCAACAGTACGCGGGGATGTAAGGTAGGATCCACACCGTTTAACATATAGGACATTGACCGATATCTTCTACATGAGATGATCAATATCTTCTGCAAGTAAACCGAGTCTGATGCTGCTTTTGTTTATTTGAATTTCCTAAGTTTCACTCTTTCGTTCCATTTGTCCAGTTGCAGACCCAGGAGCAAGGAAGGCCCATCGATAAGTTTCCTCCCAGGTAGCGTTTTTTATTTGACTAGTTCCGTACCACCGATCTATGTAATATGAACCATATCTTTCGTTTTTATATGCCATTGCGCAGGGGAGATCGTTTCTGTCCCCATCGCTTCTCCATCTTCACTGCGGCCTCCAAGCACTGCCCCTGCGCTCTTAATCAATTCGTTGGCCTTAATTCGTGTTCCTTCGACGTCAAGATGAAGTTACCTTCTCCCTTATGTTTGTACTATGTTTTTCTTCCGTCAGTCCAAGAACGAAGCTTCAGCTTACTTCTACCAGCTGCTCTTGATCAGTTCTCCTTAAGTTTTCCCTGTTTTCAGAGGAGCTTCATTTGTGATGTATTTCTTGGTTGTACGCGACTTCTTATTGATGCAGCTTTCAGACTCGTTTTCCCTTTCTTGAAATCAATCAAATAAACCTGACTTTCGGTCTGTTACAAATTCCACTGGATCGATGTTTGATTCACATTTTATATCTATGTAGTGCTGCCTCTTGTTTTCTTCGTCGGCAGTGAGAGCTGCTTAGCTGATATGTTCCTCGTTAATTCAGTCTACTCTCATGTGTATTACTGAAACTAGGTTAGTTAGGAAACAGTTTTTTTCAGGCGACAGCTTATATGCCTTTGAATCTAGTATCCTGTATGTAATAAGGCTTGCTTCGTTAATTATGATCTGGAGGGGAGGCACTTTTGGACTGCATATGGCATTTCCGTGCTTGCTGTTGCGATATTTGTATTTTATTTTATTTGAAACGAAAGGCAAAAGCTTTGCCTTTTATATTAACTAGTTGAATGCCCGCACGTTGCTTCGGGTGTCAATTTTTTCTCACGCATATAGACATAATAATATGCCTAAAAACAGGTCTATAGAAAAATGTCATATAGTTTCCAAAATTAATAAGACGATACCTCGTTATTTCAATAAAAAATAGCCCAACTAATCATAACCTATTATCTACTATTAATTTTCTAGCTAGCTGTGTACGTAACATTAAACAACTTTTTGTAACATTATATGCTAGATATTATGGGTGCACAAAGGAATTGCATAAAATTTGTGGAGTATTGAATCCTATCAGATTTTTTTCTCTTAATCATTTTGATTTGTAGGATTCGATCCTATAGGATTTTTTCTAAAAAATCATTTGTACTACACTTCCTATAGAACATCTCACATTCACTCCCAGCTATATTTATAATTCCTTTGGTGGAATCAAACAAAGTTTGGTGCACGCAAAATCCTTAAAATTTGAGTGTGCATGACACTGAAATCCTACGATTTTTCTATGTCTATTTTTCCTATCTTACGAATAAAAAAAGGCCCTTAGTTAGAATTTCAAGATTTCTAGAACCATGGCTTCATTCTATTTTGAAGATGCTCTTTCTCGAAACAAAGGTACCGCTTTCCTCCACCTTCGAGTAAGAAAAAACATTCAAAACACTTTTGCCTTGCTTGTAGGCTTGTAATTCTAAAAAAGAAGAGGCATCAATCTAGAGAAGAACAATATTTTCCTTATATTGACTTCTATTTTTTTACATGTGAAATGATTCACCTTACTGCATGGTTAAAAATAAGATTTGTGGCTAAATTGATCTACATAACCATTTCTCATCATAACTTACTGATAATAAACACATGGTATGATTCGAGGCCGGTTCTTGGCCATAATTGAGCCTTTCAAAGTTTTCTTTTTTTTTAGTGAGCACATGGTATGATTCGAGATCTTGGCCAGAATTGAGTCTTTCAAAGTTCTCATTTTTCCGTGAGCACATGCCAAAACGCAAATGCTAGACTTACGGATGATTTCTACGTACTGATACTTACGGACATAATTCTCACCCCACGTGATTTCTGGGCCGCACACCCTGTGCCTTTGCTCCACCTGAGTCTGTAAGGTGATTTTTGTAGAAAACTGTCCGTAAGTGTAGCATTACTCATGCCTAAAAAGCATTTTTCTCACCTCAAGAGAGATATTGGCAGCCTGTTGTTTTAAAAGCTCAGTTTTCTCCCAAACACCAAACTCTCTGAAAAAACTTGCAAGTCACCTAAGACCAATAGCTCCTTTGACCCATGAACAAATAAGATAAACATTGCATATCCTCTAATCCCATGAACAAAAAAAGATAAATAAAGAAATGAAAAATCGATAAAATAATTGTTGCCCCTTGTTACATTCCTGATTTCTTGTGCTTCCTGCTTTGGAGCCAGCAGTTGATCAATTCCACCTTGGCTTCTGTCGCATGTAAGAAAATAAAACTATGTTAGCTCAGGTAGAAGGACATGTAAGGGAAAACAAGATAATATACTGAAAGTGAATCCAAAACTGAATCAATGAAGTCAGTTACATACATCGACTGATACAGATTGTTTTTTTTTTTAGTATGACTACGGCGGGCTCTTAGAGCCAGCCTGAACTACTGATACAGATTGCACTTTATATAATACAAATGGCCAACTTGAGATGATTCTTCTAACTCCCTTGAATAACCAGATTCATTACTTAAAAATATAAAAGCATTATGATGGATGATTAGCATGCATCAGCAGGAAAGCACCATTGGATGATCATTTTGTTGATGAGCTATATGTATTTGCTTAACATGCTTATCTGCCATAGCTTTACACTATAAAATCTTGATAATGTACCAAAAAAACAAGCATCCCAACTGATTGTCTACAGTATGTGTACTGCAGTGAAACCTAACTAAGTAAGGATGCATTTTACAATTAGAGCATGTATGGTAGAGTAAGAAAAAATGTTTAAGAGCAATGTAGGAAAGGTCAAGACTACAAGAAAATCTAAGTAAAATGCAAACCGATTCAAGGCTTAAGCTATAGGTTTCACTCCCATGCTGTAAACTATAATGGTGGAGTGTATGACACTTAAAAAATTAAAACCTAAAAGAAAAACAATAAGCAAGCAAATCGCAACAATGCAAACTGAAATAAAATAGAGGCGGTAACCAACAATCCTAATAGCTAGTGAAGTGAATATAGAGTAGGCCTCCATTTATTCTGTAGTAGTGAAAAAACTCGAACATTATAGCATGTTAGAAACATCTTGCAAGGAATCATGAAAGGAGTTTTTTCAAGATTGTTTTGGTACACAGTATAGGAATCATGAAAGGAGTTTTTTGACTATGCAGAACACATCTTGCACTAACCGTTATAACATATTCAGATCAACTTGCATATATAAGAAACAACAATTGAGTTCCATTGAGAGACGTGGACATTAAATTTTGTAGAAATTATCAAGAAATACTCTCATGCTTTCTTCCTCTGTGACTCCAATATATATATATATATTTTTTTTTGCGGGGATAGTACAGATATTACAGGAGCACGATCCTTACAGAAAAGCCCAGCAAAAATAAGAAATTACGCTCAAGTCCTCCCGAGCTTCGACTCCGTTGACGAAGAACAGCACGTACCGCCGACGCGCCGCCGCCACTCCTCCACGAACGCCTTGGATTCAGAGGAGCCCCTCCGCGGACGGGAAGCCTTCGGAGCTTGGCTCTAGAGAGCCTCCATCCTGTCTCGTCGCCGTCGTCGTCCTGCACCTGCACATCCGCACTTCCAAGATTATTCAAGCCCGGAGCCGCCATCCCTCGGACTCCGGCGAGGGGAAGACGAGCTCGACCGCTCCGAAGAACGCCGAGCTTTTAAAATAGGTTCCAGTAAAGAGGATGGCTCTTCTTTCACAGTACTGCCTCATCGCAGTACTGCAGTGCATGATTCAGTAATGAAATTAAAGAGAAAGATATGCGTGAGTGAGAGACAATACTGGTACAGGCGAACCTTCATATCCAGGGGCACCATTGAGAATCAGATACAGAGGAGGTTGGGGGACGAACCTGCAGGTTAACTATGTGTCCAGGTCCAGCCCCAAACATTAATCCTCGCGAGGCGCCCGAATCCTTGTTGTGAGGTCGTGGATTGGGCCGGAACTGTTGTGAGCAGGGAAGTAGAACAGCCTGGCCGTCCGTGGTGCTGATATGGAAAGGAAGCAGATCATGGCCTGCAGCAGCACAACAAAGGCGTGATCCCTGCGATGGGGAGAAGAAGGGGCAAGAGCAGGCGAAAGCTTGCTCCACCCGGCAGGAGGCATATGCCACTGGGAGATAGTGGCCGACGGGAACTACAGAGCACGCGCGCAGCACCGACCCAACGCTAATGGTGGGGAGTTGGCCGGGAGGCGCGGTGATTGGAAGCGAGGTCAACGCTCGATGGGGATAGCGATCGATGTGGTTGGTTTCCTTTTTTGTTCGGAACCGGTATTTCCACTTATCGGTGGCAAGGCATTGTAAATAAAACGATGTGTGACACCATATCACGGACTCTCCTTTAATAGTAAAGATTGAGAAGAAGGTGTTCGGTTTATTGTGAAAGAAACCGGGCGAAAACCATACAACGGTCACCAATAACCAACACAATAAGGGGAAACCCACACAACCACAGAGAGCACCACCTAAACCGAGCAACCACCACAAGCAAACAGCTACTCGCCCAACCTACCGCAACCAACAACACCACAAAATCAAATGGGCTCAACAATCAAGAAGATGCGGAAGATTTCCACCCGAAGGGAAGCTTCTTTCTTGCCTTCCTTCTTAGAGATTTCTCCACCTTCATGAAAACACCGTCTGAAGCTGTCAAAAGATATTTGTATTTGATACTTTCTGATTTGGCAGTTCAAAAGATAGAACGAAGCTTCAGTTTACGGCTATGAAATGCTCGAGTAGTATACCAATGGTACCTAGCTCTCCTAGCAATGACGGAAGGGCGGATAGTTCATTTAGGAGAAAAACAATATGAGGGCACGTACCACACAAAGCGCCTTCATGGGCCTGGGCGAGCGGACCATCTGTGGAGTTCTCAGCGTCCATCCTCCCGTGCTCTTGTAGGCGGCCGCCTTTGCTCTCTCGCACGGGACCCTCCACCGTTTCCCCATCCCGGCGACGCATACGCTCCCTTATCGCCTCCCGTTCTACCCTACCGCGCCTCCTCGCTCCACGTATGCCTCCCCTGCTTCCTCCGCATCAACAGGTTGTGGCTGCAGGAGCGGTCTTCATCGAGAAGGTACGCCCGGAGGTTGAGGATCCTAAATCCAAGGATGCATCTGGATTCTGGACGCGGCAGAGGCAGCGGTGACGCCGCCGTGTTCCCGGTATGAGGCGGGTGTCCCTCCTCTTTTTTTTTTTGCAAAATAAGCCCAATAAGCCCGCTCACGATTTATACCTCTTATAAATCAAAACTCGTGTATTAATTAGTGTTCTATCTCAACCTGCAAACTATACACATCACCCACTATTTTAGCCAATCATCTGTCCATGTCATCTCTACTAACAATAATTAATACTCCCTAATAGTTTTCATGCAACCTATCCATGTTTTTCTAGCCATATAATTGTCCACGTCAATAATATTTAGTTCTCAAATATTCCATAATTTCACACGATTTAAATTTAGTATCTCCATTATTGTGATCAAGTGAATGTTGATAATTGGATATTTCATGCGTCTTTACCCCTTTCATTTACATAACAAATTTTAAAAAATATTCCCGGTTCAACGCGCGGGGTATTATTCCAGTTTCGCTTGACACTAGACGTCATTGTTGTTGTACAACGATTTACAACGCCTGCTCACGGCTACTAATTCGATCATCTGCTTAATTATATGTGTGGTTGTGTGTGCGTGAGAGATGTAAGTCGAAGTATATAAGCTTGTCCAATACAGCTAGGTCCTCGTATGCCTACAGTTGTACTTTATATTTTCGGGAGTTTTGTACCTGGTTATTTTGTATTTCGTGGTTTCGTTACTTCCTTTCAGCGTTTTCTGCTTTGGAAGTTTTATATTTACTTTTTACTACTTCTTGATTTTTCGTATTTCGTAATTTTTGTACTTCGGCTTTTTTGTATTTTTGTACTTTGACTTTCAGTGTTTTTGTAGTTTTGCTTTCAGTATTTTTATACTTCGGATTTCACTGTACTTGTACTATGGGCTTCCTACTTTGGAACTTTATTGTACTTCAAGACTTACCTACTAGGGTTTCAGTGTATATACTTCAGATTTTTGTACTTTGGAACTTTGTAATTTGAACTTTTTGTACTGCATAAATTTTGTATTCGGAATTTGTACTTCATCATTTTTTCACTGAAAAAAAAAGAAATTGGAAGATGACGCGACGGAGCAAGAGACGGAATTTGTCAATGTGGTTCGCTCGTTCGTGTGGCGGTGACCTTTCCAGAGGCTTCTTTTTTTAGTTGTGCCCTATACGACTAGTACGTTTTTGTCATATAAAAGGAAAGTCACCAAGTCAGGTTAACGCCGATGCGGTAACGTGCAGACGCTAATTGATTAAGCTTCACATCACTGTCAGATTATTGATTTAGCATATATGTGCAGCATTACACCTTCTCATGAATGTAGCTGGTAGGAGTACTACTTATTCTTACGACTTCCATGATGCCCAATAATTGTGTATAAAAAATGATACTCCCTCCGATCCATATTAATGGTCTCAACATTGTCTAAATACGGATGCATCTAGTCTAAACACTTAACTAGATACATCCGTATCTAGATAAAGTTGAGTCCATTAATATGAATCGGAGGGAGTAGCTTAATCGGGTTTGCCTCTACGCTACACGAAGCGATGGGACGTGAGATGTTATGTTATTGCACTTGTTACCGGGCCTTCCAATGGCAACGAAGTCCACTGCACATTGCTATATCAACCGAGAAGGAAGACCTTGGACATATGCATCGAGTCTTAGAGTAATATAAGGGAAATTTAGTCGGCACATATGCTCCGTCCGTCCTCGGATAAGTGGACGTTTAGCATTCAAATTTTTCCACAAAAGAGTGTACTTCTACCTTCTCAGTGCACTTAAAATAGATAATAATACATCTTTCTCTTCGGCCATCGCACCGGAATCAAGCCCAATAACATTGAACACATGGTCTCTTATTTTTCGACATGCACGGAAGTAAGAGTATATGCTCCTGCTGTCGAAAAAAAAAACATTTTTGAAAGTCAAAATTATCTGAACAGGAATTTTACACGTACATCTCAATATTCGGCGTGGGCTCTTGATTTCCATAAACATTTTAGAATTCATTTTTAGGAAGTGCTCTTGATTTCCATAAACTTTTTTTGCATGAATATTTCCTTTCCAACCAAAATTGCATTGGTCTTCAGTATCATTATTTTCTTGATTTTTAAGGATAAGGGAGAACGCTCTTCACATTCCTTTGCTGCAATTATGGATAATTGGAGGTGGAATTTCTCACATATATATCCTCTTTAGATAGTTCGATGGATTTTTTAATCTGATGTATTGATTATTGGATAATGAAAATAGGTGTGAAAATTCCTCCATTGCCGTTGGATCCATCCATTAATTTATCCTTCTAGATTCTTTCACTTTTACATAAACCAGCTTTAACATTGGTCAGTTCCATGATTTTATCCCACAATGAAATGAAATCCTTCTACATAGGTTTTTGATTGAGGCCATTTGTTCTCATAATGAGATTTCCAAATTAATTGTACCCATGGAGTATCTTCCTGATTCATGAATTTGATTAAGTTTTTCATCATGAGGTGTGTATTTTGAATTTTGAAGTTTTCCAGTCCAAAACCACCAGCTGATTTTAGCAGGCAATACTTCTCCCATTCAACTAAGAATTTACCTTTTGTCAATTTCTTTTCCTTTTGGTAGGAATTTTTTTCCTGAATTCTCAACATGATCCAGGAAACCAAGAGGTGACTTCATTGAGCACATAGCAAAGGTTGGCATTATAGAGATAACTGCCTTCACAAAAATTAATCTGCGAGAGAGTAGTAGCTACAGCCTACAGCTGATAACCTTCTATCAATTCTTTCCAGGATTCCAACTAGGTGCCCCATTAGCTTGGTTTAGTGTCTCCCATAGGTAAACTCAAGTATGGAAAAGGCAGAGTTTGATCTTGACATAAAAAAAATACTTGAGCTAGTTCTTTGCATCAATTTACTAGCAATGATCATGATCTGAGGACGAAAGGTGCAATATTTAGAGAAATTAAGTATCAGCCTTTGTTAAACTTTTATATATTTTGTTTTCCATATTGCGCGAGGCCCCAACCGCAGGCCCCAACAAATTTAGCGACTGAGTAAACTAGGTGATAGAATGCATGGTTCCTCCATCTCCACAAAAAAAGTCAACTTCCAAAAAGAAATGGTACCTATAGGCTATATATATATCGCCTGCTGTGAGATCATACTTTTTAATCAATGTACTACTCCTAGTTTATATCTAACCGCAGTTTGCATGATCTATAGCTTAGATTTGGGCTCCATTCTTCTCCCTCTATTTAAAGGGTGGAGCTGCTCATTGTTGTCTCTCATTCTGCTCCGGCCGCTTGCTTGGTCGATTCCGCAATCCGCATACATCGCATTGCTGGTCTTCTTGTTTTCTCCTCTCCTTAAGGTATGCGCGATTTCCAACTGCTACGTGGTTTTGCATGGCTCCAAAAATGTTCCAATTCAGATGTCTTTATTTACCACAAACCTGATCAATTAGGAAATCTTGCACAAACTACTCTTCTGTCATCAGTTATTCTTCTGACGAGGACGAAATGTACGAGACGGACTTGGCCCTGGTTCAGCATAGCAGCGCCATCCAGAGTGTCGTCGAGAACGATGGGGACTCCCAGGACGCCACCAGTGATGAGAAAGATCTCACACAGGCGCTGCCCACCGGCGGCGGCGACGTAAAGCATTCGCCCCCCGAGCAGGAATGGCCTCTCGCCCTCGCCTCCGAGACCTCCCATGCCCGCCAGCGTTACGCGGCCAGGGGCGACGATATGGACGCCGTCCATCTTTTCGCCACCCCGCGCATGGACGCCTACCTTGAGCAGGCCAAGCAGTTCGAAGAAGATCTCACACAAGAGCTTCCCATAGGCGGCGACGTCAAGGAGGAGCAGGAATACCCCTTCTCCGTCTCCTCCGAGAGCTCCCACCGCCGCCAGCGCTACGCAGCCAGGGACGACGACATGGACGCCCTCTTCACGACGCCGCGCATGGCCGCCTACCGCGAGCAGGACAAACAGTTCGAGGAGAACCCTAAAGAGGTGCTGTCCTCCGACAGCATGGGCACTCTCTTCACGACGCCGCCGCGCATGGCCGCCTACCTTGAGCAGGCCATACAGTTCGAGAAGAAACCTACCGAGGTGCTGGCCTCCGACGACATGGACAGTACTCTCTTCGCGACGCCGCGCATGGACGCCTACCGTGAGTTGGCCATACAGTTCGAGGAGAACCCTACCAAGGCGCTGGCCTACAAGGACATGGACGCCCTCTTCACGGCGCCACGCATGGCCGCCTACCGTGAGCAAGCCAAGCAGCTCGAGGAGAACCCAACCGAGGCGCTGACCTCCGACGACATGAAGGGCCTCTTCACGACGCCGCGCATGGCCGCCTACCGTGAGCAGGCCATACAGTTCGAGGAGAAACCTACCGAGGCGCCTGCTGGTTCTACTCACGGTGATTCGTCCCGTTAGCCGTTTCTGGTCAGTTTCCTTCCCCTCTATATGCTAAAGTGTTGTCCTACTTCATACCTAGACATAGAACTTTAAACATGAAACTTATTAGACTCTCGATATGAAACTTAGACTCTAAACATGAAACTCTAAAACTTTAAAGTGTTGTCATACTTCATGTCTTGCATGAATTTAGACCCTACATATTGTTTTGAATTTATCTCTAAATCTAAATAGCATTGTATTCATACTATAGTGACGATGGCCCCACACCTCGAGGATGCTGACCTGGATCTATGTTTTGTTGTCCTTCAACATCCATTTCTCACTATCTCGATGTGAATCTTGTGAGTTGAACTTTCGTGTATGTGACTTGTATCTTGTGAGTCAAACTTGTACTATATTTCATGTTCTGGCTATGTATGTGGCTTGTGAGTCGAACTTGGCGTATTTGAACTATTGATGGACTTTGTGAGTCGACCTATATGTTGCCAATATTGGACGAATGTGATACTTGATGATATTGTAGGTCGACTAAGTAACTCGGCTTTTTACGGTTGAATTGATGATGTGTGTATATGTTGAAATGTATGAAATATATCATCACCACATGTCCACATCTTCTCTATCTAAATAGGACCACCCCACCAGTAAAGCCATGTCATCCACTAATATCCTCAATATCTTCTGTGACAACATCGTTGGCCCTTGGTTGCACCGCTTGGCCATATGACTCTCGATCGTAAGATGTAGCGGCTCACCTTCTGAAACGGACGCGGGCATCGGAAGAGACATGATCGGTCACATTTACTAGATTCCCTAGCGCGGCTTGCCGCGCGCCACCCGCCGTTGACGCTGGTTTTCAGTTTGCAAAACGCTATAACAACCATTCTTAATATGACAATAGTTATGATCAAATGAGAATCGTCACCAAAGCGTATTGGTAAAGCGTTATGAAAGAGTATAGAGATTGAATACTCCAAAGCCCAACTCTTCTGCGTGGAAGTAAATGTGGTACCTCATAAAACCAGCCAATGCATATAATATTCAAAGCAAATGATAAATTACAGTGCCTCGTACTGTTTGCATAAATTCTTACACACTACCTGAAGTAGCACTTGGTCATGAATGAATGGCCAGCCAAAATGGCAGCAAGTATTAAACAGGACAGAAAAAGGCAACATACGACATCTTAGGTTTAGGTTTATTACGACATACGGAATTAACAATTGAAAAATTGGTGGTCCATAGCTGATCTTCAGTATACAATAACATGAAGAGGCATCCAATGAATATTAAAGAAACAATTAACCAAGTCACAGAATTAATCACACATATATATGAGGCAAATGAAATACCAACCAAACCAAAGGTAAACACTAAGACTTGAGTAACGCTACAATATATTACAATCCAGATGGAGGACTCGCCAAACACAGCTGAATTAGACAAACAATAAACCTCGCATGCTAAAAAAAATAAAAGAAGTATGGCCTGAACATGCCATAGGATCAGGAGTGCAGAGTAAACAGGGATATATATTATACATGCCGATTAATGTCTAGCTATATACTAATACCTTGCTAAATAAGAATAGGGGTGATCTATCTTTTGTATAAGCACAGGCGGAATTTTCTGCAAGGGTGAGTTATCTGAACCACCTCCCAGCAAGGATCTGCTTAAAGCGATAACAAATACAGTATATGACAGAGAAGTAATTGGTGCCATAGATAAACAGAAGACCCAGCACAGCTTCGGTGGTTAATGTCCTGACAGTTCAAACATTTAGATTAATGGATCATTTGTCTAAGGTATATAAAGGCATTGTTGGTGAAGACGATGAATAGTTCATTTTCTGTTACGACGTAGACAGGTTGCAAAGAGAATTGCAGAGGGTATCTGCGTGCAAAATAGTGGTTCTAGCATAATGGGTATGGATATTGAGGTCAGCTGGAAGGCTAATAGCACCTCAGGATCAGCATCGATGAACATGGTTACCCGGCCACATTCCTTTTGAGCATCTACGCGATACAATTTATCGCAAAGAGGGAATAGATACGGTATGAACTGTAGATACACCGACATAATGAATTGAGCACTATGTACAGGAATTGAACTGCAAAATCAGGTGTACCCAGTGAATGTTTCTGCGAGTATAGGACTCGTCAGGCTAATAGACTTGGAAACCGGTGTCAGACACTGAAGTTACATGATTAACTCTGAGAGAAAAACTGGCAAGTATGGAGATTGCCGCGCTTGATGAAACAAAACAAAAATATACCTGGACAATGCCATAGAATGTACGAAACCAACAAATCTGATGTCATAACTTAACCTCCTACTCTACTTTGAGAGTCTTGACGATCATTTGATGTACTGAATTTTGTTGGGAGTGCAAAAACTAACTCGTACAGAAGCAACTTGAAAGGTACAATACTCTAAGAAAGAGGTTGCAGTTTGCTTATTAGTCCTAGTTCCTTACTACCTTAGTACCCCTATTTGCAGATTACTTATATGCAGTGTAAAAAATCACTTTGGTCACTCGTGTGTGGTGCACATCTATACATGGAAGTACACGGTCCATGTTAAACATAATGACCACAAAAAATCCAATTAGTCTAGGCATAAATATAGCTTGTGCTCATAGCAGCATCGAATACATACCGGTTGAAGCTTCTAATGTTAAACATAATGACCACAAAAAATCATAGACATGTATATACCAACTGTCAGGTGTCAGCAATAGGTAATTCATGCGGAAAGAGTGGAAGCTAAGGAAAATTTAGAACATATGTGATAGAAGCAGTCTATATGGCATCAAAACTCATCAAGGCATATACAGATCAAGAGGGAGAAAGAGAATAACTTATGCACAAAGATCAACTATATTCATTAGCAAATAGTATGATAATAAGGAGATCTCAGATGACAACTTTTGTTGCCAGAGCTATGAATGCCATGAACTCCCTTCAGTATAGTGCACCACTGGTGACGAAACAAACAAAGTAGTAATAATGTAAATTTGTGGTACTAATGTAAGCTCCAATCACCTAGTGGATATGACTATTTCTCCTTGTTATTCATTCATCCTACCGAATACCTCAAAAGAAATAGCAGCTAGAAAAGTTTAGAGCACCTGATAAGGAGATTTATCTTCATGTTATTGTTTCAGCTCAATCACCCAAACCTGAAATAAACAAACAATCAAAACCTAACACAAAATGTTATGGAGAAACCAAATGAAATACACTTCTTTTCGAAGAGTTCGGAAACCAGCGCCAACAACAGGATATAAATTAAAATAAGGTAATTAAGAAAGCAGAGGACGACAATAAGGAAATAGTACAGAGAGGAGAAAGTTTTATACCTGACGGAAGACGGACGTAGCACTGCCCACAACAGCAACACACCTAGAACAAACACAAGCAAATGTGACTGTGTGACCATATAAGGAGAAGAATCGTAGCATATAACCCAAACACGATGAGATAAATAAAATCTAGCAACCCTAATTCACAGAAACCATCTAGGTTCGTCCAATGACCTGCCGGGACAGATAGACAAAGATAGAACAGATGAATAACATTTCAGGATAATTACAACAATACTATTTGTTACTGTAATTAAACAAACCACAGAGTAACTAATGTTCATATAATTCCATGTGGGCAACACCAGAATATACATTCCATGTGAATGTAAGCGGTACTCAGTATTAAATTTTCACCAAGGGCCACTAAAACAAAGCTGTAGAGAACAACAACTATCTTAACATATAAACCAGCAGGCCACTAAAACCAGAAAATAAGGACACATATTATCAACACAGAAGCCAATTTAGTTGTATAACCAAAGCTTAACTCATAATTGTTGGTGTTCAAATAGCTGTATCAGCTGACCAAGCAAAAATGACAGGTAATATAAGCAAATACGATTCTACACGCGGACGTAGGTATTACAATAATTTCCACTCTGAAGGACCTACTACTGCCACCATAAACCACAGTTTAGGCATACACCCAAAACCTAAATCATCTGAGCGAGGACCAAACTAATTTCTGTAGTACAAATACCGTGTAGCTCACTCTTTCAAATCACCTAAACTGTCTTAACCAAGAGCAAACTAATTCCTGCAATATACAGCAAAATATAGCTTACACCTACAACTGTCAGTAACATTCACACACGTAACTCACCTAGCAGAGGAAACCACAAATCACTGTACTTTTTTTCATATTCTGAACCTTACCAGCAAGGAAACCAAATCACAAATCCAGCAACAACATCTCAGGTAGCAGTCTCCAACGAAAAGAACAGAAGTGAACACCGCAACCGCGTGAGCTAATAAACCTACTGCTTCGTGCAACAAAAGGGTACCTCGTAGTTATTGTTCTGTTAATTTGCTACCGATATACCAAGCAACAAAGATAAGTACACCAAATAATAATTTCCGCTGGAAAAGAACAGTTTATTCCTAGTACCCAGTCACACCGACACAGGGATGCATAAAGAAGGCAGCATCCTACTGCCACCATAAAACTAAATCTTACCACCAAGCAACAGACTCCAAATGCAGCACAGAAACAACACCCACCTTGAGACAGCAATCTCCAACGCTGCAACCACCTGCAAAAAGGAGTGAAAACACTAAAACCGTGTCAGGGAAAAAACCTAAGAAACTAAGAAAGGGAAACTGAACAAAAAGCGCTTTAAAAAGAAAGAACGGAAAAACAAAACAACGACCAGAAAAAAAACCCAAGGACAAATCGAAAAGAAGAGGAATCAACGATAAATGCGACAAAATTAGTAAGCAATGATTGAACAGAGATAAGAACAAAGAAGTGAAAACAAATCGGAGAGAACAGAACGATATCAAATCAAGAGCAGAAAGAACAAAAAGGCAAAATACACCGAAGCAGAAACAAAAAGTGGTCCCAAATCAAGCACCGGGAGAATGAAAAGAAAGCAGCTAGATCAGAAATAGAAGGAAAATCCAATAAAAACAAAAAGGAAGAAGCAAAGAGCACCACAAGACAAAGAAAAGACAAAAAACAAAAGGAACCAGGAAGTATGAAGAACCGAAAAAATAAGAAAATCCAAAAGAAACAGAAGGCACCAAGAGAAAGAAGCCAAGAACCAAAGCAGAAGCAAAAAGAACAATGGAAGACGGATTAAAAAAATAAGCAGGAAGAACAAATAACCGAACAAAGATACGAAATCCAGAAGAAAGCAGGAACGACCTAGGAAGAAGCCCAAAACCAGCAACGTTGCCAATCGACAGCGCAAGAACTTGAAACAAAAGCAAGAAGAAGCAGAAATCTGAGAGGGAGACGGAGGGGAAAGGGACAAACATAAAGAAGAAGAAATACATGCAACGAAAATCACACCAAGAACCAGAAGGATCCAGAGGAAAAAAGCAAAGCAAAGGAATTAAATCTTAGGTCAACCACACGTTACCTTAGTCAAATCCACCGCAGATCAAATCCATGGCGACAAAGCCGGCCGGAATCTGTGAGAAATACTTGCATAGCATAAGATCCGGCCGGAGTCGACGAAACCGCGGTGGATCTGAAGCTACGGCCATGAAATAACTGGTGGCAGGAGGGAGCGGAGGAGGGAAAACCTAGATCGAGAGAGAGGAAAAGAAAAAAGTGAGCGGGGCAAGCTCCTCTACCAAATGATCCAGGGGCGGAGGCGAAACCGAGGCGAGGCTGAAAAGTGAGGCGTGCGAGGTCTTCTCCCCGAAAACGCGAGGGATAAGGTCGCCATGGTCGCCATGACTGTTCATGGCGTACCCGACGGCCATGGAAAAGTCGACAGCGAGGAGGACGGTGGCATGGGCCGTCCACTTGGACGAGAAATGTCGAAACTACCCCCACGGTGCAGATATTTTCGACAGGCCGCAGCAGCAGCTACACTGTACGCGGACCAAACCATACCGGCTGACACGCGGGCCTCCATTACGACGGGCCTACATAACAGCGACCTTTGTGTCTAAAGTGCGTAGAAATAACACCCTCCAGCCTACCGCACCAATACGGGATGGACACGCGTCCCGACCCCACGCTCTGCGCGCGTGGCCGCATCATCCAAAACCACACCGGGTACGCCACACACCGAGCATCTGCGCAGCGGGACCGGCTATGTCTGGGCCCAGCGTCAGTGAGAGATTGGCCAGTAAAAAAAGGTAAGCGAAAAAACAGTTGGTCTAGATCGCGTTGTAACTCCTCCATCCACCGTTTACCTCTTTAGATTTGCTTCTTTGGATCTTGGAATATTTAATCCCAACCTGGCTAGCGTTTCTCCTGGTGGAATCATCATCCACTTTGAATCATGCATAAGCTTAGTGTGTAAGTTCACTCATTTTAATCCGTACGTAGTCAACATGTGAAACATCTAAAATAGTATAATATTTAGCAACGGAGGAGTATTTAATATGTGTGGCTCGTTAAATCTTGTTGGCAAAGCCATGCCCGTCACCATTTGTTCATGTCAATTCTGGCCCAAAAAATTTGGTTGATGTATCAGTATCTCTACTGCTCATGGGACAATCGAGACCACTTGCGTCACCCTCATGAATACGTACATGAGGATTCGAGAAAAAGTATGGTCAAACGCCGCGTGCAATCAAATAATCCAAACGATGTGCATGGCCAATAACTCTATGGGGCCGGTTCTATCTCCTACCAACACAGAGGTCATTTAGGTGTACCATTTAGAGTACTTACAATTGAGCTTATTTGAAGAAAAAAAATCTGAGTGAATTCCTTACCCTATGTTTATTGTTTTACAAAAGGGCTTACCTTTCTTATTTTTATGCTACATTTTGTCCCGAACTTGTACCAGTGCCTCGATTGTGGCGTTTTGAGCTCGAGTCAATGTAGTCTTTCTGAAATTTTTGAAAAAAGTATTTCATAGTTTCAAAAAAAAATGAAAAAAATACTAGTGCGCGCATGCTATTTTTTCTTGAGAAACACGGTACAAACGCATACACTCACATAGAAGTGCACACACTCATCCCTATGAACGCACACACGCACACCCTACCCCTATGAGCACCTCCGAAATACTGAGTCGGTGAATCGAGTCTTGAGATTAACAAAGTCACAACGGACACCTCGCTGTCGACGGGAACGTCGCCTCCCACTGAAGGAATATTTCGCCTAAATGCAACACACATATGTCAAAACTGAGATTTGAACTCTGCTGGGGTGAGAGTACAACCATCATGTTAACCATCCAATCACAAGTTGGTTTGCTAATATGCTATGCTATTTAAAAATGATCATATCTCATGCTGTGGCGGGACCAAATCTCCGCATTTGTTGACACCGGAGCACCAGCAGCCAGCTAGCGCACGCACATGGAATTAATGATGTTTTTGTCAAAAGAGGCACAGGAGCTCGTCGATGGGTTTCACTGTACGCGGCAGCATGTCGAGTTGCTATCGGTTCTTGCTCCCAAATTCGTATTCGCCGTGGAACTATGTCCTCTCCGTGTCAAAATACAAGGCACGGTGGCCTTTAATGTTTAATTTGACCATCAATATATAATAAAATTTACTGAATGGGAATGTGTATATGGTATCGTTGGATTCGTCTTGCAAAATTCTTTAATTTCATATATCTTTATAATAATTTTGGGTACATACTATAAGTACAAATCGTGGTCAAAGTTGCATGTGCGTTGACCAACGAAATTAAAAGTCGCCTTATATTTTAAGACGAAGGGAGTACAACGTTTCAAGATAATTGATAAATGAAAACTCAAAAGAGGCTGGATGATGAACAGACGACCGCACATAGCCGTCTTCAATATGGGGCGTGCATTCGTTTGAATGCGGATGATCGGCCAGCCCGGCCAAGCTGCCTGCTGACTGAGGGGTAAGACTAGTTACAATGGAGAGTAACATCGAGTAGTAACATGATGATGTTACTAGTCTATGTTACCACCTTCATAGTGGGGAGTAACATAATTGTAGTGTCATATAAGATCTTATTTATTGCTCTATAGACTCATCTTGTCTCGATAAGTGTGATGTTACGGTAACTAGCTAAGTTACTCCAAGCACCTCTCTCCTCATTAACTACATGCCACATAAGCAAAATTGTCTTGAGATGTGTGATGTTACTAGCTAAGTTACTCCCATTGTGAATAGTCTAAGATCAACACCCCGGCGAGAGCTGCAAATTAATGTAGGCACTGTACGGTGGTGGTTCTCACGTACCGTCACGACTTCAATCTTACTATATATAAAAGCTGAGCTCTTCAGCGGCCTGTGGACGCGGCCACGGCACCGCGTACTGTTCATATGAACAGTACCGCACTTCTACGGTGCCACATTTTTTTTTTGAAATTTTTTCAGAAAATTGAAGTATTTCTATGAAAACCCATACCCGTTGGAAAAATATGGAAAATACATCAAAATGCTCAGAAAAATAAATGCTAACTATTTATGGCAAAAAAACAAACATGTTTAGATATTTTGAATTGGTGAATATTTGGACAAAAAAATGAACTTCCTCTAATTATGTGGAGTTAAATTTATTAAATGCTCACATAATGCACTTCCTCTAATTATGGACTTAAATTGAACATTTCACTTTGGTAAATATTTGGATGCAATCTAGATGAACTTTCCCTAAATCTGAAATTCAATTCAATAAATGTACATCAAACATGTTTACATATTTTGAATTGGTGAATATTTGGACAAAAAACAACTGTACTTTCTCTAATTATGTGGAATCTAATTTATTAAATGTTTAAATATTTTGAGTTGGTGAATATTTTAGACAAAAAACAAATGCACTTCCTCTAATTATGGACTTAAATTGAACATTTCAATTTGGTAAATATTTGGATGTAATCTAGATGAACTTTCTCTAAATATGGAATTCAATTCAATAAATGTGCGTTTCCACTCATTATGGACTTAAATTAAATATTACTGGAAAAATAGAAACATGTTTAAACATGTCAGTTTGCTAAAAAAATTGGAGATAATCTAAAATATATCAACATGCTCACAAAAAATATATGCTAACTACTTATGGCATAATGCAAACATATTTGAACATTCCAATTTGATAAATATTTGGATACAATCTAAATGAACTTTATCTAACTATGGAGTTAAAATTAATAAATGCTCATATCATGCATTCTCTAACTATGGAGTTAAATTAAAAAAATTATGTCAAAATACAAGCATATTTGAACATTTTAATTCACTAAGTATTTGGACATACTCTAGACAAAAAATTCCGACGGATTTCAACATTTTGAATTACAACGGGTGCGGCGTGCCGCCGCGCCAAATTCCACTAGTAATTCATTAATTGGCCACCATATATGTTCTCCAAGTGGGATGCATATATATGCACCGGACCCACAAAGTGTACATGGTACATCGACAAAACGGCCATCCACATCGTCAGTCTCACTTTCAAATTTGAATTGAAGGAAAAGTGATGTGAATATGAAAGTTCAGAGGCTACACGCCAATGTCAATGCAATGTACATTGTGGTTGTGCCCGTCCGGAGGCTACGCGCCAATGCAAACGCAATGTACATTGTGGTTGTGCCCCCCCCCCCCCCCCCCCCCCCGCCGCCCTTATGTGTTGAGTGAGACAATGGCAGGTGCAAGGGACACTAGCGAGCGAGATTAGGAGGAGATGAGGCCATGCCTCATCTGGAAGGGGGTCGTTCAGTTAGGGCTATTGAATGAAAATAATGGGAAGAAATTTCAAATAAGGTCAATAAAAGAATAAAAAGACATAGGAGAGGTGTCGTAGTTCTAGGGGAATGTTGGCAAAACAGTATCCAACTAATCTTGTTTAGCGTTGCTAAATTTGCATTGGTGTATGATGGTTGTTGTGACAATGACAACTGTCGTACATGGTACATGAAAAAAAAAAGGTCGTCCACATCGTCAGTTTTACTTTCAAATTGAATTGGAGGAAAAGTGATGTGAATATGAAATTTCGGAGGCTACGCAAACACAATGTACGTTGTGGTTGTGTCCCCCATATGTTTGAGTGAGACAATGCCGGATGCATGGGACATTATCAAGCAAAAATTATGAGGGGATCAATGAGACCATGCCCCCTCTCAAAGGGGTCGTTTTAGCGTTTCTGAATGAAATGGCAGAGAAATTTTCTCAGAAAATATAGAGGTTAATGAAAGAATAAGAAGGTGTGGGAGACATCATGCCCTAGTTCCATGAGGATGTCACTAGTACAGAACGACACATCGGAAACGGGCCAAAACCCTCATTGGAAACGGAGAAACGGTCTGTTTCCCCGCTTCCGATACTGATGTGAAATGACACAAAGGCAACGGAGGCCAAAAGTTCGTTTCCAATGTGGGCAGCAAATGCATACGGACATACACATATGTCCGTTTCCAACATGGACAAACAATGGAAACGGATAAGCATATACAACTGTGTCCAATGTGAAAAAATCATATTTAAAAAAAGCAGCTTCTGGCCAGCTTCTGCTGGCTTCTCACCAGCTTCTGCTGGCTTATCACAGCAATTATTTCTATATTTCCAATTAAGCTTCAAAGGTACATGATACAACTTTACATAGTTCCTCTCCACAAAGCTACATACTAACACTTACACACCTAACACGTACTACATATACAAATTTGTTTTATCGTATGCTCCTCACATAGAAAAAAATATAAGCTCCAACCAACTATAAAGATTGCACCTGGAGCATTCCATGACTTCCAATTACCCATTTCCTGTTGGAACAAGCACCCATGAAAGAAAGCATAAGCTCCAACCAACTATAAGGGATGAACGAAATATAACATGAAGGATGCCAAAAGAGAGTTAAACGAAGGATACCATCATGCAAGGAGAGAACCAGAAACTCACCTAAAACATGGAGACAAAGAAGACGCCACCTGCCCAGGTGAACTCGCCACCATTGCACGGCAGCGAGCACTACCGCAGCCAGAACGACTTGAAGCCAAACATCACAAACATTCACATGACTCAAGACTTCTCCTGACAAAGACACAAGTTAACTTCCAGCACAAGACCAACAAGATGTTGAAATAAGAAAACATGGTCCAGTAGCATGCTAATTGGTGTGGTCCAGTAGTTAATAATGGAGAAATCACCTCTAAGGCCATCCACGGGTATGTCCTGGTTTCTGCAGTCATTACTCAAGACTGAACTCTAACACATGCAACGCCAAAATCAGCGACCTTAACCATCTGTAGAAGGAAATAATAAGTTAGGAAATTTATCAAATTCTTCTGAGTAAATCCATTAAATGAACACATACGATTGGTCAAATGTTGCTGAATATTACTCTGTACATCTTGAGTGAAGAAAAGCTAGGAAAAGTACTTGGTAGAGGGTTTACCAGGTAGCAACAACAAATCAAGTACAACACAGATCATAAGCGTGTATGTGTATGTCCGCATCCTAGCAATGTACGGTCTTAACCACTTAAGTACAATTCTTCTAACAGATCAGTATTATATATGCAGCTAGCTGTAGCCTGCACAACACACTACAGATCAAGAGATGTAGCCTCATCCAACTAGCAATCTTTCTACCACATACAACAACAACAACAACAACAACAACAAAGCCTTTTATTCCCAAACAAGTTGGGGTAGGCTAGAGTTGAAACCCATAAGATCTCGAAACCAAGTCATGGTTCTACCACATACAAAAAATGAGAAATTTGCAATCACTAGAACAACCATGCAGAGGGAAGCCACGAGAAGAATAAGGACGGGAGACATCTCACCTATAGCAAGCGACGGCTACATGAAGCCATGAAGAGGAGGAGACCGGACATGATGTGTCGGTCGCTCATAGAGAGATCGCGAGGTTGAATTGGTCCTGCGGCGCTGCGGCAGAACGAGCTGAACTGATCTGCGTTCCGGCATAGCTGTATAAACCCCCAGTAATAGGGAACACAACCGAAGCAACCATAGCTGTATGAATGAAAAAAGAGATACAGTTAGGTCGGACAGGCAAGGGAGTAAATAATCTACAGAAAAGAAGAGGATGGCATGGATGATCTAAAAATCGAAACTGAGAAGTCCAAGTTTCCTAAAAGCTGCAGGGCTGAACCTTGTCGCATGGATGATCTGTCATGGTCGTTTAAAAGTTCAGTAGAAAGATAAACATACAAGTTCTCTCTAAAATGGAGTTGCTTCGAGAGGAAGAGCTTGGGATCAGTCAAAAGTTCAGTTAATCAGTCAAAAGCTAATGATGTGCATATGCTAGTAGAGGACCTAGCATGAAACGTTTGGTACTGGAGCCAAGTGCTAGCTATTACGTGCATTTACATACCTGATAATCATGCTGATAACCATATCTCCTAATCAAGTAAAGGAATTAATCGATGCTACTAATAGAGGTATCCGTGGTTGATAAATTAAAAATAAAAGGCAATGTATGGAACATACTTGGTTCACGCTATTGGTTCAAGCCATGATTATTTTTTGACGAAATTCAAGCCATGGTTATAACAACTAACAACAGCTGGGGTTTTTGGATGCAGTTGAGGAATGGCGCAAACTGACGGACGCAGAATAAGCATGCGAAACTTGTGCGTTCCAAAAAAATCCAGCTTAGGGAAAAAGGACAGGAAGGTGAAGGCGGCCGACGGAGGACTTGGTCTCACCTCCGACGGGCGAAGTTCAGGACGGCCGGGGCAGGACGAGCAGCTTGCAGCTCGCGGACGTGGTTGGGAAGACGACCGGCAGCAGCTCCAGCACTCCCGCCGTTCAGGTCCGGCGCGTCCATGGCCCGCTTGCCGTCGGGAACCCTCGCGAGTAGGCTGACAGAGGAGGCCGGTGAAGCAGCGGCGGCCGGAATCGACGGCCAGGCCAGGGAAACACCGAATCACCGCCGTCCCCTCCGCGAAGGCGCCCTACCCGTCCTGGTGGTCAGAGAGCGGTGACCGGTGGAGCAACGGCGGACGTTCCTGCTGGGAGGGAGCCGCATCTCTCTCCGGCGAGGCTAATGCGGGCGGCCGTCGATCTGGTACTCACCGGCACCGATCCGCATCAGCACATCCCCATCGGCGTCGTAGGAGAGCTGCGGCCGTCGATCTGGTGCTCACCGCCATCGATCTGCATCAGTTCTCCTTCTCCAGCGGCGGCGGCGCATCTGGCGGCAGATCTTCGTCCTTGTTCCGGACGGAGCGCCCGAGCTGGAACGGCCGGGAGCACGCGGCGGGAGGAGAGGACGGTGGTGGGAGGAGGGGTTGCCGGAGGGGAAGGCGGCGCAGAGGGGAGAAGGGGACGGTGGTGGGGAGAAGGGGATCGAGGCCGAGATGTGGGGAGAAGGCGAGCGTACGGGGCGAGAGAGAGGATAAGGAGAGAGAATGAGGACAAGGGGGCTGCGGGTATTTATTTGACCGAAGTTAATTTGCACACGGAGGTAAATTTTCACCGTTACCCATATATCGGCAACAGTTAATTTTTCTAGTCCGTTTCCGATGTGTCGCGAATTCTGACGCGTATTCCTTTTAACCGTTGCCTTCGTGAGCATTGTTTGTTGTCTTTTTGCTGCCGTTTCCATAGAGGGGTATCCTATGTGTCGTTCTGTACTAGTGTGTAGCCAAAATAGTGTGCAACAAATATTATTTAGCATAGCTAGCTATGCATTTGTGAGATCATGGTTTGGGACTTAATTAATAGGATTGACAGAATAGTCATATCAAAAAGTTGCAACTACTTTCCGGAAGCTCATCTGAAAAAGAACTACAAGTTTAATCGTGCTTGGCACGAAGCGATTTGATGATGGGTGACCGACCGGAAGTTCTTCCCAAATAGGCGCGAGTAAGGGCAAAGTGCGTGAAAAAGACTAGTGTTGATCTGTGTGGTCAGTCTAACAAATTTAGAGAGCTGCCAGGGGTGATAGGCCTGTCCCGAGGGTGCGCGGGGTGTTAGAGCATCTCCACCAGGGGCCTCTAAAGCGGTGTCTGGCACCCCTAATTGGGCCTCCTTTGGGGGGTGCCGGACATGTGTCCGGGCAACATTTGGAGGCCCTCCACAGCGGCACTCCCCAAAGGCCCACCCCCCCAAACGGTCCGAGGTGCCGGCCATGATCCAAACACCTTGCAAGCGACATGAAATTTAAGCGATTCAAATTTAAACTAAACGATTGAAAGTTAAACCCTAATCTAAACCCTAAGCTAAACCCTACTCTAAACTCCGCCGCCCTGGCCTGCCTCGTCGTCGTAACGGGGCGCCTGTCCTGCCAGGGAGGCCTTCTGGCTCTCCTGGGCTAGGCGCGAGCGGACACGCCTCTCCTGCCGGAGCGCGCTCGCCGCCCGGCGCATGTCATCCTTGGCAGCCCCCTCGCGCGCGGCATCCCTCGCAGTTGCTGCTGCCTGCCTCGCCTCGTGCATCCGGTTCAGCTCCTCATGAGCCGCCTACTGGGCCGCCTCCATCGAGGCCGGATTCTCCCGCTCCGCGGCCACGGCGTTGAGGTCCGCGTACGCCGCGCGCTCGGCGGCCATGAAGGCGCGGCAGCGAACGTCTCGCTCCGCGGTCGCGATGGAGGCCTTCATGATGGCGGCCTCGACGGCGTTTCCAACCGCCTCGTAGCCGAGCCTGAGCTGGCTGGCCGCCTGCTCGGCGCACCAGGTGTCGAAGGAGTTGATGGCGACCACCTGGTCGGGCCACAGCGGCGGCGGCAGCTCCTGCTCCTGCTCCGGAGGCGGCTCTGCCCAGGGTAAGGATCCTAGGCCGGCTCCTGCTCCTACTGCTCCTCCACGTCGATGTCGTCGACGTTCGCCCAATCGAAGGGCTCCTCGTCGACGACAGGCTGGAGCGCCTGCTCCGGCTCCTGCTCCTGCCCAGAGGGTGAGCGCGACGCGCTGCCTGGGTGAGGGGGGACCGGGTGGTTTGGAGGCGGCGAGGCATGGTGCTTGGCGAGGCGGAGACACTACGGCGAGCTTTGGTATCGTGAGGCTGCACGGCGGAGGAGTGTTATATAGGTGGGGAGGGGGCGGGAAACGGAGGGGCGGAAAGCGGTGGCGCTGGGCGGGAAGCGGCGGGTGGGTGAGCACGCGTCGCGTCGGAGTTATGTGGCGGCGACGCGATTCGGCCACGCCGACGCTTGGGAAGCCGGGAAAGCCTGGGCGCCGGCGTAATTGCGAGGCGTGTCGCAGACGCCTCGCCGTCCCGTCGCTTCGTCGCCTGCAGAAACGCGTCGCCATTAACGCGGGCGGAACGGCCTCCTGCACGGCTCAATTTATAGCACCTCCTCGCGCCCTACGTCTATGACGGGTGGGGCGCACCTGTCGGAGGCCATGTCCGGTCAATGTCCGGCACCCCCAATAGGGCCTCCAAACCGCCACCAGCGGCCCCCAATAAAGCCTCGCCCCGAGCGATTTTGTGTCCGGGGTGCCGGACACAAAATCGCTCGGGGCGAGGCTTTGGGGGGGGTGCCGCTGGTGGCGGTTTTTCGTGTCCGGCCCCTCCCAAAGGGCCTTTGGGTGGTCGTTTATAGGCCCCGGTGGAGATGCTCTTACAACATTAGTGTGCGATGGTTGTTGTTATTGTTGTGACAATGCCAATTGTGTCGCTCCCCAGGACGCCATGGACACCTAGTTGAAAAAACCGGACCAGACCGGCGGTCCGACCGGAATAAACCGAAACCAGAGGCCCAGCCGGTCTGTTAAGCGCGCAGGACCGGATAAGGAAGTGAACCGGATATATCACGGTCGAACCGCCGGTTTTTACCTAAACCGGTGGGAACCGGGTACAGTTGAACCGGTGTCTGAAGAACCAGCCCTGCGCGAGCGTAAAAAAAATTTCATAAATGTGCGCGCCCGCCGGGAATCGAACCCTCGTCTCTCCTTTCCTCTACACAGCGTATACTAGCCATCTATCCAAAGCGTTTGTTGTGTTCTGTAAGGGAAGTTAGCCTACTTGACCAGTATATTTAGCTATTTTACTAGTAAAATTAATTATTTCCTTTAAACGCCGGTCCAGCAATTAAACCAGTTGAACCGGCGGTTCAACCAGGGAACCGCGAACCGAGAGGCCGACCAGTTCGATCACCGGTCTGGTTTTTAAAACTATGCATGGACAAAACTTAGTCACCCTTTTTTACTGTTCCAATTGGGCCGACCTCTCTTTTTCACTTCTCAACTGGGACTTCTCAACTGGGACAACTCCAGCAGGAGGACCCAGTTTTTTTTCCAGCTGCCTTTTTCTAGGTCTTTCGTTTCAAATAATTAAGTATAGTCCTTGCATGCCACGTGTCAAGAGCTTGTGTGTGTCAATTAATATTATATGCATATACGTTACGACTTACGATGCAGTGAAATAGCAATATATCGCATAGCTAGCTTTCATGGAGGAATTTTTGACATATTGAACCACTTGCCCGAGTGAATGTCAAAAAGGACCACCTTTGAGTGAAATTGTCAAAACTGCCGTGGCGGCCTCGTCGCCAGCCGACACGTGGCAAAGGCCGCCGTGGTCGACGGCGGCCACCAAGGCCACCACCAGCGACGGCGGCCTCTTTGCTTTCTCCGTTTTCCGTCAGCCACACCAGCGAAGGCAGGCCTCCATGCGCGTCACATCGAAGGCGTGGCAGGCGCAACAGCGAAGGCCGCCGTTGGCGCGCGTCACGGCGCCGTCCCGTCCGCGGCTGACGGAAAACGGAGAAAGCAAAGAGGCCGCCGTCGCTGGTGGCGGCCTTGGTGGCCGCCGTCGACCACGGCGGCCTTTGCCACGTGTCGGCTGGCGACGAGGCCGCCACGGCAGTTTTGACAATTTCACTTAAAGGTGGTCCTTTTTGACAATTCATTTGGGCAAGTGGTCTAATATGTCAAAAATTCCAGTACGATGTCATATTCCCTACACAATCGACGTATTTATGCATGATTAATACTAAATGATTACCAGTATACATCACTACGTACGATTGATAGGTTAGCATATGATATGCTCTTTATGAACAGAAAGAGATACTAAATCATGTCCGTAATATATGTGTGGCTTTGACCAGCACGGTTGAGGTGTCACTACGGGACAGTTCATCGTTACCGTGTGCCTAGCTTTTTGCCGTGTGCTGGATCATGGATATCGGGCACACGGCAAAGTTGATCTTTCACTTGACATGACATAAATCTGATGCATGGTTCCGAAAAAAAACACACTCCTATAATATCGTATTCCAAAGAAACATGCATGTAAACTTTATTATGTGAGTAACTGAGTATCATCAGTTTCATCACTAATTAATTCAATGATATGTCAGTATATATATGGACAAAGCAAAGGAAGTTTTATGCCCCTTTTATTCTGAAACAAGCATCTGCATGGGGTATATATTTTTCATGTGTCTACCAAAAATATTTAGATTATGACTTCGATCGAAAAGGCATATCGGTTTGTGTTTTCAAAAACTAATTAGATTGTTTTCTTTAAATTGCTAGTAAGTCTATGGGTACTGTAGTGTGGTACTGGATTGGGACGAATTATTCGGAAATCACAAAAAAGGCACGATTGCAGTATGTACAAGAAAGGAAAATTAAGGTACAGTCCCACTCATGAATTCAATAATGTGCTCATTACGTGCCAACTACCAACATAGTACTACTACTAGTAGTAGCTATAGAAAGTTGGAGTTATTGAGGCAGCCATGCTACCTAGCGACCCCCTATCGAGAGAACAAGGATATACACTCACTCCATATCTAAGGGCACCTCCAACGGCGTGGCGCAAAGGGACACATTGGGGTGTCCCTTTTGGTCCGTTTGGTGGCGAACCGCGGACACGTTTTTGATTTGGGGTGGAGGTGCCTCCAACGACGTGACGTAAAAGTAGATAATGCGAAAAAAAACAGAAATAATATACATATATTAGGCGGTCCAGTAGTAGGGCCCCACGGGCCAGTGACACAAATTCTAGAAAAAAAAACACTAAACCCTAGCTATAGTGGGTTTGGGGATGGGCTAGCTGCCTGCCGGAGTTGGCGCCGCCGCGGCCAGGTACTCGCCATGTCCGTGGCCATCTACTCGTCGTCATCCGAGAGGATGACGTACGGCGGCGCAGAGTAGAGGTGCGCCGGTGGGCCTGCAGGCGGAGGCGTAGGCGGCGCCTCGGGCTCCTGCGGCCACGCCGGAGCAGGATGCCACTGCCTCTGGGGCTGCCACGGCGACCACGGCACCTGGCGGAGACCGTACGCCGCAGCCTCCTCCTCCTGCTGGCGGTTGTACGCGTCCACCTCATCCATGCGACGCCAGACGGCCGCCTCGTCGTAGAGCTGCCACCCTCCGCCTCCCGCTACTGCCGCTCTAGCTCCACCGCTTGCTCCGCCGAGTCCCGGAGCGCCTGGCCGATGTCAGGCCACTTCCCAAGCTCCTCCAAGTTGGAGGCGTCAAGGGCAGCCTGGACGGTGTCTTCCTCGTTGTACGGAGGCTCGGCGTCCTCCTGCTTGACGGCGACCTCCTCCTCCGCCTCGTCCTCGCTCCAGTCGAGGTCCAGGTCGGAGCCCTCGTCCTCCTCCTCCTCCTCCTGGGGCTGGTAGCCTTCCGGTGCTTCGGCCGCGAAGGCCTGCCGGTGGCGGTGGTCGTGCTCCACCTCGAACCACCGATCCATCAAAGGGGAGGTGATTGCGTAGGCGGGATCGCGGAGGAGATCCGCCGGCAGGAAGCTGCGGCGGCGGAGGATCTCCTCCGTGCGCGCCCTGCCGGAGCGCGGGACGGCCGGCACGGGCACCCGGCGGCTGTTGAGGTGCCAGCCGTCGGGGAGATGCACGTCACCCCACGGCAGGGGCTCGCGCACCTCCCAGAAGATCTCCGCCACGTCCTTCGAGATGCGTGCTCGGGCGGCACAGCGGCGGGCATTGCGTGCCGCGCGGAGCTCCGCACGGCGGCGGGCGGCACGGACGGCCGCGTCCGAGGGCGGCGGGGGCGTGCGCGAGCTGCTCGCCTCGTGGTTGTTGCGGCCGCCCGTGAAGAACCACTTGCGGCCCGCCATGGTGGCCGGTGACGGGGGCGGCGAGGCTGCGGTGGCTGCGGGCTGCGGTGGCCGGCGGCTAGGGCTGGGAGTGGGAGTGAGGAGTGTGGGGGGCGGTGGGGAGTGGATAAACCCCATTTAATACGACGGGGCGAGGTAGATGAAGCGGCCTGGTCGCTGCCAGGCGGGCCCGAGGCGGACACAAAGGGACACGCGCCGTGTCCGCGGCTGGACCAAAGCTGGACCAGAAATGGGCCAGCTTTGGGGCGAAATGGCCTGTCCGGGCGGACAGAAGGCCTTTTGCGCCAGCCCGCTGTAGCCCCTTCCTTGTCCATTCGGACAAAATCGGACATGGCGTGTCCCTTTGCGCCATGCCGTTGGAGGTGCCCTAAGAACATAAATAATCCAATCATGTTCTAACTCGTATTCCAAATATACGTGTGGTGCGCAGAAAAAAATTAGTACAGTACTACAAACTAATTATATCTTATTATAATTGCAGTATGAGAAACAAAACAAGCACCGAGGCAAGGACGACCATGGTCGTTTACAGGTGAAGAAGCTCGGGAGAACGACGAGGTGACGGAGGAGATGGCACTGGCGTCGCTGAGGCGAGCCATGGACCAGTTCTCTTCGATGCAATCGGACGACGGCTGCTGGCCCGGCGACTTCAGCGGGGTCATGTTCATCATGCCCGGCTTGGTCCGTATTCTATATATGAACTCAAATTTTCATCATCTTCAGTTTCTTATATAACTCCATGCATGTTCGAGCCCATAAACGCAGTTGATTTTGTTTTCCGCTATGCA
This sequence comes from Poa pratensis, assembly GCA_947311845.1. Classification (NCBI taxonomy): domain Eukaryota; kingdom Viridiplantae; phylum Streptophyta; class Magnoliopsida; order Poales; family Poaceae; genus Poa; species Poa pratensis. Next base: position 156,513,121 of record CAMZMU010000063.1, read on the forward strand.
GATATTTGCTCTCTATGTCACCAGATCACTTGACGCCGTGGTAACGCCGGAACATCGGCGAGAGATTTGCCGCTACATCTATAATCATCAGGCATGGCAATATATACTTAATACTTGCATGTTCCAATGCATATAGTTTTCTAACTTGCCTCACATTCTCTCATACAAGTATTATTTTTCTATCTATTTATTTTTTCTATTCGATATATAATGAAGAACGAGGATGGGGGATGGGGCACCCTGATTTTAGGGTCGAGCAGCATGTTTGGCACATGCTCCAATTACATCACGCTGAGGCTCCTCGGCAAGGAGCTGGACAGCAACGTGGCGTTGGCACGAGGGCGTGGCTGGATAATATCCCACGGTGGCGCAACTCTAGTGCCGCAGTGGGGGAAGATATGGCTCTCGGTACGTGGTGTTGCACCGTGTAACACATGCGGTACACAACATGCATGTTTAATATCAAAGTGCACTTGCATGTACAATCATGGAGAATTAATATATAGGGAAATAGTGGGATGTCTAGGGTGGTAGCTACACACGCTCAGTCCATCCGTTGGATCTCCTATAGGAGCACAGATTATAGTCACCAGGAGCACGCGCCTAACGGAACGACGTCAATATTGCAGAAGAGAAATCACGACAAAAAGAGAACCCTCTTTTCGGCTCCATTTCAGACACCACCACGACCCAGTCGTCGCCTCCATCAACACACTCCACCCCCACTCGATCCGTCCACCTCCATTCTAGATCTCGGTGAGCCTAGCCATCAGCATCCTATCGTAGTGTCACCAGCATCCCATCGACAAGAGCATGGAGTTGAGTGGCCGCAGGGGCTGTCATCGGTGAGGAGCTTCACTGGAGAGCGCCCCGGAATCCCTTGCCGCAGACCAGGCGGGTCCAGCGGCGACCAAAAATTGTGTTGGCGTGGCCGTATGTGGGAGGTCCCAGCGCCCTTGTTCCTTTCCGTCGCCGGCGCGGTTGTCCCTTACCCGCCTCGCTTTTCCAATAGCTAGCCACGGATACCACGCTCTGGATTTGTACAGGAGCGGTGGTGGTTCTGGAAGTTTACTAGATCTGCTCCCTCCTCACTAATTTTGCTTACTAGAGAGGTGCGTGGTACTGATTTATGCCAGCAGCTCCTGTTGTGTTTTGCTTGCTCTCTCATCGGGTTTAGTCTGACTTATCCGGTCCCTCCGGACTCCGGTGATTTGTTTTATGTCGAGCCGTAAACTGCACTTCTTTGGTTTTCTTCAGATCTGGCCAGTTTCAGGGCCTATTTGTGGTCGTAGGCAAGCGTGCTCTCGATCTGGTGATTTCCGCGACAGCAGGGGTGACGAGCACCGTTTCTTCTACATCGTCTGCGGATGAGCATCTTCATTTAAGATCCCTTTTCCCTAATCTAATATTTTTTCTTTGTTTGACTTCTGTTTCCTAGCTCTTTGGCAGCACACCAAGGGCACGGTGATGATTCATGCGGTCATAGAATATTATTTCTCTTACCTGATGTATTGTTTCTCTTGATTCGTTTGTCTGCTTGGTGTATATTGCCCACAAACTGGTTGTGCTTATCTCTCTTGTTTGTGTTCGATTTTTTTTTTTGTATTTGTTCATATTTTAACGAATACTTGTTTGGGTCTCAGATTGAGCATGCTTTCGATGGAGCTGCGAGCATCGACCAGAAGGCCAGCGGCCAGCGCCATGTTCTGTAGTTGACAAGCATGCCTTCATGCTTCTATCACTGGATTGGGACCGCAGTTTTTTTCCTTGTTCAGTGTGTATCTCGGCTTCTACCAAGCGCGTTTTATTTTTTCCAAATCGTTACTAATCCGAAATCATACTATGTAAGAAATGGTTCCAGTTTTCGATGTCCCACCAGGCCATCACCATGCCGCGGCGAAGCTCCGTCGCCGGAGGTCGATGCAAGCTGGAAGCAGTGGAGGGCTGTGGGCCATGGGGACGGGGGCTTCAAATCCAAGCTTCTCCAGCAAGATCTACTCCATCAAGGTCTATTACGGCCATGGGAAGGCCGGATCCGAGCTATGTCCGGATCTTGCTATGTAGATTTTTTTTTGTTTCATCCGATTATTTGCTTCCAAATCTCGCTCCAGATCCGATATTACTGTTAATATATGGTGTTCTTGCATTTGTTTCCGGTTTTTTGTTCCATATCTCGGTCCAGATCTGATCTGCTTGAAGAAAAAAGTAATGTTTTTTATGTATATATGGTGTTCGCGGATCCGAGATGGCTAGGAACACTTAGTTTGTGCATGGTTGTTGGATCTGAAATCCCTCTTCTTTTTCTTATTTAGTTACTGGATCTAATTTCTGGAGGTTTTTTGTTCATCAAATCCTCCAGATTTTCCCATCCGTTTTGAATCTCGAGTGTCATGCTTCTCCAAAGTCTTACTTTATTTGTGAGCATGAAATTCTTGCATTATGCGAACAATGGAAAGCCCTAGGTTTGATTTGTCTGATTGTGAATCATACAGGCTGGTTTTGAACTTTTGATACGTGATGTGTTCAGATCCGGAAATCAAGGAACTAATATTGTTTCCACAAATGAGATGTTGTATATCTGCTTTTTTGGATTCCGAAATATGTGTAAAGTACCGAGTTTTGTATTTTTATAGATTGGTTGAAATTTGTTTCCTAAATTCCAGTGAATAAATTTGCTTCTTAATGTTGACGAATGAATCTTTACTGCATGGAAATTTTTTGCTCCAAAAAAATACAAGCATGGAGCGTATGTTTAATGCAAGCAGTAATACTGATCCTGCAAAAATGGATTTTTTGTTCCAAGAATTTGTAAGGCTACTGTTTTGATCATAAAAAAGTTCATAATACCCAGAAATTATTAGTACATGATTCTTGGTATAATAGTGTGATGATCCAGACGTCGATTGAAGCCACCCTAATCCTAATAAGGTTACTCATGTCACGACCACGTGATATCTCCTATTTTTGGACAGTGTTTTCTTCTCTGTGGAGTAGCATTCACGAGTTAGTTTTAAAAAAAGCAGTCACAACTTAACCAGTATCATTTAATCCTGGCTAACCTGCCACGGAAAAGACTTAACCAGTACTATCAATTACTAGTTGAATGCCCGTGCGTTGCTACGGGTGTGATTTTCCTTCTATATCCCAAAACATCTACTGTAGAAAAATGTTCGAAAAAATGTGCCATTACAACAAAGATTAATCATAACACAAGATTCTTCCACACTCATGAATCACTTCAAACATGCATAATTTTCTATGTGCCATTACAACAAAGGTTTTTGATGGGTAGCAAAAGATACATCATAGCACAAATTACCCTTTTTATATTCTATGATAAAGTGATCACCAACATGCAAAAAAGTTCCACACACATGTAACGACGAACATTTTGTAGGTGAAACTCGACTTACCATGAGGAAGTTGAGATTAAAAAGATGGCATACTTAGTTATATCCACGACAAGGAAGCCTAGTACGCTCTACCCTAGCCAACGGCATCATTTTCTACTACGGATCTTCAGTAATCTATTTCTTGTTGTAGCTCCTACAATGGTAGAAGCAAAACATGGATGAATCATACTTTGCAAGAATTTGAGGAACAGTTTACGCAGACTACCATGATACATTTTCCACTTCATCAGACTCTTCCCTCACATTTCCCACTTCAACATGTCATTACCAAGATTATACGTGAGAACCAAAAAAAATAAGCATGGAGGTACAATAAGGCAGCGAAATGGTGCTTTTCTCTATTATATGACAGATGTAAAACAAATTGCATGAATGTGGCAGTATTAGGAATACTACATTAATTGTTTGAAAACTGTAGGCAGCGAGGCCTAAATGTACGTTTATGACATAATGTACTTACAGACTTGAAAAAAATGAGCACATGTCACATTGAACAAGGATTGGAAGCATGTTGAATGGGGTGGTTGGTTTGGAGCAACGATGGACACCCATGTTGACAGTAGCACAGTTGTTGTTGTCATGGAAATTAACTGTATGGACACAAATCGATTCAGAAAGAGTGCATCAAACAGAAGGGGGTTGCGACAAGAGAGGAAATCGAACGAACCCAGTGATGGGTGATGTTGCCTGCTTCCCTTGCTCTGACTCCATAGGCGCATCAAAACCAGATCAAATCTCCCTTGACTTGAAAAGACCAAGGGAAGTTGTTGTCGACTGGGATATATAGAGAAGACCAACAGCCAAGAACCAGTCCCTTCTCTCTAGCCAGATAAAAACCAGCCTCTCTCTCCAACCAACCGTACCTTGACAAGAAGAATGGAGAGCGGGCTGAGGAAGAAGCAAGCACTGCACAACATCGGTGGCTGCAGTGTTAGTGAATGCACTGTTAGTGATTTAAAATCTGTAATTTGTGGGACAATGACAAAGACAGAGCGTGTATGTGCTGACAGGAGAAGGCATTCAAAGGAGGTGGACGATGATATCTAGCAGGCTGATTCTGTCACTCATTTTATTCAAAATAGCTATGTTTAATTTCAATTCCTTATAGTCACCGTATTCATGTGTATATCACAGATCCACATCAAGAATCCAAGTATAAAAACCGCATCCAGGCATCATCAAGTATCATGTTAAAAAGAACACAAAGGATTAAGTTAAAAGTGGATCAAACCATGTTCAAGTGACGGGTGTTGTTCTTTGTGCATAAAATCATATTTTCCTTAAAAACAGGAAATTCCTCGTAAAAGGTTTATTATTTACAAAAAGTGCAGCCTTTTCTTCTAGTTCAGAAATTGAGAACGACAAATTATACAGTTTATAATCATGCATAAAATACGTAGCAACTGAGAGAAAGAGAAAAAATAACTGAATATAGTTGCACTAAGTCGTTCTAGCCATACTATTCTGATGTTACTCTGATAGATGCACTAAGTGTGCACAATACAAAAAATATCTCAACAAATGGCTAGTAAATGAAACAAGATGTAGAAGCACGAAGAATTGAATAGATTGTGATAGCATAGTTACCTCTAGCTGTTGGCAAACATTATCCATGTTAACTGTGCATACACCTTTGCATCTTATCTTGCAAATTCTGTTCGTCTTCTAATGTGCATGAATGTTCTCCATCGTATTTTGTGTTACACTATCCCTGCCTGCAGAAGTGCGCATTCAAATTAAAAGAAAACAAAAATTTAAGCTGAAGCAGATAATTCATCTAATTCTTGACATCAGAACTCCTAGCTTATTAGCCTCAGAACTGAAACTAAAGAAATTTTTAACAAATCTTCAGTTCTTACTCCAGCGAACTTAATTTTTTCATTTCTAGTTCATTTATCTTCGTCCTTATTTCATACTTTAATACTCACTCATATACGCAACACAAATGTCAAATACTCTGTTTAATTGGGGTATCATATGTTCCTGCTAAAAAAGCTGAGCTGGGGGAACTGACCCACATTTAGCTGCCGCTTTGCCCCTTAGGACGTCGCTTGGTACCTTGGCTCCATCCTGGCAAGGAATGGCCCCGGCGACTACACAGGCTTCACCCCTTACTTGCCATGCGGCAGTAGCACAAAAGAGTTGAATTCAGACAGCTAACACAAATCCCTTGGCAGAGCAAGGAATTATGCCAGTAACACTACAGCAAGGGAAACCAAACCATTTTGCCATATGTGGAAATCACAGAAGCTACAGTCACCAGACTGAAGGGAGGAAGACGAATAGAGAGTTCGAGAGTATTCTGGCTATCCACTCACTCCAGCCTGCCTTTTTCCATTATCTTTTAAAGTATAGGTACATTTACATAGCAGTCCTTAGCAACTCCTATTTACAGCCTAGTTCTTCTACACTCCCCCTCAAGATGAGGCAAAGATATCACAAAGCCTCATCTTGCTACATAGTTTCATAAAGGTTACAGAGTCAATACCCTTGGTTAGGATATCAGCTAGTTGGTCAAAAGACCTAACATATACTACTTGCAACACTCCTGCATCTAGATTATCCTTAATGAAGTGTCTGTCAATCCCAACATGTTTTGTTCTATCATGATGGACTGGATTGTTCACCAAATTGATGGCAGCTTGATTGTCACAATATAATTTTAGTGGTACACCATTAAATAGTCGCAGTTCAGAGAGCAATATTTTTATCCACATTAATTCACATATACCCTGTGCCATGGATCTGAACTCAGCTTCAGCAGTCGATCTAGCCACCACACTTTGTTTCTTACTTCTCCAGCTAACAATATTCCCTCCTACAAATATGCAATATCCTGAGGTAGATTTTCTATCATCAATACTACCTGCCCAGTCCGCATCAGTGAATCCTTCTACATTGAGATGTCCATGATTAGAGAAAAGAATTCCTTTTCCAGGACACCCTTTGAGATATCTCAAGATTGTATATACTGCATTCATGTGACTTGTTCGGGGATCATGCATATATCTACTTACAACACTGACTGCATATGCAATATCAGGCCGAGTATGTGACAGATATATTAGTCTACCCACTAAACGCTGAAACCTCATTTTCTCCACCGGTTCCCCCGAGTCAGCATGCATTTTATGGTTTTGTTCAATTGGAGTAGCCACAGGATGACAGTCTATCATCTTAGTCTCCTTTAATAAATCAAGAGCATATTTCCTCTGGGAGAGATAAATACCTTGGTTGCTATAGGCTACTTCAATTCCGAGGAAATAATGTAGATGTCCCAAGTCCTTGACTTCAAAGGATCTCGCCAAATCCTTCTTCAGCTGCACCATCTCCCTTTCATCATTGCCTGTTATTATAATATCATCAACATATACAATCAGGATAACAACATTGCCTTGATGATGCTTATAGAACAAGGTATGGTCAGCATTGCTTTGTAAGAAACCCTTGTTGCAAATTTCCTTTCTAAATTTCCCAAACCAAGCTCTAGGTGACTGTTTTAGACCATATAAGGATCTTTTTAGTTTACATACTTTCCCTTCAGTCATTCCAGTATTGAAACCTGGAGGAATTTCCATATAGACTTCCTCTTGTAAATCCCCATGGAGGAAAGCATTTTTAACATCAAGTTGGAATAATTTCCATTTCTTGTTTGCTGCTACAGAAATCAGTGTCTTAATAGTGTTCATCTTAGCTACTGGTGCAAATGTCTCATCGTAATCAACCCCATATGTTTGGCTGTACCCTTTGGCCACCAGTCTAGCTTTATATCTCTCAACTTTACCATCAGGTGTATGCTTGATGGTAAAGACCCACTTACACCCTACTGCTTTCTTACCAATGGGAAGTGTAGATAATTCCCAGGTATCATTTTTATCTAGAGCTGCCATCTCCTCTAACATGGCTGCTCTCCATTGAGGGTGCCTCTTGGCTTCTTGCCAATCATGGGGAATGGGTACAGCCGAGTCAAGTGCAGCAATAAAAGCTCTATACTGTGGTCCCACAGATGAATATGATACATAATTAGAAATATCGTATTGGGACAAATGTGATGGCAGTTTTCCAACAGTGGAGCGAGATTGTTTCCTCTGAGCTATAGGGATATCAAGGTCATCAAATGGAGCAGAAACTGTACCATCACTTGTAGGGGAACTTGAACTTGAGTCATGCACATCTGGTTGTATTTGGGCTTCAGGATTTTGGCTCAATGTGATTTCTTCCTCCCCTTGCACTTGATCATTCTTAGTTCTCTGTCTCCGTGTGTACACCTTAAGGTTTTGTGGCCACCTTGATCTATTAGTTTGATACTCTTCCTGCTCCCCCTGAGTGTGATCTTGTTCAGCATTTGATGTATCTTCATCTCTACCATCAGGTTCATCTCCAGTTGGAATTGCTCCAACAATCATCTTCTGTGAAGTTGCATCATTGTCCTCTCTTCTTTCATCTCCCCCTGTCCTCAAGACTCCATCTGAGCTATCATCATTGAACAAATCAGGAAACACATTAGTCAAGTCAGGAGGTTCCCCATAAAAGGTTTCATTTTCTCTGAACGTAACGTCCATGCTCACAAACATTCTCTTCTCTGTTGGGCACCAACACTTATAGCCTTTCTGTGTTCCAGAATAGCCAACAAATATACACTTTAACGCCCTAGGGTCCAGCTTCCCTACTGATGGTCTATGGTCCCTTACAAAACACACACATCCGAACACTTTAGGTGGGACAACATATGTTGTTTTTCCTGTTAAACACTCTATGGGCGTTTTGTAGTCAAGCACACGGGTTGGCATTCTATTAATAAGATATGATGCAGTCATCACAGCATCAGCCCATAAATATTTTGGAACCTTCATGCTCATCATCAAACATCTAGTAACTTCTAAAAGGTGCCTATTTTTCCTCTCAGCCAATCCATTTTGTTCAGAAGTTCCTGGACAAGTTGTTTGGTGAAGAATCCCAAAACTTGAGAGGTATTCATCAAAGTTCTTGTTCACATATTCAGTACCATTATCTGTGCGCAAAACTTTAACACAGGCATCATACTGAGTCATGATCAATTTATGGAAGTCTACAAAGCACTCAAAGACATCACTCTTGTGTTTCAGCACATAAACCCAGGTAGTCCTGGTGCAACAATCAATAAAAGTTACAAAGTAACGATGTCCAGTAACTGAATAGACTCCACTAGGCCCCCACACATCAGAATGTATGGTATGCATCGGCACAACACTCCTATTATCAGATAGCACATAGGAGCTCTTAACAAACTTCCCAAACTCACATGCATCACATACTAACTTAGTTTTATCAACTTTATCATACAAGCTGGGATAGAGTCTACCCAAATTTACAAACGATAGATGCCCTAGGCGGCGATGCAGCATTAAAAACTCATCTGTAGATGACCAAGGTAGACATGTAGCTGCTGCATATGGTAGATTGTCTAGGTAGTACAAGCCTTCACGTACAGTCCCTGTCCCAAGCCGCCTTCCAGTCCCAAGCTCCTGAAATATGCACCCAAATGGGAGGAAAATGGCGGCACAATTTAACTCTTTTGTAATTTTGCTGACAGACAACAAGTTGATTGGGAAAGAGGGAACATGTAGGACGGCAGAGAGTATTAGTTCGTTACTGCACTTAACAGTTCCAATTCCATAAATATGTTGAGTAGACCCATCAGCAAGTTTAACATTTTGTCCCTTGAAGTCAGGGATATAATTCATAAAATTCCTAGATGAGCCAGCCATATGTTGTGATGCACCAGAGTCTATAAGCCATACTAGATGGGCGAGTTGGGAATTATTACCATCAGCACTAGTAGATGCCGCAGATGCTTCAGCAGTTGGCTTCTCATTTTCAATGCTCTCCTTGAACTGACGCCATTTTTCCAAATCATCAGGATTCATTTGAACATTAACTGCTTGAGTCTCTTCACCTGTAGTCATTGACATATTTGCTCTTCCTGCTGCTGCTGGAGCACCACGTCCCCTGTAAGTGCCGCGCCCATAAAATCCACGTCCTCTTCCTCTTACATAGCCATCTCGTCCTCGTCCACGACTACCACTTCCAAACAGGTCAGGACATGCAGACTTCAAGTGCCCAGGTTGTCCACACTCAAAGCATGTTCGATCTCCCAGATTAACATTACGCCCAAATGATTGGGCCATCCCGCCAGCAACCAACGCCGAGCGTCCATGACTAGCACTGACTCCTCCAGATTCTTCCATCTTCAGCCTTGTCTCTTCACTTACAATCGCTGAGATTGCCTGCTCTAAGCTGGGTAGTTTGCCACTACCATACAGGGCTGCCCTCCTTGGCTCGAACTTCATATTCAGACCATTTAGAAAGTCTCTCACTTGTCTTCTTTCAACCCAGTTGTGATACTTCTCAACACACTTACCACATTCCATACCAATAGGATCATAGAACTCAAGATCACTCCACAGTCTCTTCAGCTCAGACACATATTCTACCACTGTCTTCTCCCCCTGACTTAAATCCTGTAGTTCCTTCTGAATCCTGCAGGCCAACATCTCATTGCCGACCCCTGAATATGTGCCTTTCAGTAGTCTCCAAATCTCAGCTGCTTCTTTTATTCTTTCAACTTGCTTGGCAATCTGAGGTGATATGGAGCTCAGCAGCCATGCTCTCACCAGAGCATTGCTTGTCTTCCACCTCTGTCCTTCCTTGGAGTCTTCATCTGATGGCTTCCCCACGGTTCCAAGCACATAGCCTTCAAGCCTTCTTGAGACAAGAATTGTCTCTGCATGCTCAGCCCAGCTCCCATATGTCTCAGCCCCTTCCAGCTTCACCAGAGGCATCTGCAGGGGATGCACATCCTCCTTTGGTTCAGCTTCTTGCCTCGGCATATCTCCTTTAGTTTTCACTGCCTCAAGCAGTGTTCTGTACTTCTCATCCATGGACTTTAGAAGAGCCACAAGCTCTCCCGTAGTCACTGGTGTAGACGTCCCTTCCGCCATCGCCTTCTACTCAACTTCTCACACTACTAACAGAAAACAGAGGCTCACCTCTTGACTGGCGCAGAGATCTGATGCACTATCTCTGCTACTCCCCAATCCACAGCTGCAACCCTATCTTCTCCTCAAATTTCAGCCTTCCCAAGCAACCAGAGGCACCTGACCTTGACTGAAGAAGCGCAATCTGGACCCCTGGACCTGTAGCTCCTCCAATCCCTTGAGCAGGTCGGACTCCTGGAGAAGCCGCTGCTTCTTCCACCGCGGGTGCCTCGACTCCTGGTTCCCCTACCTTCTTCGCCCACAACACCCAAGATCCTTCAATCCTCCCTGCCGCCGGACAGCGCCGCCGCGTGCTCTGATACCATGTGGAAATCACAGAAGCTACAGTCACCAGACTGAAGGGAGGAAGACGAATAGAGAGTTCGAGAGTATTCTGGCTATCCACTCACTCCAGCCTGCCTTTTTCCATTATCTTTTAAAGTATAGGTACATTTACATAGCAGTCCTTAGCTCAACTCCTATTTACAGCCTAGTTCTTCTACACCATACACCAGCGAGGGTGAACAAGCTGCTCACTCGCTACGGCTCGCCGTTCTTCCCGCCGATGCTGGTGGAGGTGATGTTGCCAGTCAGCCGTCACGGGTCGCCACTTTCCTCCCTCTTCTGCAGCCTAAGAAAATCACCTAGCATTAGTCACCTAAGCGAGAGACAAGCAGATCGGCTCAAAACTCAAATCTGGGGGAAATGGCGGTTACCTTCTCGATTCCAGCGTGGGCCGGATAGCGGCGGCGAGCGAGGTCGAGCGTACAACATCATGGGCTCCGGCGCAGGCGGCGGCTCCATGGATGGTGTGTACGTACGCGTAGGGACCGGGAGCGGTTGGGAAAGGAGTGCGCTGCCGCAGCGAGGAGCTGGACTGCGGATGTGAGACGAAAACCCTAGCCACCTAGATCCAAAGAATATGAGAAGCGGTGCCCGTGCGCCACGGTCGCCTGTCGTCTTCAAGGCCAAGTCGTCGAGGTCGACGCCGCTCCGGGCCAGACACGGGGCGGAGGACATCGACCCTGCCTTGAATGGGGATGTGAGCATGGGATTGGTAAGGAGCACATGGCCGGCTGTCGAGGGGAACTGCGGTGGCTGCCGCTGATGGGAGCACGGGGACCGTGTGCGAGGAAGGCGTGGCGGCTCTAGGGGTTGCGCCGGCAACCAGGGAGGCGGTCTCCTTTTCGGCGTCGGGCGTTGACCACGGCGCCAGGCGGCGGTGAGGGGCGGCGCGAGCGGTATATCAAATTGTTTCCCACAAGGCTGTCGACGCCGAGGCGGGAGCAGAGCGCGCAGGGCGGCGGCAGGCCGCAGAAGGCGGCGAACCTGGCGATGAGGTAGGAGAAGACGCCGTTGGCGAGGAGGAGCGCGATGTGGATCCACTCGAGGAGCGCGTGGGCGAGCGGCCGCGCGACCCGGCTGCTCCTCTTGCACATGGCCGCGGTGTGGTCGGCGCCGCCCGCCGCCGCCACGGGCTCGGGCCGAGGGAGATGGACGGGATGACTCAGGAACGAAGAAAATCCTCCTTATCCGAGCGCCGGCCGAGCACGTCTTCCTCCCCTCGCGGGCCGTGGCACAAGACAACGAAAAAAAAAACGAAACGTTTTTTCCACTTACCGGTGGCAGTGGTGGGTAATATCTCCTAACTCACGGGGGTAAATTGGGAAACAAAAAAAACGTACCAACCATCACCTCTGGCCATATTATATAGTAGAGAAATCCTGGCTAACCTGCCACGGAGAAGACGACGAAGATGCACACTTTTCTGAGGGAAAACCAGCCCGCCCCGGACGTTAATTATAGGCGAACAAAAATCGATCACCGCTCACTGACATAGAAATGCCATGGCTTTTATTACGAAAATAAATAAATGACCATGGACTGCGGACTCCACATCTAACTCCACCACCACACCAAAATTAGTGAGTTAATAACACCAAATTTTTTAACAAGATTCCCCTGTGATTTCTTTGGATCAATCATTTGTGGATCAATCATTTGTTCCAATGCAGCGAGGAAAATTGCCCGAGCGAAATGAACAAGAACACATGATACACTTGCTTTGGCTGCTGAGCTAATAAGTAAAAGTAAAATAGCTTTTCATTTGCTGTTTGCTTCTGCGGCGGGCCACGGCACACCCTGTCGCCACGTCACAATCATTTTTCAAACGAAACCCATCATACATGCATGTAAACGGAAGGCAGGGACGGCGTCGAAGCAAGCAAACACTATCAAACTCAGCCCAGAGCACTGTGATCAGATACTCTCTCAATCTGACGGCAAACAGCCTATGCGCAGCTACCCACCCGGGTAGAAAATCCGCGTCGTTAATATATATATATATATATATATATATATATATATATATATATGCAAAATAGTGGGCTACCCACCCGGCTAGCTACGCACCTGTTAGTAGCCATTAGATCATTTGTTTTGGATAATAAGAGCATGGATAGATCACACGGAAGCTAACATGGATGATAACGCCGTGCTTAGCTTGATGTTCTGTTAGTAGCCAGCGGCGTCCTCCTACGTCTGTACTTTTGTAGAATTTTTGGTGCGTGCTAAAAAAACACCATCGTGTGTAATCGTTTAACCAGTTAGTGCACCTTTCATTTGTTAAGGACGTCCACTATCCCGTCACTGATTTGTAGTTTCCCGCAGATGCAAGACTGTTTGTTAAGCACCGAGTTTCTAGGGAAATCCTCCATTGTTAGAGCATGCACAGCTAGCCGCCCGGGGGACGGAGCGAGGATCCTCCACACCAGTTGCCGCTCGCGAGCTCGGCTAGCTACGCACCTAGAGATTGCAGCAGACGAGGAGGACGCCGCCGCCACTCCCCCGACTCGCCCTCCCGAGGTACGGCTTGCCTTTTTTTCGATTTTAGAGAGAGGAATTCGATGGGCGTGCCGCCGGATTCGATCCAGGTAGAGTCCACGAATCCCATTCCGGCCGCCGTTGCCCTGTTTTTCCCGGACTCGATGTGGGCGCGAGCTGGGATTGGAGGGCCGGCGTGTTTCCGTGGTAGTAGATCAGCGTGTCTGACGCCGGCGGGTGGAGGATCAGTGCACGACCTGGGATGGGAGGGCCGTCTCGTTTCTGTGCGAGTAAGGAGACGGTGGGAGCTGAGCTAGCTGTTTCGATTCGGGATGCGCACGCTTGGAGCATCGATTTTTACTTGTGCTATAGCTTGTTTTGGCTTGTTGTTTCGCTTCCTGTACACATGCTTGCCCGATCTCCTAGTTGATTTTTGCATACCGAAATGCAGAGGCCAGGTGACTATTGTACTAGTTGTTTTGCCCGATCTCCTACCTTGAGTGCTTATGTATGTCCTGTTAGCTGATTTGTTTTTGTTCTTCATTACCCGCTTAATGGTCTGTTAAACACTGAATTTATTTTGATATTCATGTATAGATGGCCAATGGATGTCTGAACTCTGGGACCATCGATTGATTTTGTGCTAGTTGGTTTTGGCTAGCTGTTTCGCTCCCTGTACAGGACCTTGCCCGGTCTACTAGTTGATTTGTATACCGAATTGCAGAAGTCAGCTGATCTGTACTAGTTTTTTGCTCCTGTATACCGAATTTGTGCCAGCTTAAGTGGTTATGTACGCCCCTGTTACCTGATTTGTTTTTGTTCTTCAGTATCCGCTAAATGGTCTGATTAACACTGAACTAGTTTTGTTTATCCATGCAGGGATGGTCAATTGATGTCTGAACTGTTTGGACTTCACGAATACGGAATAAAGCAACAGATCCTTTCTGAACAAAACAAAGGCGTTCAAAGGTAAGCTGACGATCTTTCACTATTCCTTCACGAGATTCGTCTTCTCCCAAACCAATCCATTTTATTGTGCTGTGAACTGACCCGTGCTTCGTGACATTATTACCAGTTCAAGCATGAGCAGCGGCAATTCTGCATGGATTTACAGGAAGGGCCGCACCCCAAAGCCCAGTTTTCGAGCTGTCGACCTAAGCCGCTCATCCAAACAGAAGTCGTCATACGCGTACTCACACCTATTAGCTGAGTTGAATAGCACCATCGAGCTTTTTTCTGTCGAGCAGTACGAACTGGCCAAATCAACTGGTTTCAGTTCCTTCGCTGAGCCGACACACCCATTGCAGTTCGACAAACAGTTCACTGTCTGGCTGCTAATTAACGAAGGTGGACCCCGTCAACCGGTCAATGAATGCCAACGTCGGGAGGAGACTCACCCTATTCCCAGATCATGCAGCAGCTGTATTTTGAAGCTAGCTTGATGGATTTGTGTCTACAAAAAATGCTAGGATTCATACATTTATGTGGGGATTTCATGGTGAGCACGCTGAAACCAAGTGCATGTTTTGCAAGTCTGTTTTTTTTCCTCCGTGAATTTTTTCTAGAGCCTCACTTAAGAGTCAGAGTAGTAGATTACTTTTTGTGTGTCATATGTGTATAATGGATCAACTTTCCATCTGTAATAGACTGAATTTTCCATACGGAGCCATGCATACAACGTCTTGTGTGTTTCTGTCAACTTGAGAGCTTCAGTGTGAACGATGTTATGATGGAGCAGTTTTGGAAGCTTATCTAAAGTGCAAAATCTTGTTGTTGATGCTAGTTAAAGGTACGATGGACATGCCTGAACTCCCTGACGAGAATAACATTTGGTTACACTTTTTTTTTAGGGAAAACACATGGTCACATGCGGCAGGAACACACAAAAAATAACCACGTCTGGCTGGCTATATATCACGGAAGGCAGGAACAGACAAAAACAAACGACTACGGCCTGCCAGGCTGTCACCCACCCAGTTTCAAAATTCCATCAACAGATGTGCGAGTGACCCAATGCACCGAAGCCCATAGCCAACTTTTTTTTTTACCGACATGGCTATTAGTGCGCGGTAACAGCTATCAATTTGACGTTTGAATCGTGGCTGGATAACAGACAAACCAATTCCATCCACAAGACCACAACCAAATAGCGAATGCATAAATCACGTCCACAACCAAATAGCGAATGCAATAACAGCAAACAATTTGACGGCGTCAACTCATGTAGGTGTTATCTAGTGCAGCCCACATGATGGTGATCCCTTACTATCGATATCCAACGGCTACCAAGCTATGCATAGCTAGCCACCCGGGTAGCAAATCCACTTTGATATATATATATATATATATATATATATATATATATATATATATATATATATATATATATATATGACAGGACTATTCTACAATCCCTTAAGTGTTTGTAGAATAACTATTCTACAACCCTACCTAAATGAAAGACCTTCTGAACCCCCACCCGATCGGCACCGAAAAAACCAACCGCCCGCTCCCTAACCCCACCCGACCCAGCGTCTCCACCTTCTTCCCCATCGCGCCCCCACCCTGACCACTTTCTCCACCAATCCAGCGGCGCCTCCCACCCGGACCTCCGGCGCCACCAAGGTCCTTGACCCGCCGGCCCACCTCCAGCACGCCGCCCCCACCTCCTCCCTGGCGCGTTGCCTTGCCTCCAGCCAGCGCCCACCATCCACGCACGCCGCCGGCCGGGATACCGCGCTCCTCCTGCTTCCCCCGCCGGCGACCGAGGTGTCGCGCGCCTCCGCTTCTCCATGGTCAGCCTCCACAAAGCGCCGCCACCGGCCGATTCCTATAATCCGGCAACCGAAGCCGACCCCCGACCCGATCCCACTCCGCCCGCCTCCACTCCCCGATCTGCTCGCCCCTAGTCAACAGCGCGCTGGCCTGCCGCGTCCATGCGTGCGCGCCTCCTCCTGCATCCCGACGGACGGCGGCGCCCCGTGCCTCCCCGGCGATCCTCCGTGCTCCTCCATTGTGTGCCCCGGTTATCCTCGCCGCCTTCGATCCATCCTGCCTCCGTCCTGCTCGACCTGTCCCTTGCAGCCGAGCACCCCTGGAATCCCGACGCGCCACCCGTGGATTCCCAGACTCACCGCTTGAAGTTCACCAGTGCATCCCGTGGAAGTCAAGATGCATCTCGCTTGGAGTCCACTGTGCAATTTCAGAGTTCAGGAGCTAGCTCCTGGCAGGAAGATCAACACGGGCCTGGTTGCAGTTCACTGCGCGACTGGTGGAGATTCACCGCCCATGCTTAGGCCTCCCGTCGACTCGCCACTCTGTTCCTCGCCACCTCCCTAGCTGGGGCCGTGACGCTCTCGTTGGAGTTCACTAAAGCCGCCAGGGGTGTCCGAGGTGCGGCGACCCCGGAGTTCACCGCGTACGGCTACCCCTCACGCGCCGCCGGCCAAGCTTCTGGTTCCTTCGTCCGCTATCCCGGGCAGGGAGCAGCCGCCCCGGCGACCCTCCACCGACGGATCCAACGGAGTTCACCGTCGCCGCCGCGGGGAGTCCACCAACGGAGCGCGTGGGAGTTGACCGGGCGCCACGCACGGGGAGTCCATCGAGGCCTGTCTCTTGAGCTAAGTTCAGTCCCGTGAATGTCAGTTTAGCTTTGGACAGCCGCGAGCACCACGACGCCTCGACGGCCACCTGCGGACTACACCGGCGAGCCTCGTCAGTCCACCCAACCGCGTCTCTTTAACCCGATGCTAGTTGATGCACCCAGCACCACTCAATCCTCGAAGCTGGCCTGGTCTGGAATTTTAGTCCGCCGTGCAGGCCGCTGCTGTTGTGATGACACTCGAGATATTCTTCAGATGGATGTCAATTTTTGTTTTCAGTTCAGGTCTGTAGTTTACCAGTTGGTCCTAGTGCAGTTCTTCTAGTGAACTTCAGAGCCAATTGCACGTTGAGTCCGAAGCCAGCAAGCAATTCACTGCTGCTTATTAAATATCTGAATTGCGGCTATTTCACGAACTGCTTGCTGGCGTGGAGTCATTTCCTAGTGCAGTTCAAAGTCGCGGTTCATGAAGTTCGTTCGTTGATCTCTATTTGTTCTTGCATTCTACTGTTGCAGTATTAATTCTGATGCTAGATAGATTCATGTGAATTTTCCCCTCTGCCTGAAGTTCATTAATTTTTGTTGTGAAGTCCAGAGAGTCAGATGCGTGAAGTTAAGAGGAAGAGCTGCAAATGTGGACTCCAACTTTGGCCGACATGGACTCCAACGACCCTGCACTTTCCCTGGTCTGGAGCAGCTGCGAGAACGAGGTTGCTTCGTAGCAGTTGAGTTTTTTCTTTGGGTGCGATTCAGTTGGTTCCACATTCAAAGTTCAGGGCGAAAATAGTGGAAGTCCATCGTGGTCTAGTTACAAGTTCACAACCAACTCGCGACGGAGAGCCAACAATTATTTTCATCTGAAGTTTAGACAAAGCTAGTTTGTAGTTTCTTTTTTTAATCTAGCCATGGAGAAAATGTATTTATTGTTTGAGGGGGAAATTATTGGAGATGCAAAACATCACGCCCCTCATTTTATCATCTTTCATAACGAAGTTCAGTTATAACTTCTGTAGCACGTTCCGCTTCTTTCCCGTCTTGAAGTTCACTTCTGTATTAAAACGAAGTTAAGTTACGTGGGTAGTCCGACATAAAATTCATTTTTGAAAAATAAGTCGAAGTTCACTTGTGTCACGGGCGAAGTTCAAAAAGGGGACAGACGAAGTTCAAAAAGGGTTGTAGAATAACTATTCTACAAGTGGTTGTAGAATAGCTGAGATGTGTATATATATATACATATATATATATATATATATATATATATATATATATATATATATACTTGGTTGGATAATTAAATTGGTTGGATAATTAAAGAAAATACTACTCCCTCCGTGTTAAAATACAAGACGCGCTATTTTTAAGGTGATTTTTTACGCTCAACTTTGACCACCAATATATAAAAATATATAATGAATGAGAATGTATATATGGTACCGTTGGATTCGTCTTGCAAAATTGATTAGTTGAATATATCTTTATAATAACTTTGGATACATATTATAAGTATGAATCATGGTCAAAGTTAATCAGCGTTGACCAACGAAATTAAAGGGCGCCTTGTATTTTGAGACGGAGGGAGTATATACTTTGTTTAAGTTGATTGTTAATTATTTATTGTAGATACTTGGAGTGTATGATTGGTCCGGCAACAACCCGATATTCCCCGAGTTATGGCTTGCACCACAGTTCCTCCCGTTTCATCCAGGTATCTAACCTATCGGCATGCATCCCAGGGCTTTTTCACGAGATATGCGAGACTATTCAATCATTTCCAAAGGATGCAACATTTCACAAGTAGTCTTTCATGAAGTTTTTTAATCGCGTGCAGGGAAATTCTGGTGTTTGTGTCGTATGGTCTACCTGCCCATGGCTTATCTCTATGGCAAGAAATTTGTAGGACCCATCACGCGAACTATCATGGCGCTAAGGGAAGAGATCTACGACGAGTCATACCACAAGATCGACTGGGGCCAGTGTCGCAACGCGTGTGCTAAGGTTTGTTCAGTGTGTTTTTTATATATTTCAAGAAAAAATATTGTTCATTATTAATCAGATTATATGATCATAACATAAATTTTCACTTGCAAGAAGAAATGATTTTTATATGAAGTTGCAAGTGTTATATTTTGTTCTGTTCAATTAGAAGATTTTAAAGAGATGACAATCATATTTGGGCTGGAAAGGCTGGGCATGTTTTCTCTAAAATACTGGGCCTGGGCATAGTACAAAGTTCAAATGGGCCAAGATCACATCCTCGGCTGTTATTAAATGGCCTGTACATGTAACCTGGATTACAAATGGGCCGGACTTTTTGGATAGTCTAGTCGGGTTCGTGGGGACTGAGCCGCAATTCAGTCAGGCTGCGCACTGTTGAGCAATGGCGTGCGCCGCCGCAGGCGGAGGCGACCATGATACGCCGTGGCTCCTAGCGGCCGACGGCGCATCTTCGGAGTTCTCGTGCGCTCTCTAGCACCACCGTACATGATCTCTCTCTCTCAAGCAAATACAGTAATTTATTACTTGACTGTTGCTAAATCGTTACAAATGAAAATGAAGCATAATTCCTCTTCCGTAACTTCATTCTTTGCACTGTGTTCTCCAAACCCTTGATTCACTTTTCAATCGCAATAATATGCTACATAAATATTGTTTAATTTTTGGGTGATTTTCAGGAGGATCTTCTGTGTCCGCGCACAGTGTTGCAGAACGCCGTGTGGACTTCACTGTACAAGTGTGTGGAACCAGTGTTAAGCAGCTGGCCGATCAACAAGCTCAGGGACAGGGCCCTGAACAATCTCATGGAGCACATCCATTATGAGGACGACAACACGCAGTACCTCTGCATATGCGCCGTTAACAAGGTAATGCGCGGCCTGATTTCCTGATCTCTTGTCTTTGCTGGCTTCATATCGAACTCGGGTATTATAATTTTATTTACAATGTCCCTTGATGTTTAGGCTCTGAACATGGTCTGCTGCTGGGCCGAAGATCCGAATTCAGACGCGTTCAAGCGGCATCTGGCGAGGGTACCTGATTTCCTCTGGCTCTCTGAAGATGGCATGAAGGCGCAGGTATAATAACTTTTCCCCTTTTCATGCACTTGTTTTTTTTCCAGTTTGTGTTAGTACTGAAAGTACAGCCTTTTTCGTGTAGTCTTTATTTTTCATGATTGAATTTTGTTGTGGGCACTACTGCTATGAAATTAGAATCATAATTAGCTGTGAATCTTTTCCCTATTACTTGTCAGTAGTTGCACATTTGTTGAGAAACCTGCTGATTGTTTTAGTTCCAATGATGTTTATTGCACATGATGGTATGACAGCTATACCAATTGCTTCCGAATCTTTAATTTTGAAAATACAGGGGGTATGATAAAAGTGACCCATATGGGTAAACTATGACTTAGTATACATTATAGCATTTGATATTTAGTCATGCTAAATTGCAGAAGTGTGTACTGATACAACCATAAGTTGCTTGGACATACTAAAGACGTTCATAAGTATTTTCCCATCAGGATCAGACACGCACCTAGTCATGTAAAACTATGTTCAAAATACAACGTACCTTTGCCCTTTAAGAAGCTATTTTTTTCTAATGACAGAGTATCAATGATGTGTTATATCAATGATAGGTATATGATGGCGTTCAGAGCTGGGAGACATCGTTTATAATTCAAGCATTTTGTGCTACAGATCTTGTTAGCGAGTATGGTCCAACTCTTGAGAGAGCCAGTGCATTCATGAAAAAATCACAGGTTACTTGTTACCTTCTCATCTGAGTTGATAAACTAATCATTACAGTAGATAGTCTAACACAATGTATATGTTCATACCTGAAGGTTCTGTGGAATCATCCTGGTGACCAAAGTTATTCACATCGTCACAGATCAAAGGGGTCGTGGACTCTTTCAAGTGCAGACAATGGATGGACTGTATCTGACACAACCGCAGAAGCACTTAAGGTCATTACATACTCTATCTTAGATCAACAGGTGAAATTAGCTAAGTAGCAAGTGTTTTTATATGACATAGTACTAATATTTAATAATACAAAGTACATTCAACAAGTCATACACCGATATAAAGTTTACTTTGATCAGTTATTCATTCGTTATGGTTTTTATTTTGTCTATGCAAGAAGACTTTACATGATTTCATTTTCAGGCTGTACTGTTGCTGTCAAAAGTCTCTGGCAACCTCGTTGGGGACCCAATAGAAAAAGAAAGGGTGCATGATGCTGTTGATTGCCTTCTATCTTTTGTGGTACGGATTGTCCAAAATAAAGTCATGCAACATAATTCTGCAATTCTCTAGCATTTGTTCTTATTTCTATAAAAAGTTAAACAGTCCCAGATAGTTACGTGTATGAAATGAATCACGAATGTTGCTACTTATGTCCAGTAGGAGATATGGGATGAGCCTGTCCAACCAATTGATGGTGGCAAAATGGATATCTGAATATTTTGGCGCATTAGTCTGTGAATGTTGAGTATTCCAAATACATTGTCACAGTTTGCCGAACTTGCCACAACCTTTAGATATTCAGTGAGTAGATTTCACGGTTAATATCGAACATTATGTTACATTATCATGCATATCACATATGTTTAGGTTTACTATCTTTGTTGCCATTGTTCTAAGCTATGATAGTCATCTGGTTAACACCTAATCATTTTTCTTTGTAGAACAAAGATGGCACCTTTTCTACATATGAATGTAAAAGAACTTCTGAATGGATAGAGGTGAGTATTTAAGTCTGCTACTCTTATATTTATGAATGGCCTTATGATTGTTACGATCAAAGAGATACCCATTGCTGTTTTTACATCATAACATACAACTTGATTTAAATATTTTAATCTCGTTATTTGTTAATTTATACTTTTATGTTGTTTTCTGGTATAAACAATTTTGTAGCTCAGTATTAAAATCTTTTAGCAATATATGATTGTAAATGTTTGAAAGAATTAGCCCATATTCCAAATTCCTATAGCCATACGCTTAGATGTTTCTTTTGATAATCCAGTTCCTCAACCCTTGTGAGAGTTTTCCAAACATGATCGTCGATCATCCGTAAGTGTTGCATGTATCATACTTTTTTCATTTCAATTGGAGAAACAAACTCATGGAGTATGATACAATTTCAGATATCCTGAATGCACTTCATCTGTTCTTCAAGCTCTAATACTGTTCAAAGACCTACATCCTGGTTACCGTACTAAGGAGATAGAACAATGTATCAGAAACGCAGCAGCATTATTGAGAGCAGACAAGGAGAAGATGGTTCATGGTTTGTTAGATTGCCACATTTACTTATTACCTTACAGAAAACGTTTTTCCTGCTACTACTTCAATAATTATAACACGACAACTTTGGCAGGCTTGGCACTTGGGGTGTGTGTTTCACCTATGGAGCCTTCTTTTCGGTTAAAGCATTAGTTGCTGCTGGAAGAACATACGAGAATAGTTTCCCCATCAGGAAAGCATGCGACTTTATATTATCAAAGCAGCTCAGTACTGGTGGGTGGGGAGAAAGCCATGTATCTAATGAAACAAAGGTAAACACTCATATTTCGATGTTTACATTCCATTTCTTAAAAGAAAAGGTGCTGCTTCATTGTAATCTATTCAATACAATATTGAATTCTATTTCTTCGCAACATCATAGTACATGTTTCTTTGTCACTTATTTTTACCGTCATCAATTAAACAGGTTTATGTAAATATCGAAGGTGATCGTGCTCATGCAGTGAATACTGCTTGGGCAATGTTGACTTTAATATATGCTGGACAGGTATGTTCTGTACATTGTTTAATTCAACTGTGAAGGAACCTGATGCTTATCAAACTGATCGCATTTCCTTACTTGAATACCAGATGGAACGAGACGCAACACCACTGCATCGTGCTGCAAAAGAATTGATCAATATGCAGCTGGACACAGGAGAATTTCCCCAACAAGTAAGTTCCACTCTCCTCTGCGCTGACGACCTTATATTTTCCTTAATGAACTTGTTAGCTTCATTTACAGTTCGAACAGTTATTTGACGGAATGCTGTTGTCAAGGGCTCAAGGCTCCCAAAAGCTGTCCTGTAATATGATGTACCCAGATCAGATTATGCATAGTGAATCTGACCGTGCTTTGCGTTTTGATTATAGGAACACGTTGGGTGCTTCAACTGCTCCCTTTTCTTCAATTACCCCAACTACCGCAACTTGTTCCCCATTTGGGCTCTTGGGGAGTACCGGCGCCATCTTCGTGGGAAAAAACATTAAAGGGCATGCATCATCACCGTGAGGAACATGCGTCTGTCCTGTCAGGAACACTCAAGCGCTGCAAATATTCCCTAAACAACTTAAGTGTGTGTATCTCCAAAAGATGTATTAGAAGGCGGTTTGCTTTCTTTGTCTAGCATATATACTGTAATACCCCGCTACTAATATTACTAGACTGTAAAGCTCTACTCCCAATACTATGACTTGATGTTGTATTGTCGTAGCTATCTCCGTCGGAAGCATATTCGGTTGGCAGTTGTGTTCGTTGTGAAAGAAGCTCAGATGGGTTCAGTACAACATATTCGGTTGACGTTGTGGAAGAAGCAATAGATGGGATCAATTACACTGTAGCACCTTTCGGTCGTCCATGGGTGACGTGCCTATTATTCTGCATTAGATATCCGGATGTTCCACGAAGATGCTTTATAGTTACGTAAATAATCAGTTGGGGTAAAATTTGGCACTTATTTTTTCTTCTCACAGAAGCCCATACTCGATTTTAAGGTCGTTTAGGTACCGGGAAATCAACAAAAAAAATCGGTGTTTCCTCTAGAGCAAACATCATGTAAATGGAGCTAAATTGGAGGATGTATTTTTTAGGGTGGAGCTTATGGCACGAAAGGTCTGGCCAGCATAAATGGAGCAACACAAGTGTTTTATAAAGTGTGGATCCGTGACACGTGGGCCATATGATCATACAGTGTGGCAATCCACAACTATGTTGATGACAGAATTTTGTGAGTATAACATTAGATGTTCCGAACTATGGTTAGGAATCGAAGAATACATATTAAAGATATGATTCTAAAAACACAGTTGCTTGAAAAAATTGGTTGAAACACAAATCGTATGTGCCAAACGATATAGACGCACCAGCTTGCAAAAACTCTAGTTGTAACACAAATTACAATTGTGTTTCGTTTCGTTATTTTTTTCTAAAATAATTTCAAATTAATACATTTGATTTTTCAGTTACTCCGCATTGTTTCCAGTAGTTTCTTCCTTTATGCCCGACGAAGAGTAGCCCTTCGGTTGGTGGTTTTTGTGTCATCGTCGCGACACCACGGCTCCACTTGGACCACTAAACTTGGACTGCCCATCCATTTTTTTGGATCCGACGCAAATTAATATAATTTATACTAAACTATTACACTTTTTAAAACTCACATTTATCATATTATACACATAATGAGTATGATTTTATTGCTTAGATGGCGTAGTTAACGTTATAACAAGGTTTTTGAACATTGGTTGTTCTTTGTTATATAATTGTAATGTGTATCATTAAAAAGTTTGCTTACGCTAAATTTAAATTGTATGTTGTAATAAAAGTTCAATTTCAATTATTATTTTCATAATTGCATAAATTGTATATATTTGCATATAGTATATTGCATATGATTTGTGTGTATGTATTTGGTTTGTGTCTATATTTTACTATCTTTAAATATCACGATATGCATCTCTAAAGCACACCGTCGAATTGATTTTTTAGTAGCGGTTTTAGTGTAGGTAAATATAGCTATGGAAACTTCTAGGGTATAATTGAAGCAAATGCATCTTCCAAGTTCCAAGTTGGATTCACTTATAAGTTGAGAGAGAGACCTAATTTTTATACCTATTGTGAATAACAATTTTAATTAAAAAGGTAATTAAGCTTCTTAGTAAATCCGTCTAAAGGATAATTGTGCTAAAAACTATTAAAACATTTTTTCGCAGATTGTATCATTTTTTCCATGAGATTGCAAATCGTTTTCTTGGTCTTTGGGTGTTTCAAAAAGATTTCGTGGGACATTTGTCAAAGTTATGTTATAATAATCCAAAATTCTTTGATTAACTTCACATGAAATTTATAAGATTCATATGTTTCTCTAAATAAACGCCTTTCCAAGACTAAAAACTATGTCGATGACAATTCATATTTTTGGCCTACAAACTTGCAAATTTGACTCTTTGGTCTTTCTTATTTTCCATGAAAATTCTAGAAAGTTAGTCTAACTTTATATTTGAGTCTTCCCGGGTTCACACAAATCGAGTGATTTTATAGTAAATTCATGAGCTTCATGGATTCGTTTCAAAATAAACTTTTTTTCAAAGGGAAATGTGAAAATTGCACTAAATTGTTGCATCTTTTGCCTATTCCACCTACCTATCTCACCGGAGTCTCTATATGAAAAGGTTGTTAACCTCTTAGGTGCAACAAGGATATATGGTATGATGTCCTCGGCGGTTGCTCTTCAGTGCACGACCCTTGTAGGAAATACCGACGTGCAAAGGGCAACATCGACCATTTACATTTGAGTAAGGATGACAATGGATAGGGTATGGGAAGGATAGAGGAATATCATAGCCATACCCTTGTAACTCATTGGCATAAAATTCTACCCATAAACGTACCCATGGGTACAAAACTTTACCCACACTCATACGTGACGAGTACCCTTACCTAGTGGGTACACACTGGGTAGATCAATACTAGAAGATATTTCTAAGTCAGGTGAGCGCCACCGCATCACGAAATGTATTTCTTCTACTCTCCACTTTCTCGTAGCCTACCTGTCATGATCCTACTTGTTATTGAGCAGACTGGGTTAAAGAACAAAGAAAGAAAGGAGTGGAGAATCCATGTTGTTTAGCGGCATGACGATAAGGGTCAGTGCATCAAAAGCTCGATCACGCACATGTCGTATAAAGATAGGTAGGGTTTGGGTACCTATACCATACCCACAACCTGATGGGCCCTCTCAAGTTGTTGTTGGCAGGCGTTGATGGTCCTTTGCAGCCGATGGAGGCACGTGTTTCTGATGGCCTCGGGCTCACCCAGGGGAGGCTTTGTTTTTTGTTTGACTCCGCTGAGCAGAAGTCGTATGTGGTTGAGAATGCACTTCACTATGGTTGTTTCTCTTCTCACGGCAGTTCTTGCTCGTCGCCGCAATTTGCTGCGACGTCCACCCCTGTGAGCGAGGACCGAGGTGAGGTCTTGGCTCCAAAGTTTCAGGAGTCGTGTGGGGATTCATCTATTAAGTTTCCGACAGAGTTGAGCTCGTTAGAGGCTTTGGCGATGGCCTCGACGCCCTCTATGGGTAGCGAAGGAGTGTTGGCTCCTAACTCTGAGTCCCTTTTTGCTAAAGAGCTTTGTGGCTTACTCGCCTGTTTAAATGCGACTAGTTCTGGATATGGCAAGGATATTGCTTGTGTCTTGGCGAAAATGATTCAGAGAATCTAATACTCTCAAGATGGTTACTATCAGGGCAAGAGAAGAGAATGTAATTCCAAATAAACCTTCTACATATGCGTGGTCCTAAAGTTGTCGTTAGTTCGTGGTTGTTATATGTAGAGGGAGATTGGAGTTATGTGTGTTGGTTGTCTTTGTTGTTACTCTCTATTATTGTGTGGCTCCTCCATATGATGTTGGTGTATGTTCTATATGGTTTTTTTGGCCGGTTTCTCTCACTAATAGTTCAAACACTTTCTTCTTAATTAATTAATGAATAAGGCAAACTTTTTACCTTCCTTCACAGGTAGGGCCGGATACTTGTACCCATTGGTACTCCTCCGTGTCAAAATACAATGCGCGCTATTTTTGAGGTGGTCTTTGACGCTCAATTTTGACCACCAATATATAACAAAATACAGTGAATGAGAATGTATATATTGTACCATTGGATTCGTTTTGTAAAATTCTTTTTTTTTTAATTTTCCACGTATATTAAACCAACACAGAGTACACGATTACATCGATTACAAAAACAAACCTAAAATAGAGTAGCAAATCTATGAGATTTTCAATCCCTTTCTTCATCCATGACATAATCTTGTAATTTTCTAAAGGCAGCCGTAGAACAACGCCAAAACCACCAAACCATAGACCCGTGAATACCACCGAAGGTTTTCCCTTTTTAATTATGAGCCACAATGCCAAGGCTTTGTGTGCACACACGCAGCCATTAAATTAATCAAGCAACATCGGCAGGAGTACCACCACTGATATTCCAGGGACAAATAACCGAACCATGTTGTCGACGTCGTTGGGAGCCGAGAGAACGAATCACCATTGCCGAAGACATAGTAGCTGGGATAGATATTGCGAGGACAAACCTCCTCGCGGCAACCATGAGAAATAATCCAAGATTGATCCGGCGAAGCAAGATCTGGAGAACCATACCTAGACAGACTTAATCTTCCAAAGCCACCATTGACGTCGGGAAGGATATCTCGTCGTCGAACGAAGCGTCGGAGATCACTTATTGCAGACGATATCATCTCCATTAGCAAAGAAGATGACGACCAAAACCAAGCCCTAACATTAAGGACCTTCCTATAGCGCCGTGCGCAGGTCCAAGGTCCCCACCCCTCCTAGTGCCAGAACAGCAACTAGAGGAGGCAATGACCCGTTGAATCTTTTCCGGCGGCGACGGCTAAAACCCTAGCCGCCGCCTCTCGTCCTTTCTTTTCTTTCCGCCGAGTCCGTACGATTGATAAAATTCTTTAATTTCATATATATTTATAATAATTTTGGGTACATATTATAAATACTAGCAAAATTCCCGTGCGTTGCAACGGGCGTAAAATAAATCCATATATTGTTCATTTCTAAAAACATTGTAAATTTGTATCAACCACTTTTTAGCTACGACATCTTTGGCAATGAGGTACAAAGTGACATAGAGAACATATGTCTTAAGTCAATGTAGCGGAAAAACAAGAAAGAACATGTTAGTGATGTGGTAAATGTAGCAAAGTGCTCGTGCGTTGCAACGGGTTTATAATTATTTTATTTGAGATATCAACTGAATTATATTAGATATTTTTATTGCAATTTCTGATAAGTTTATTGTTGAGTCACTTGGTCCAAATAAAGTGAAACTGTATATTCTTGAGAAAATTAAACGGATGCATTTTTTATCACAAACTTGAAACACAAATTTCTTTTGTCATCACATATTTGTAACTTGGGTCAGATGTACACTTTTTGTACGGATAAAAAGTTACTTGTGCATTACTCAGGTTTGGTGTTCGCAATCCAAAATGGCAGGTACAGCGCAGAGCCCAAGCCTACCAAGCATCAACCGTCAACCCCACTCCAAATTTCAGGACTATACTACAGTATTACGCACTGGATCTACTAAATCAGAGGCATCTAGACAGCGCCACATGCCTTAGCCTCACCCATAGGTAAACAACAAAATAAATCTCAGTGCTACTTCACCAGATGCATCCGTCAGGCACTGGTCGAAGGGCGCCTTCTATTTGTGCGTGTAGGACAATTTTTCAGAGGTGAGGGGGATCGGAGACAGACGAACCACTGGGGCTTGTTGCTGAGGTCGACGAGCTTCGTCGCGTAGGGCTCCTTCTTCTCCTCCAGCGTGAGCAGCACCCTCTGGGCGAACGGACCTAGACACGCCGCCCGGAATAGTCAGGTCACTCTGCGCCGAATCAACCCGGCGAGTGAAGGACGAGAGCACGGAACGGGAGGGGCACGGCAGAGTACTCACAGTCGCCGAGCGTGTCCGGGCTCCCGGCGGCGGCCTTGACCAACACCTCCACAGTCATGGCGACGGCGACGGAGTACTCACCGGACAAAAGGAGCATGAGCTGTGGCCGCACCAAGCTGCTCTGGGAAGGGGCGGCGGCCGATGCGGGATGCCGGGGAGAGGCGGCGGCCGGCGCCGGAGGCCGGGGATGGGGGCGGCCGGCGCAGAGGCTGGGGAGGGCCGGCGACCGGCGTAGGAGGCCGACGAGGGGGGCGGCGGCCGGCGCCGGATGCCGGGCTGCCGCATGAATCGTTTTTTTTTGTTTCTTGTCACTTACCGATGGCAGGGGTGGGTAAAATCTCGTAGTACACAGGAGTAAAATCGGAAATTGAAAAATGTACCAACACCTCCTCTGGCCATATTATATACTCCCTCCGTCCGATAATAACTGTCTCAAATTTGTCAAAAAGTGGATGTATCCATACATGTTTCATGTCTAGATACATCCATTTTTTGGCAAACTTGAGACAGTTATTATTGGACGGAGGGAGTAGTAGAGATAAATCATGGTCAAAGTTATACAACGTTGACCATCAAAATTAAAGAGCGTATTGTATTTTGAAACGGAGGGAGTACATCGTACATGGGTAAAATAGCCATCTATGTTTGAATTAGAAATTTGTATTAGGATGCTCCCCTTCGCATAAACTGAGCGATATTATAGAATTTTCATACAATTCATGAATTCTTTCCAAAAAATAAACGCTTCCTTTCCAAAGTGAAAAGTGAAAACTCCGTCGAAAAAACAATTGCATCCTTTTGCCTCCGCATCCGATCCTTCGTTCCTCCCTCTGCCTCGCCCTAGGGTTTCACCCCCTCTCCGCCGTTCCACCACCCCATCTCGCCGGAGCGTCTCTCCGGCGGCGTATTGACCGCATCACCGACACGGCAGTATGTCCCCGGCGGTGGCTCTTCGGCGCGCGGCCGCGTGGATGCTCCGTGGCGGCGCGGGCGCGCCGAGGGCGGCGTCTTCCGCCGCGCTTCTTCCGGGCCTGGCCGGGCCCCGGTCTGCGCTGCGCGAATGGCAGGCGAGGGAGGCCGGCGGTTTCCTCGGGATCTGGGGAGGTCCCGCGGCGGGCGTCGGCGGGTCCTGGTGGTTCCGGTGCGCCGCAAGCAGCGTGTCCAGGCCGGGCCTGCTGGTGGAGCAGCTGCTCGTCGGCGGTGGGCGCTCCTTCGCCACCGGTGCTGCTCCGGAGGAGGTGTCTTTCAGCCCCGCCGCCCGCGAAGCGGATGGTTCACAGGCCGAGAAATCAGCAGCCACCTCAGATCAGTATGTTTTCCTCTTCCCTCTCCTTGATCTAGCATTTGTTTTGGAGTACATTCTGAATTTTGTTAGATGGAGAACCAACTAGCTCAAGTGAGTTTTGAGGTTTTAGCAAATGCTCATTGTGATTCATTCATGAACATTGTGAAAACTCAATAGTCATTGTATTTTTTGTAGAACTGGGAACCGGGGCAATCGTGTCCTGTTTATATGTAAAACTAAATAGTCACTGGGATATCATGCTCATTCGTTTTAATGGGTCCTAATGAAGGAACATAATTAGTGCTGGTAGAGATTGGCCAAAGGCAAAAAAAAGAAAAAAAATTGCTAGTGAAGTGCAGAAACTCTCTGTAAAAGAGAAGGAAAAAATCAGTCCCAAATTACTGTCATGTGGGGTATTACCGTACCACTCTATAGCTACAACTCACAAGTCGTCCACAAAGGGTGCACCAAGTCAGACAGCCGGAGAAGATGTCAGTTAAGTGATAAAATATGACAGTTAACTTCAGATTGCCAACTGTTTGTGTTGTTTGCCGTGGCTTCCACAGTGTAACATCTCTTGCGTGCGCATCTTGCTCCAGAACTATATCATGCATGTCTTATATGCCTTGTTACGAATCATTTAATGACTGGATACGTGTACTTGTATTATTTTCTCAAAACTTCGATCACTATTTCAGGAACATGTTAGGGGACAGGTCCTTAAAGCTTATTTCTGGGTCATCGTATCTACCACACCCAGATAAGGAAGACTCTGGTGGTGAGGATGCACATTTTATTTGGGATGAACAGGCTATAGGTATAGCTGATGGTGTTGGTGGTTGGGCAAGCCTTGGTATCGACGCAGGTCAATATGCTAGGGGTCTTATGTCTAATGCAGTAACCGCAATAGAAGAAGAGCCAAAGGACTCTATTGATCTTACAAGGATTCTGGAAAAGGCCCATAGTGGCACTACAGTGAAGGGTTCATCGACTGCATGTATCATTGCGTTAACAGATCAGGTTGGTTACTGATCTTGATCATTTTTGTTCTGACGTGATAATATATTTGCTTGTCTATGGTTTCGGCATCAGTAAGAAAAGCTAAGAGTTGATCATGATTCTTTTTTGGTGATATAATGATAAACCCCTTTTTACTTCCTTTTCACAAATTTTCTTGACTAATTGATTATTCCAGTCTTTAGATATTGGCTGCCATATCACTATTGTAATATCTGGTTGCATGTGATTTCAGGGTATACAAGCAATTAGTATTGGTGACAGTGGCTTTATAGTCATCCGAGATGGTTGCACATTGTTCAGGTCACCAATACAGCAACATGATTTCAACACCCCCTACCAACTTGAGAGTGGCAACTCCAGTGACTTGCCTAGTGCTGCGCAGGTAAGTTCATATTTTAGCTCCTTGTTTGATTTATATACTGCTTTCATATTTTAAATCCTTGGTTTGATTTATAAACTGCATATAGTGTGTTTATTTTTTCATAACAAGTAGATGTAGACATGATTTAGTCATTTTAACAAATATACATGTTTGTGTATGTTATAATAGAGAATGTAATTTGTGTTATGTTCTAAATTGCATAGAGACACCTTTGTGCTGATGGGTTGCTTAAACTCTAGTACTTGTTGATGAATAAATGCATATAGCAGCCATCTACATTAGAAATCCTGTAGTCCATGGCACATATTCCTACTTCAGCTATATCCATTCAGGAGAACATGATAGTCTAGCATTTGTTACAGATTGCAACTGAGTACTTGTTAATGCCCATGTTGTTTTTCTAATTGTGCATGTGTATCACCACTTGTTCTATATTTTGCAAGTGCATTGGCTTATGTTTTTGAGAACTATTTGGAGTGTTCTTTTCCTATGCAGCCTCGTGTTATTACATATACTTAGATTGTGATAACATATGGTGTCTGCAGGTGTTCAAGGTACCTGTTGCATCCGGTGATGTAGTTGTTGCTGGCACAGATGGGCTGTTTGACAACCTGTACAACAACGAGATCACGGCAGTGGTTGTCCACGCAACCAGAGCGGGCCTGGAACCCCAAGCGACCGCTCAGAAGATAGCGGCACTCGCACGCCAGCGAGCGCAGGACACGAACAGGCAGACACCGTTCTCAAGCGCGGCCCAGGAAGCTGGGCACCGGTACTACGGCGGAAAGCTGGACGACATCACCGTCGTGGTCTCGTACATAACCGCTTTCGGCACTTCGTAACTTCCATGGACCGGAGGACGCTGAATTTTGGCGTCGATGTGCCTTCCTTTTTTGCTCTGTACATACACACGGCTGCCTTTCCAGCTCTGTTTTTTTCTCTGTTAGACTTGTAAAGCTGAGCTGATGCTTTATTGTTTGTAAGTATATCCACCGGATGAATACAGTAGCTGTAGTGAATCCCAGACAGGGGTGGAGCTACGTTGAAAGACTGGGTCAATTGACCCCGGTGACTTCCAAAAATGCTTAAGGAAATAGTGCTTGTGCTAAGCTAGTGACACCATCGGTGTCTAGCATACTCAATGTGCAACCATTGTACATGACCCCGTCGACTCATTTTTCTGGCTCCGCCCCTGATCCCAGACTGTTTTTGCCAGTTTAGTGAAAATTGCATAGAACTGGGTCTAAGAGCCTCTTTGATTAAAAGGATATTCGTATGAATATTGTAGGGTTGGATTCCTTAGAAATATTTGCTATGTTGGTTGGTTGATTCGTGGGACTGAATCCCATTGGAATTTTTCCTTAGGATTCCTTTGTACTACATTTCAAAGGAATTATACCATCCACTCAAAGTCTTTGCAAGAATCCTTTTACTTTTCCTGTGAGGCAATCAAACAAATTTGTCTACATCACAAATTTTGTCGAATTGGAATGGACATGACATTACAATCATGTGTATTTCCTGTTGTTGTGTTTTTCCTACCATGTGAATTAAAGAGACCCCGTTACTGCGTTCAACTTATACTACATCGTGATGGCTAGGTCACACAAGTTAACATCACAAACTCAGCCTCGTCCTCATGTACACGCCCAACGCCCATCCTGGAGAAGTGAAGCGCGACAGTGGCGAGGACCATTGTTATTAATCAGTTGTGTCTACGAGTATTAATTAGTGGGTAGAGAATGGTACTCTTGTCACGTGAGGGCGCGGCTATTCTAGTAACGTACGGTGTTCAGTGTTCTATATACTGGGGAATGATGATTCGGTTGTCAGCTTGAAATCTTCAGCAGATCACATCTGAATGTAGAGCGTTTTCTAAAAGCTGAGCTGGATGCTTTATCCTTTGGATGTAAGGGATGGAAATGGAGCGGATACGAACGAAATTGAGTGATACGACATTTATTTTCATACGGAGTACTATGTTTTAACGGAAGCGGAAACGAATAAGAAAACCTCGGAAACAAATACGAAAACGGATATTATAAGAAAGACGATAACAAGTTCGGATCGAATATGACACAGACACGAAACGGAAAACGGATGTGTACCGGAACAAAGAGACCCTTGAATCATGTTGGAAAACTCGGATAACTAACCAAGCACATGAGCTACATTTTAATAAGGTATAGAAATATAAAAATGGCTACATAGTTTGATAAGAAGCAGCAAACGCATAGTACACTACAACACTACACACTGATTCTTAATTAATGTACGTTTCCGTATAGAAGCAGCAAACCCATAGTACACAAACTTTTCGTTCCGTTTTCATCCCTAGATGTAAGTACAGCTGTACCCACTCATTCGCGCTGGTCGTCTCCCCTCCCCGTTCTCTGTAGCAGGAAGGGCGATTTTTGAGTTCACCCGGCCGAGCCACCTTCTCGCCGTCGATCCGGTCGGATCCCTCGCCCTCCGGCGGCCGCCTCGGCGGCGGGAGGGTGGGGGATCCCCGCGTCACGCGTGTACATAAGGGAGGTTCCTTTGGGGCAGCCGGCGGCGCCGTGGAGGCGAAGGTGGCGCTGGTGTGGTTTTTGTTGCAGATGCTTCTCCTCCCCGGCGGCGGCGCTCGTGGAGCTCCGGGCTGGTGCGTCTGCTCCTCCGGCACCCGCGGATCGGCGGATCCGCGCCGTGTCTCGATCTGCTGCCAGATCCAGTGGCGGTCTCCGTCCTGGTAGTGGATTTGCTCGGATCCCGGGGCGCGCGGGGTTCCTCGACTTCGTCCTGCGGCGGATTTGAAGACGACTCCGGCAAGGAGGTGTGGATGGGACAGGGGGGCGCTCGCCCCGGCCGTTCATCGATTCAAGCTCCGCCGCGGCGCGGCGGGCGGGCACGGCGGCGTCTCTCATAGGGCAAAAGCTTCCCTGACAGCGGCAAGATGGAAGGTGGTCTTCTTCAGCTCCGACGCCGGCGTGGTCGGTGCTCCCGCAGCTTCTGGATCCTCCTCCTCCTCGTATGTGTGTTCTTTTTCTTCGATCTATGTACTGTGTATGTGGATGTTCTTGGTGAATATATGAGGAAGTTGGTTGTGTGCAAAAAAAAAAAAAAAAAGTACAGCTGTGAGGACTTGCCCATTGGAATCAGCGGCTCGCTCTGGATGTCTGGAGCACGAGTAGATTCAACTCCTTCGCCTAGGAGCCGCCGGAAGAGTGGTTCGATGATGAGCTCTCCTAGTGGACTTTGAGTCCTCTCTGAGGTCACACATAACTCTAGTAGGATGTATGCGCGTCAGCCTAACGAAGTGGGCAGCCCGCTCTTGGAGGAGGTCGTTGAGTAGCCGACTTGGAGGCGGCATCCGGTTGCAACACTTGTTTTCATCGATTCAGGATGAACAGTATAAGTTGTGACTCGGTTGGCAGCCTGAGACTAAGTCAAGCACATGACTGAAAGTGATAACAAGATACATGAACAGTTTATGCTTTGATATACATAATGACGGTGATGGCTATGTCTGCAGGGAAACTAACCATCACATCGTGCACATGTATATCCTTTCTCTTTGGACATCCAATGCATATTTTAGCCCAAGAATTTGCCGACGATCGTGACTGTGATATGCAGTTCGATTTTTAAGGGAATTGAGAGGATTCTCCAATCAGAAATACGCAACGTTTTTTCTGTCAGATCGTTTGCAAACCCAGTAGGAAGACAGGCCGCAGCTCTCAGCAGCCGGTGGTGGTTGCCTTGAGCTCTCTCTTTCTCCCAACAGAACGAACTAAACGAGAGGCCGTTAGCGTGGTTCGCATCAACGTCTTCCATAACTAGCAGTTAATTGCCACTCTGTGTTTTCCATGTCTCTTCTTCCTCCTCCCCTATGGAGTTGGTCGAGGGGCGTGCAGGCCATCACTCGATTAAATCTGACCACGACGGTTTAAGCCTCGGCATGCCTCTGGTTGGTGAGTCTAGCCGTACATACAGTATGTGCTTATATTTTTCGAATAACATTTCATATTTTCAGTAGTAGGAAATAATATCCCACACATGGGCCAAGAGGTATGTATCTTTACTATTAAATTGCACTTGGACGTACGTTCGTCCGTCCAGGACCTGGGATCGGCAGACGACCGCACCAATAGGAGCGGGACACGTCACCGCGTCGCTATACATGGGCCGGCCCAGCAGTTGGACGCACGACGCGTTCTGTTTACGACGCACCAATCAACGGAAAAGGAACCAACAAAATCAACGTTGATTAATTACTTTCATTACCATCAACAGAAAACGAACCAACCAATGATGACTTTCCTTACCGTCAACATAAAACGAACCGACAAAAATGGGCAACAACCAATCAACGGGGATCAATCAACGGGGATTAAATCAACGAACCAAGAAAACGAATTAATGTCTTTCCTTGCCAACAAAAATGGTCAACAACCAATCAACGGGGATCAATTGCCAGGTAACCAGTTCGTCATCGCCTCCGGTTGATACGCCGGCACCAGGTAACCAGTTCGCCATCGCCTCCGGTTGATACGCCGGCACCAGGTAACCAGTTCGTCATCAACCAGGAGTGTGGCGATTCGCTTCGAGCCCTGCACTCCAATGTAATTCACGAGGTGAGTAATTCAACGTACCTGCTTCACTATGATTGAAAAGCTGGATGCAAAGTTTGCTGGAACAGTACCTTCGTTTGCTTCTGATTTTGTTGCTCCCCTTGCCACTGAAAGGAAACAAAAGTTGCAAAGTTTCTCGGCAGAGACATCATTTGGATGGCATCATCCAAGCGTACTGGGGTAAGGACTCCATTCGAAGACCTAACCAATGATATAAGTTCAGGTAAGTACATTCGAAGACCTTTTAAGCCACATTCGAGCTTGTAATACATCACAACCTTTAATGCCTATGCCTACATATTTTTGCATCGCAGTACAAGTAGCAGATCGACAAGAATTGAAAAGACAAAAGGAACGGGAGAGATATGCGCGAAAGAGGGATGACATTAATAAAAAGAAACGTGAGGCCGATCATCTGAAGACCGATACAGCAGCTGGTCTCGTTTCACTTGGTAAGCTCACCCAACAGCCATACACTAATCAAGACCAGCATTATGCACCTTGCAGAAATATAATGTTTTGTCAAAATGTTTTCATGTCAGGTCTTGGCGCTCCATATAATGAAAGTGGGCAATGGGGTATCAACCAACAGCAAGACACTCCACGTACACAAGGTTTGTTTTATTACTAACGGAAATTGCAACATATTCTACACTGTCACTGATAGTTAAAATATTGGTGATGTATGCATACTTTGCACTCCTGCTAATGCAACTGGGCAATCAGGTGTCACCCAACTGCCATACACTCCAACTACACAAGGTTTTGTTTACTACAAAAAAATACTCACCGCAATTGTGTATTAATACTGACAGTGCTAACAATACTGATACTGACAGTGCTAACAATCGTGATGTAGGCATACCCGTGAATCTATTTGAGGGATCAAACTCATATTTGGTCAATGGTGATCATGGTTGTGGGCTTATGCAGGGATGTGGGTTACAGACCCTGTTCGAAATTTAAATTTTGAGGGTAAATGAGTAACACTTGCTGCCCAGTTCTCGTTTTACTGCTAATCAAGAAATAAAAAAGATGATGAATGCTTCATGTCAGGTCTTGGCGCTCCATATAATGAAAGTGGGCAATGGGGTATCAACCAACTGCAAGGCACTCCACGTACACAAGGTTTGTTTTATTACTAACGGAAATTGCAACATATTCTATACTGTCACTGATAGTTAAAATATTGGTGATGTAGGCATACTCGCGACTCCATTTGAGGAGTCAAACTCATTTCGTTCATTCAGGAGTGTTTCTTCTAACAAGCAAAATTTGGTTAGCGCTGAATCCAAAATTACTCACAATCAGGACAAACATTTTGCCGACAAAGGGAAAGAAGGTTTGTATTTAAGCCTGTAGTTCATACCAATCTTTTTAGTTGTAAGTTTAAATTGATTTGTAAACATCATCACAGTGATGCTTCCAAAACATTTCACCTGGTAAGCTCATCCGTTATACCACCCAACAGCCATACACTAATCAAAACCAGCATTATGCACCTTGCAAAAATATAATGAATTTTTCTGGGCAGGACTTTGCACTCCTGCTAATGCAACTGGGCAATCAGGTGTCACCCAACTGCCATACACTTCAACTACACAAGGTTTTGTTTACTACAAAAAATACTCAGCCGCAATTGTGTATTAATACTGACAGTGCTAACAATACTGATACTGACAGTGCTAACAATCGTGATGTAGGCATACCCGTGAATCTATTTGAGGGATCAAACTCATTTCGGACAAACAGGAATGCCTATTCTAACAAGGAAAATTTGGTCAATGGTGATCATGGTTGTGGGCTTATGCAGGGATGTGGGTTACAGACCCCTGTTCGAAACTTAAATTTTGAGGGTAAATGAGTAACACTTGCTGCCCAGTTCTCGTTTTACTGCTAATCAAGAAATAAAAAAGATGATGAATCCTTCATGTCAGGTCTTGGCGCTCCATATACTGTAGTAGACTTAGACTTGTCCATGCCACTGCTTCACTTCCCCTCAGCTCAAAGCGTTGCCAAACCAGATTAGCTAATTTAGACATAAAATATTTGTCTCCGTTTTGATTATTCTCAGCTTACAGAAATCTAATTATTAATTTTTATTTTAATATATATGTTTTTGTAATCATATGCACTTATGGAGACAATAGGCCCCGAAATGATGGCGCCGAAGGGAACAAAAATTTACCAGTTGTACACAGCCAAAAGAATTGCAATGAGGAACTACTTTTTCATCTTCATATATACAAATTCCGTATTAACATGTTGAATGTTTTATTTTGATGTTTTGTTGTGCTTTTGTACATCACGGATGTGGCAGAAATATATATAGTCGACGCTCTGAAAGAATCTACCGACATAGACACCAATGCGATCAGTGGCGGAGCCAACACTACAAAATTGTGATGTTAATTTAACTTGTGATGTCAAATATATGTATTTGTAAAAATTGTATTTTTGGTATGTTTTTAACCTACGTATGAAGGTTTTCCCCGAAATTCTATGTAGTCAGTTGACTACACAGAACCCCCGTGGCTCCGCCACTAGATGCTATGCTGGTGGAAGAGACTAAAGACACAAGAAATTTTTGTTATGTCCACATGAAAATATTCTTGCTAATGACAAGTAATTTTCTGTACGATGGTTCCAAGCTAAGGAAAAAAAAATCTTACACTTGCTCAAGTACCACGAAAATGAAGCACAAGACAACATCCCCGATATTGTATGACAATATCTAAATAGCGTCAAGCAGCAGATATTAGTCAGGTGCTTATTTCATGTTCTAACGATGTCAAATTATACATTTTATCTATGTACACATCAAGTGAGGTGAAGTCTTATGGTTTTTTAGAATATCTTGTGGCTGTCTTTTTTTTACACATGAATATTGACAAATGTTACAAGAAAATGTATTGTCCATAGCAACGCACGGGCAATCAACTTATACCTTTTGTCGATATACACTTCAATTGAATTAGAATCTTATTGTCTTTTTAGTATCCAGTGGATGTTTTATTCTTACACATGAATTTTTGCTTATATTCTATTGACAAAACATTACAAAACAACAGAATCCGTAGCAAAGCACGGGCATTCAACTAGTAATACCCAACATGCATGTTAGCTCTCATCTGTACTTAGCGACCAAAACCTATTTTTAGTGTTTATAGCAAAGAGATTCGATGCTAGATTTGACCTTTCGAAAAGATCAGGTCGACACCATGCGTACAACTGAGAGTTTACAGTAGTTGACATCCACATCCACTCAAGTCTCGTTCTAGAAATTTATTGAGACACTAGGTTCACTACTTGTTGTAGAAGAATGACAACTGGGCCAGATAGACAGATAATTTCTTAACAGGAAAGAGACCCGAACGACACTGTATCATATAGAGCGGTGGAGTACGATTTACATGAGGACTTCCAAGTAAACAGAAAAAACATCATGGTCCTTAAACTTTTGTGAAAATGACTTTATGAAGAAAAGTAGAACACAATACATGCATGAACAGTCCATGATTTGATATACATAAATGACGGTGATGGCTATTTCAGAGAAATTAGCCCATCACATCGTGCACATGTATATCCTTTCGCTTTCGAGTTAGCACAAGAATTTTACAGGAAGTTTGAGACGGTCGTCACTGTCAAATACAGTTCGATTTCTTTGAGCTCTCAATAGGAAGACAGGCAGGGGCCATGAACCGCTGCTCTCAAGGTGCCGGTGATGGTTGCATGCCTTGAGCTCTCTCTTTCTCCCAACAGAAAGAACCAGACGAGAGGCTGTTAGCGTGGTTCACACCAACGTCTTCCATAACTAGCTCTTAACCGTCTCTATGTGTTTTCCATGTCTTCCTCCTTCCCACCGGAGTTGGGTCGAGGGGCGTCCACGCCATCACGCGATTAAATCTGACCACGATGGGTTAAGCCTCAGCAAGTAGCTGGTTGAGGAGTCTAGCCGTACAATATATAGTAGCTCTATCATGAAATAGAAGACGTTTTATATATTTTCTGATTTGGATGTATCTATTTCAGTGTGTAAATTCATCCATTTTAATCCGTATGAACTACTCCCTCTAGCTAGAGGAAATCTAAAACATCTTATAATTTAGTACGGAGAGAGTATACGATTATCATTTTAATAAACATCTCTTCTTCAATTCTTCTCTAGAGGAAATAATAAGTAATATCCCACCTTATATGAGACTTCTAGACTCTAGTTCACCAAACTCGAAATTTGATCACCATGCATGGGCCAAGAGGTATATAATCACCCCAGCATGTTAGGGCACCTCCAACGGTTCTCCGCATCCCTACTTGTCCCTGTCCGAAGTTGTCCGAACGGACAAAACATGCCCTCCAACGGGCCGGCGCAAAGGGACACTTGTCCGCGCGGACAGCCAAACTGGACCAAACCTGGCCCAAGTTTGGGGAGGCGAGGACACAGCGCGTGTCCTCCCTTGTCCGCCCCTGGCCCACGCGCCAGCGAGAGTGGCCGCTTCGGCTGGTCGTATTAAATGGGGTGGGTGGCCGGCCGTCGCTATCCACTTCCACTCCTACTCCCATTCCCACTCCGGACGCGCGACCCTAGCCGCCCCAGCCCAGCGCCACCGCCACCACCGCCCCAGCGCCACTGTCACCGTCGCCGGCGATGAAGAAGCCCTTGTGGGCCGCGTGGAAGGGCGGCCGGAACAACCACGAGGCTTCGAGCTCTTGTGGCCCGCGTCCTCGAGCGTCTGTCCCGTGCCTCCACGCCGTGCTCCCGCCGCCACCGCCGATGTGGAGGCCGCCCGCGCCGCTCGCAACGCGCGCCGCCGGGCGCGCCGCGCACGCGTCTCGCTGGAGGTGGCCCAGATCTACTGGGAGACGCGGCAGCCGCTGCCATGGGGCGACGTCCACCTCCCCGAGGGGTACGGTGGCATCTCAACCGCCGGCGCGTCCCCGTGCCTCCAGTGCCACGCTCCGGCCGTGAGCGCACGGAGGAGATCCTACGCCGCCGGGCCCTGCTGCCCCTGATCTTGTCCACGACCCGGCCTACGCCATGAACTCCGAGCTGTGGGACCGGTGGTTCGAGCTCGAGCACAACCACCGTCGCTGGCTCGCGTTCGCGGTGGGAGGACTACGACGTCCCGGATGAGGAGGAGTACGAGCTTCCCCTCGTCGGCCTCGAGCCAGACGAGGACTCGGACTTGGACTGGGAGTCCGAGGACGGCGGCGTCGACCCTCCCGTGAAGATGGAGGTCGAGGAGGACGAGGACGAGGTGCTCAAGCAGGCCATCCAGGCCTCCGAGACGGAGGAGCTCGGGCGCTGGCCCGATCTGGCGCCTGCGCTCCGTGCGTCTGCCGAGGCTGCGGCCGAGCAGGCCCGCATGGAGCAGGCCCGCATGGACGAGGAGTGCGCGCGCTGGCAGGTGCCCTGGTCACCGTGGCCGGAGCACGGCGAGGGCCAGGCGTACGTGCCCCCACCGGCATGGCCATAGGAACCCGTGGCACCGGCCACGCCTCCACCCGTGGCGCCACCGGCGTGGCTCTACGCCGCGCCTCCGTACATCATCCTCGACCCCTCCGACGACGAGGATGAGTAGGATGCCGGCGCAACGCCAACAGGCCGGAGCCGCCGCCGCCCAGCTTCCCCTCCGACGACGCCGGCGCCGCCCTTCCCCGACCTAGAGCCGTAGTATAGGCTCTTTTTTTTGTTATCCTTCTGTCTCACTGGCCACTGGGCCCTATCGAGCTAAGTTATGTAAAATTATTTTAATTTGTGATGTCCTCTTTTTTATGCGTTGGGTCGTTGGGGGCACTTCCTCCCCAAAGCGGACAGAGGCCCAAAATTGGTCCGCGGACCGCCCAAAGCGGACTGAATCGGTCCGCTTTGGTTGTCCATATGCGGAGGACCGTCGGAGGTGCCCTTACCTCTCATCTGTATTGAGCGAACATACCATATTTTTTTTGGTAATAATCGCAAAGAGGTTCGGTACAAGATTTGACCTTTCAAACGGAGGACACTATGCGCACAACTTAGATTATCCAGTACTTGACTAGGTTCACTTGTAGGAGCAGCGATTTCTTTATTCAGACGCTGGATCGACAACTGTTTTTTTTTTAAGGGGAAGGTGGACTTTGCATTACTTTTCCACTCAAGTCTCGTTCTAGAAAGGAAGACAGCGATTTTTTAACAGCTCGGCTAGATAGACAACTATTATTTCCTTGTCAGGGAAGGGACTCAAAATTGCATTATGGAGCGGTGGGCATACAATTTACATTGAGAACTTCCAGGTAAACAGAAAAAACAACATGGCCCGTACTTTTTTACGAAAAGGATCTTACAAAGAAAAATAGAACAACGATCCGATCGTTCAGCACCGATCTTGCACCGGGACTTCCAAGCACGGGCATCCATCTCGTTACCAGGGACAAAGCTACTTGGCTCGAGGCATTGTGAGCCATCAAGTCAGAGTCGAAGATCCTCCTACGAGGCATGTTTGCCATAAGTAAGAGCAACTGAGGGCGGCGCTCCATCGGGCCGAGATAATCAACGGGTTAAACATCGCTGCTATTGATGAACTCCGAAAGAAGCGCAGGTGCATCTTTACGAACTTCCCTTGGAGCTTGAGATGTCAATTCCTCCACCCCTCGGGCCGAGATAATCGACGGGTTAAACATCGCTGCTATTGACGAACTCCGAAAGAAGCGCAGGTGCATCTTTACGAACTTCCCTTGGAGCTTGAGATGTCAATTCCTCCACCCCTCTTCCATCGCTACGAGGGTAAGAGCGGGTGAGAGCATCTCCAAGCGGAGCCCCCAAATCCGGCCCCCAAACTGTGACCGGACGCGTCCGGGCACGGTGACTGGACATCCCAAAAACTGTGTCATACAACCATAACCCCCAAAAAATCCCCCCCAAAATCATATTGGACATGCACGTAGATCAAATGAGTGATCATAGTTCAAACATCATACAAATA
Organism: Poa pratensis; assembly: GCA_947311845.1. Taxonomy (NCBI): domain Eukaryota; kingdom Viridiplantae; phylum Streptophyta; class Magnoliopsida; order Poales; family Poaceae; genus Poa; species Poa pratensis. The sequence goes on from CAMZMU010000063.1 coordinate 156,556,012, forward strand.
AGCATAGTTCAAACATCCACAAACATAGTTCAACACAGAAATTAAATCGGACACAGGTCATCCGACACACCGGAGCGGAGGCACGCTCAAACAGGACCGACATGAGGTCTCACAGATCATGGAGAGCCCGGGCGGCGGCCTCCGCTGCGTCACGTCGTTGCCTTTCGCGACGGCGAAGGCAACGGCGGACCCCCGCTTCACGCTCCAGCTCCCGTGCGTGAGCGGCGAAGGTTACACGCTGAGCTTCCCGGTCGTGAACGGCGGCCTCCACACGTTGAGATTCGCGTTCTCGAGCGACGACGGCCTCCATACGTTCCCGTGCTTCGCGGTCCCTTTGACGAGCACGGCGTGCATGTCGAGCTTGGGTCTCCACTCGGCGGATCATGTCCCTCCTCTCCTCATCCGGCGTGTAGTCCACGAACGGGCTATCCTTTAGCACATCCCAACAATGCCCGAACCTCCACTCTGTCGTCTTCGGCTTCCCCCCAAGTGCGTTGTATAGTAGGACGGCATCGTCTATCTATGAAAATGAAATAGGTACTCCATAAATCGGTGGTAGGATCCAACATTGTAGAAAATTTAACAATAAAAACTTACGGAACCCATTTGAGCAAAGCATCCGGCGAACTTGTTGACTTCCGCCACTATGGTGTTCCATCTATGGCGTAGGGAGTCCTCACTGCGGACAAATTCCGAGTTTGCATTGAAAACTTGTCCGATCCGGCCCCAAAACGAAGCACGGTGGAGTCTTCCGGTCACAGGATCCTCCGGGGTGGACAACCACGCATTGCACAACATCCTATCATCGCCGACGAAGTACGCCGGACCTCTAGGAAACGCCTACGGAGTACATCGGTCATCAAATTCCTAATCCTACTCATACTCCTTTCTAAAATGTGAGCATTCCAACCGGAAGCGGAGGCGAACCTGCGCAAGCACCTCGTCGGACGCGGCGGCGGAACTGCCAGCGGCGCTGAACAGAGCCGCCGAAGACGGCGCGGCGGGATCCGGCCCGGGGCAGCTCCCAATCTCCTCCTCCGCCTCCTCCTCCGCCTCCGCGAACGCATGCCAGTACAGCTCCGTGGCGGATTCGCTGCCGGGGCCCGCCATTGGCAAGCTGTGGACGGAGAAGAGTGGAAATGGAGTGGAGTGGAAAGGGGATCGGAGGAGAGTGAGAGCTAGGGTTCCGACCGGGGTGGGGAATTTTCGGATATATGTGGGGTCAAGTTGGGTCACGTCCGACGTGGCGGCCTGTCCGGGCGCACCCGGACGCCCACAAACCCTCCCTACATATGGGCTGGGTTTGGGGTGTGCCGGACAGCCCGGACGTGGGTGGCTTTGAGGGCCTCCTTAGGGTGGCGGTTTTTAGCCCAAACCCTGTCCGGGCTGTCCGCCCGGACGTTTGGGGTGGGTTTGGGGCCTCCGGTTGGAGATGCTCTGATAACGCCAAAAAAATGGAGCTCCACCGAGCTTATTCAAGCCCTACCATGGAGAAACAACATCAAAACTCGTGCAGGGGACAAAGATGGGTTTCTAGACTCACTGTACCACAAACCCTATAGGCAAATCTGGACGTACAGTTAGCATGAACACTTGCGGGCCGGCCACCCGTCCCATCCCATCCATCACTATTTCGGCTGCCATAGCCGTCCGAGATAAAGGGAAAAGGAGCCGAGGATGGTGAAATTGAACAACTCTCAGAGTAAGGAGGGGGAGAACAAAAGGGGAGAAATGAGAGTATTTTGTCGGGTAGCCTAGGCCGCCAACAAGGCTCGGCCATCTGGCCATGCTCCATCTCGAACTATCGGTCCTAGAGGTCAGAGTTGACCACGTAGGCAGGGTCGTGGAGAAGCTCGGGCGGTATGAAAGAGCGGCGTTGTCGGATCTCACACTCTCAATCCCGGCCTAAGATGATTGGGAATGGCTGACACGGGGATGCACCTGTGGTTGAGATGCCAACCCCTCGGGAGATGCACATCACCCCACAGGAGAGGCTCGGAAATCTCATTGTAGATTTGGGAGGAGCCGAGTGTCCGCGTGCACAAATGTCCGTTTACGGTGGGCTGTTGGAACGTGTCCTCTCTCCGTACGGACATAAACGGATGATCCGTATCCGTTTGCGGAGGGCCGTTGGAGATGCTCGGATGGGTGGGAGCCCCCGCAGCGGCGTAGCGGTCGTCATGGTGGCTCGCCGCACCGGATCGGATGGCAACACGGTGGTAAATTATGTTGACGCAGCCACCCGTGGCGTGGCGGCACATGCACCTATAGGCGCTGGCCTCGGGTCCTCCCCCACCCAGATAGACGAGTCCAAAAATCCAGAGAGCAGCAGCCCAGTCCACGAGGCCGCCGCACGCACGCTCCCGTCCAAACGCCGCCAGCGTCATCCTCTCCAGCCCCTCCGCCCCGCGCCAGTGCCAGCGCCACGCCGCGCGATCCCAAACCCCACCAGCCAACTGCTGCTGCTTCCTCCGCGGATCAGCAGATCTCGCCCATTGCTCTGCTCCAGCCAGCGCCGGCGGTGGTGCTTGCTCCGCGGTTCGTCGGAGATGTGGCGGCTGAAGATCGCGGAGGGCGGGGCGGACCCGTGGCTGCGCACCAGGAACGCGCACGTGGGCCGCCAGGTCTGGGAGTTCGACCCCGACGCCGACGACCCGGACGCGCTCGCCGCCGTCGAGGCCGCGCGCCAGAGGTTCGCCGCGGGACGACACAAGCACAAGCACAGCGCCGACCACCTCATGCGCATCCAGGTACAACCAACACGAATGCCCCCTTCCTTCCTCGTTCCGTTCGCCGCCGCCCTGCCCTGCCCTGCATGCCACGATTTCGAGCTTCGTGGTAGGCAGGACTCCGTATTTTTTCTTCTGCCGTTCTGGATCATCATTCTGTGTTGCATTTTGGCTCGAAGAGAAACCTGCACTATTTCTACGACGACGACCAGTCCTAACTCGTAAGATCGCGAAACCGAGCAGACGCCAGCGTCCGGGGATGGTTGCGAATAGTCTGGCTTTACCTTGAAAAAATATTTTAATGCTCAACAAGTACCACTGTACTTGGATATAGGGAACAACTTGACATGGGGCGGTTTAATGCGCAGCCAGTATGCTGGTTGCTGAGATCGGATCTTACAAGTTGCACACGTCCATTCATTCCTAGCAGTATATAATACTATGGATATATGGATTTCCTACCTATGATAAGTACATTGCGGATGAGAACGGTCCTCCTTTCCTCTTGTTGACTAGCTTTTAATGCCACTGTAGTTGTACTGTACCAACGATCTAGTATGTGTCTTGTGAACATGCGCTGACTTTATTTTTTAAACGAGAGGTGCATTGCAGCTCCAGTAGCAAACTGGATTTATAACAACATTTGGATCAGAATGTCTATGATGCTGAAAACATGCTTGTTGCATGTATTTCAAGAAACAGAATGTACTGCTGCTATGCCCACTAGGGTCATTTCCCTTTCCTCTGGGTTAAAGGATTTGCCCTGTTACCAAAGAGATGGTTAGTACTTTTAGTGACTAAGTTAAGTCAAGAAGCACAGTTGCCAGTTGAAGTAGTAGTGAAATTTCTGATGACAGTTTTTTTTCTGCAACTACGTTCAGTTCAACTTGGTATGGCTTTTATGTACTGGACTCGAATCCGGTGTCTTTTTCACCATGCGGTAGTACTCTCCCTGATTGCTTAATGCATTTCGGCTTTTGTATGTGCTGCAGTACGCGAAAGAAAATCCACTTAAGCTGGATCTTCCTGCCATCAAGCTGGAGGAGACTGAAGATGTCACTGAGGAAGCCGTGTCGTCATCTTTGAAAAGGGCGATCAGCAAATTTTCTACTCTCCAGGCACATGATGGACACTGGGCTGGAGATTATGGAGGCCCTATGTTCCTTATGCCCGGATTGGTACTTCCTCTGGATCAGCAGTTCGTTTTAAAACTTGTTCATGTCAGATCTGGAACTTACTCACTGTATTTTATCTTTTACTCAGCTTATAGCACTATATGTGACTGGAGCACTGAACACTGTTTTATCATCAGAACATCAGAAGGAGATCTGCCGGTATCTCTATAATCATCAGGCAAGGACCCAGTTACCATTTATGCCATCTTACATTGGATAAAATCAATAATATTTTGGTGATTGTGTTTAGAATGAAGATGGTGGCTGGGGATTGCACATTGAGGGTCCAAGCACTATGTTTGGCTCAGCCTTGACCTATGTTTCCTTGAGATTACTTGGAGAGGGACCAGATGGTGGAGATGGTGCTATGGGAAAAGGTCGAAATTGGATTTTGGACCATGGGGGAGCAACTTATATAACATCATGGGGAAAGTTTTGGCTCGCGGTACGGAATTAACATATGTTACCCCGTATAACTACCGCTTCCATTTTATTCAACCTCATTAAGGCCTAAATAATTCCTCCTAATTCCCTGATGTATTTAAGGTACTTGGTGTATTTGATTGGTCTGGTAACAATCCACTGCCGCCAGAAATATGGATGTTGTCTTATCGCCTGCCAATCCACCCAGGTTCTTTTCGCACGATCGTATCATTCTTCCCTGTTGCTATGTTATATCTTGCTGATATGCTTTATGCCATTGTGCAGGTCGAATGTGGTGTCACTGCCGAATGGTGTATCTACCCATGTGCTACATTTATGGGAAGAGGTTTGTCGGCCGAATTACACCACTTATATTGGAACTAAGAAATGAACTCTTCAAAGTCCCCTACAGCGAGATTAATTGGGACAGTGCTCGCAATCTTTGTGCTAAGGTTTGCTTACCTCAGTCTTTCTTCTTGTGCCAGTGAAGTCCTCATCGAGTACAGAGTTTTTAAGAACCCCATACCAAAAGTACAATGTCTTTTTAACAAGTTTTTAAGAAGTCTCATTGCCAAATTAATTGGCTTACATAGCTATTTTGGTTTGAATAGCCATTTGTGTCACGAACTCTGCTTGTTCATGTAATACAGTTTGAGAACTATTTCATTGTAGCACTCCGTAGTTTACTAGTCCTTGGTTCATGTTTTAACTATCATCTGAAGATATTAGTGGACACTGTTTACTGATCATTTGATGACATCGACTATTTTGGATCTGTATGTCTGATTGGGGTGCATGCGCATTTGATCAAAGTCTTTTTGTTGTACTAGTCATGACTCACATGTCAATACAATAGGTGAAAAATATCTGGCAGGTTTTCCTACAATTTTGTAGAAGGCTATGCTACCCTATTTATCTTGCTTTATGTGCATGATTTTTGTATATGATCTATTATCTAAAATTATTCTTTGAATGATTTTTCTGTGCTTTTATTGTAGGAGGATCTGTACTATCCACATCCATTGATACAGGATATACTATGGGCCACACTCCATAAATATGTTGAACCAGTTATGATGCATTGGCCTGGGAACAAATTGAGAGAGAACGCTTTGAACCATGTCATGCAGCATGTTCATTATGAAGATGAGAACACTCGATACATTTGTATTGGTCCTGTGAACAAGGTAAACTGAAGAATATGATTTCTTGTTGATCCTCCTTTTTTTTTGTAGTTTTCTTTCTTCAAGCATGAAGAAGATCGTTGCATCTCTTATGGGGTAAATGTATCATATTTTCTGTGCTTTGTTTCGTGGCATGCCCCTTTAAAATTTCTGGTGTTGCTGCTTGCTGCCTTGCTGGGCAGGTTTTCGTGGTTCTACTGTGAACTGAACTATTTTGTCTAGAACTTTATCCTTAATTATATTTGCAACTAATGCCATGATTACATCTTAATTGTGAGTTGTGCATTTGGTTTTAAAACATGTACACTTCTCAAGGACCTGTAGACGCTAGATATCCTCCAATGCCAAATTAGTGTATGCTAGTCCAAACCTCATACTAGCACAGTCCTCTCTAAAGCATATATAAATGCCAAACAAGCACTGTTTGAATGATTGTCAATGTTCATATTAGGAATTCATATCCTTCTCAGTTACACATGTTAGCAAAACCAGAAACCTTTCTATAGCGCCTTAATATGTAAGATAGTTTTCTTAGTCATCTTTGGCCATATTCCCATTTTGTACTTGTTGCTTTCTCGATGTCTTGTTTATTCAGTGGAGAAGAGATTCTAATTTTGATGATGTCTTATTCTTGTCCGTATATTGTGAACTTGTATACCAGAAGTTTTTACCTTAATTCTAGATTCGAATTATTTCTCCTCATATTGTTCAACCGAGCATTGAAAAAATCTCTGTGCAGGTATTAAATATGCTTTGTTGTTGGATTGAAGATCCAAATTCGGAAGCATTCAAGCTCCATATTCCAAGAATCCATGATTACTTGTGGGTTGCTGAAGATGGCATGAAGATGCAGGTCATTACTATGCCCTAATGATCTTTTATTTACCTCTTTTACTCTCCATTAAGGCAGCAACTACAACCAGAAACCTATCAATATCTACGTTTTACTGTCTAGATGGCACTGGAAAATTGTTTTATCATATTCAGCTAGTAACCATTTATCTGTTTATCTAAGTCACCTTTCACATTGTATTTAATGTGGCGCATCCATCATTAGCTTTTCTTTCAATTTGACCATAAGCAATCCGGTTTCTGTCCACTGTAGGGTTATAATGGCAGCCAGCTCTGGGACACAGCTTTCACAGTCCAAGCTATTGCGGCTACTGGCTTCATTGATGAGTTCGCTCCCACTCTTAAGCTAGCACATAACTTTATTAAGAACTCTCAGGTACATGCATTCCTGTTTGTTTGCCAGCCAATAGCTAAGTAAATTTCAATACTTAGTACGGAGTACTTACCTTTTGCTTTCTATGGAAGGTTCTTGACGACTGCCCTGGAGACCTGAGTTCCTGGTACCGCCACATATCAAAAGGTGCATGGCCCTTTTCTACTGCTGATCATGGTTGGCCTATATCAGATTGCACTGCAGAAGGACTAAAGGTGATTTAGCTTGTCAGTATTACCAACAACGTACTTCTTTTTGAAGTTCAAACTTTTCCCTTTTCGTTCTGGAAACTTCTATTCTTCCACCATACGAAAGCTCTCTGTCATGCTTGAGAATCATTGGTAGGTCTCACATGTATAAGGTTTAGTTCTGTTCCTTGTCTTATCAGCTGGAATCCTTGACATATAGTGTCAACTGTCAAGTTCATCAGCATAACCATTAGGAACTTTGTTCTTCTACCATATGGAAGCTCTCTGTCATGCATAAGAATCATTGTAGCTCTCAGGTGTATAAGGTTTAGTTCTGTTCCTGGCTTTTATCTGCTGGTATTCGTGACATATAGTGTCAAGTGTGAACTGTCAACTGTCAAGTTCATCAGCACAATCTTGTATACATATTTTGGCCATTAATATTGTCTTTTACCTTCAGGCTGCATTATTGCTATCAAAGATTTCTCCAGAAATTGTGGGGAACCAGTGGAAGTTGATAGACTTTATGATGCTGTGAATTGCCTGATGTCTTGGATGGTAAACATGTTCAAACTTTTTGGTTGTGTTAGTTGCAAGTATTTTATCATTTTCCCTAAATAGGTTCATGTAAGTCTTTCGTCTCATGTGAGTACTCACCGTTGGAATTGTAAAATGGCATAGCTTTTAAATTTTACAAAGCAGCTCTTCTGCTCTTTTAAGTGCTTTTATGCCTTCAGGACAAGTACTGGTGACTTGTAAGATATTTGTTCGTATTGACTATTGAGTAGTGTTTCTATGCTCTATCAACAAAACTATGTGCAAATCATAAAGCAACACTGTTTCTAGTGGAGCAGTGCTATTTACTAACAGCAGGGCATATTGGTACCATGGAGTGATTGGGCAGTTCCAAATCACACCAACTTGCTTTGAAATTTGTGTTTTTTATTTATTGATTGCTGTGGTTGCTACACCACAATATATAACTGTTGTGAACAAGACTCTTGAATAGCAACAAATTATTTTGAACTCTCCAAATTTTTGTTAACATAGTTCTCTTCTATTAATTTTTATAGTTTTCCTTACATTACTGCATGCATATTTCTGTCAGAGGATCCATGCCTAATAATTTTTCTTATCCTTCACAGAATGAAAATGGTGGCTTTGCAACATATGAACTCACAAGGTCTTATGCCTGGCTAGAGGTAAGTTGAACTTCTTTGAGGACCATGCTCATTGTTTGTCCTGTGCTTGCAATTAGAACAAGTTGTACTTTCTGGCTCCTAGTTTGAATTATGGAATACCAAGTCAAGAAGGTAGACACCTCTGTTAACAATTCATGTTTAATCAATACAAGTTTGTTGGACTCCTTGATTCAGTGTCTGCTTTGTTTGAAATGTGCAACCTAGCATGAGTATATGATCTTGTATTTTCATTTATAAACATCCTTCCATCTGACTGCCCAATATGTTTTACCGATATTGATATGCTTCATTAAACTGTTCAGCTTATCAACCCTGCCGAGACCTTTGGGGACATTGTGATTGATTACCCGTAAGATGTAACCCTTTTGTTGTCAGTTCTTATGCTGCTTCCACACATAAGAGAAACTGAAAAAATGTAACACTCAATTGGTGGCAGGTATGTGGAATGTACTTCAGCAGCAATTCAGGCCCTGACGTCATTTAAAAAGCTCTATCCTGGGCACCGCAGGGAAGATGTTGATAACTGTATCAACAAAGCTGCAAAATACATAGAGAGTATTCAACAAAGCGATGGCTCATGGTTAGTTTTCAGACTTCATGCGAAAGAGTACAAGTACGACGCGCAAATAACATTCTGCATTGTTCTCTATCTATTTTCCTATAGGTATGGCTCTTGGGCTGTTTGTTTCACCTACGGCACATGGTTTGGAGTGAAGGCATTAGTTGCTGCTGGTAGGACGTTCAAGAATAGTCCTGCAATCAGGAAGGCATGTGACTTTCTGATGTCAAAAGAGCTTCCTTTGGTGGCTGGGGAGAAAGCTATTTGTCATGTCAAAATCAGGTAGATTCATTTCTATCCAGTTTGTGGATATACATGCAATCTTTTTACTGGAGTACATTGATATATTACAATCTTCCTCAACCTATGTTTGTTTACTAGAGTAGAATTTTTGTTCCTACAGTTTACAGTTATGTACGAGTTTGGGAAATGGGCATCGACTCAAGAATCATTGTTCTTTTTCTCCCATTTTCACCTTTAACAACTGCATGCCTGGCACAGTAAACATCACTTCAAAAATAATCAGCTAGTAGTTAAATTATTGTACTAATGCTCGTGATTCTGGACCCACAGTCTTACTGGGATAATAAGAAATTTGTCCAACCTATAATCATCTTTTGGATTGCATTCAATTAGGTTTACACCAATCTTGAGGCAAGCATGCTCATGCAGTCAACACTGGCTGGGCCATGCTGACCCTAATTGACGCAGGACAGGTGCGTTTACAATTACCTTGCAAATTGTGATACCATACCGTAATATGCTGATTCACAATGGTCCTTAAATCTCGGTTGGGGACAGGCTGAGAGAGATCCAGCACCTCTGCATCGAGCAGCGAAGGTTTTGATCAACTTACAGTCAGAGGACGGGGAATTTCCTCAACAAGTAAGTCATAAATGCTTTACATGTCATGTATTCTCATTGTAAAACTTTGCTTTGGATCCAAAAGAAAAGGGTTCTGTTTATACCCGCATATGAACACGCTCTAGGCAGTTCGACATGACAAACCAAAATAGCAAAACTTTGTTATCGGTCGACCAGAGAAAACCATATGTTGCATGAAAATCTCCGCATGTAACACGTCCAAAACTGGCAGATCTATGATGGTAGGGAACCTTGTTTGTTACGCAGCTGATTTCCTATTTGCTGCGGTTGACAGGAAATCATGGGAGTCTTCAACAAAAACTGCATGATCAGCTACTCCCAGTACAGGGACATCTTCCCTGTCTGGGCACTCGGAGAGTATCGGTGCCGAGTCTTGGCTGCGGACAAGAAATAGTACCACATTTCTTGGGCCAGAGCATATGGCTACGTGCATCCGATCCCTTGCCTGCCTGCCGTCGGGGTGTATACGCTGGAATAGCGTATTTTTGTAATAATGTAGCGATGTTCAGGTTAGATCCGATAGTTGTATGACATGGCCCTTTGCTGGAGAAGTAGAGGACGAAGTTTGTTTGTACATCCGAATCTGGTGAAGGATGCTGCGTCCCAAGGGGTATGTATACTGACTGTGAATGTCCTCAGGTTTCTCGGCGCAGTTTGTGTGACATAGTTTGAAAAACCGGACCGTTAACCCAAGAAAGTTTGTACATCTTCCAGTTAACCCTAAACCCTTTCTTTGAAGAAAGAAGATATATGATTTCTCTACTTTATGACCTCATTTTGCCCGAAGGCAGAGTTGCTTACAATTTAATCTTTTTGAGGAAAAAATACAATTTTAGTTGGGCGCAGGCGTTGGCCTGGAATGATAAGGAGAACCCCAATTGTAATAAGGATTGATTGTTTGAAGCTAGAATTCCATCGAATGATGCATGGCGACGTGGTGCGGGCGTGAGTGAAAGGCCAGGTGCAGAGTTGAACAGCGATCTGCCTGGACTCTAAAGGTGCGACGATGCGGAATTGCTTTGATCCGGATCCATCCGGCTGCCTCCAACGCGTGGTGAGTATAATCGTGGAAACCGGCTGTGCTGGGCAGTTCGCCTCTGTGAATCAGAGAGGCGGGTTGAACACATGTCGGCGTTGGCACCGGTGTTTCCCCAGAATCAGGATCAACTGCTCCTGTGGTCGGGGAAAGACGCAGGTGAAACTGAAGGTTCCAGGCCTTCTCTCTTTTCGAAATGGAAATGGTTTTCTTCGAAATTGAGGCGTTCTCTCTAAACCGTGTGACATTGACTCATCATCATCGGCCTAGTGTCGGTCCCGGTGTGTTGCAATGTACAACACCATATAATATGTCCCGGTGTGGTTTGGTAGCGGCAAGATCTTGGTAGTCGGCTTTGTTCTTGGTATTTTTTGACAAATCTGGCCCTTTTGATCAACTAAACACATATATGGCCTCTTCTGAAAACTATTTTCAAATCTGGCCTCTTGAGGTCGGCACCAATGAGGATGGAGCCGAACTTGTTCAGTTCGGCGCCATACAGAAAGTCACATAATTTTCCTATGGATTTAGAATTTTTAAAATAGGGGGTCGGCGCCAACGAGGATGGAGCCGACATGTACAAGGTCGGCGCCATCCTCGTTGGAGCCGACCTCAGAGGCCAGATTTGAAAATAGTTTTGGAGAGAGGCCAGATTTAAGATTTGTTTCGCAAAAAGGCCATATTTGGCAAAAAATACTTGTTCTTGCGTGTCAAACTCGTCTTCTCGCTAGACTTTCCCTGCTATGAAGTCGGAGCTGCGACCGGTGTGTCTGTGGCGATGATGACGTGTGTGGGGTCGTGTGGCGGTGTCGATCTTCATCGACGCGGATCCTGGCCATCTCCTCTTCGGAGCTCCTCTTCAGAATCAGAGCTGCCAGACCAGGTGTGAGGGGTCATCTGTTTGGCATAGTTCGGTGTAGGCTTCACAAAGCCAATACGATGAGGTCTTCTTCGGTGGTCGCTTTATCGAGGAAGTCGAAGTCGCTCGCGAGAAGTGAGTGATGACGATGACGTTGGTGGGCTGCCTCGACGACGACCCTCGTCTCTAGCGGTGTTTGCAGTTTGCGTTTGGTAGGCAGGGTGACGATGTGTGCCCTCACGACGGTCGTGTTCCATGACGGTCGTCGAGGGTGTTTGTATCGGTTTTAGGCCGGTTTCTTGTTAATTAACCGGTCGATTTTATCCTACTTTTTTAAATAAAATGAAACAATATGCCCGTTTTGTTTATATAAAAAAAAATTGGTCAAAAATGACGGAGATTTTTTTACCAGCAGAAGATGCAGTCTGCATCATCATCATGAAAGCTATTATGTTCAGAGACTCAGTCTCATCAAAATAGCTATTATGATCATCATCACAAAAAAGTTGGCTACGAAATTGTTTGACGCTTTTGTCACGTTCTATCACAACGAGCGTCCTGCACATGCACAAGGGACATAAGTTTGTTTAAACGAGGCAAAGTTTTTGCCTATCCTTTGATTAAAAAGAAGAGAATCGCCCGATTAACTAGAGCAAAATCAGGCAAAGACCGATATAGCAAGGGTCGAGCCCACCGGAACACACAAACAACCGCCAAACACCACTCCGCTAAATCAGAAGACTTCCCACCAAAGCTGAAGAGAAGACGATATAACCGCAATGGGAGGAGCAGAAAAAAGACGATCAACCTGGACTTTGATTCTTTCTTATTATTCTAGCTGGATATCAAAACCATAAGAGCATCTCCAGTCATGGCCCTCATAGTCATCCCAAACAACCGGACGGACATCCGGATGGCATTTGGCCCAAAAACCTCCACCCAACCGACTCCCCTATTGGCAGCCAAACGTCCGGGCGGTCCGGCACACCCCAAGGCAGCCCATATGTAGGGCGGGTTTGGGGCCGCCCGGACGCGTCCGCCACGTCGGATCTGTCAAGGCGGGCCTACCCAATTTTCCCCTAAAATCGGACGGAATCCATTGCTTCTTCCTCTTCCACCGCCGCTCCGTCCAGTTTGCCTGCCCACAGTTCTCCGTCGCCGCCCCCTTCGATTGTGCCGCCGCCGGCGAAGTCACAGAGCCCGCGCCCAAGTCCGGGGCAGCCGCTGGAGCCCGTTGGCAGCCGCCGGAGCCCGTTGGCCGCATCGTTTTCGGTACGTTTTGCATCGGCCGACATCCACCTCGCTCTCAAAATGTTTGTTGAAACGCCGGAGCCGGATTTTTGAGCAAGTTTCCATGTATGTAGGCATGAATTTTTCGTCCGATGAGGAGTATGATTACTCGGCCGTCGATGAGTTCATTTTCAAGGAGTTCGTCGACGGGTCGAGTGATGAAGACAAGCTTGACGACGGAGACGAAGAGGACGTCATGTCGATGATGAGCATGCAAGAGGAAATGGAGAAGAAGGAGGAGCATGTTCTTAACTTCAAGGGATCAATTAAGGAGCGGATCACCGTGGCCCGTGACAGGCTCAAAGGCGCTCGAGATCTCTATGACGATTACTTCAAGCGTCCGAAACCGGTGTTCCATGAGGGGTTTTTCCGACGCCGGTTCCGGATGAGCTCAAGGCTATTTGAGCACATACAGGAGGAAGTCACAAAGTATGATGATTATTTCAAATTGAGGTATGATTGCTGCCGAAACTATCATTCTCCCCTATGCAGAAATGCACCGCTGCTTTGAGGATGCTTGCCTATGGGAAAGCCGCTGATGCCATAGATGAGTATGTCCGGATGGGAGAGAGTACATGCATCGAGGCTATGGAGCACTTTGCATACGCGTCGTGAAGGTTTTTGGGCCAAAATATCTGCGAGAACCTAATGCCGAGGATACCGCAAGGCTACTTGCCCTAGGAGAAGTAAGAGGATTTCCTGGTATGCTAGGTTCAGTGGATTGCATGCATTGGCAATGGAAAAACTGTCCAACGGGATTGCGTGGGCAGTACCAAGGGCACAACAAGGAGGCCACAATTGTACTTGAAGCTGTGGCATCTCAAGACTTGTGGATTTGGCATGCTTTTTTTGGCATGCCCGGTTCTCACAACGATATCAATGTGCTTCAGCGCTCCCCCCTGTTCAAGAGGCTCTGTGATGGGGAAGCTCCACCATGCAACTACACCGTCAACGGACACGACTACACCATGGGATACTATCTTGCAGATGGTATATATCCTCGTGTGCGGCTTTTGTGAAAACTATCAGTAATCCCACTACTCCAAAAAGATGTGGAGAGGGCATTTGGTGTGTTGCAAGCTCGTTGGGCATAGTTCGTGGAGCGGCTATGATGTGGGATCCGGAGGTTCTATGCAGGTCACGACTTGTTGTGTAATTTTGCACAACATGATTGTGGAGGATGAGGGAGAAGGGGCTGCTCGCACTGACTTTGAGAAGCCTGGAGAACATGTCCACCTACCTGAACAAGAAGCAGAGTATGTCATGCAATTCCTTGAGATGCATCGACAACTTCGAGATGAAGTAGTGCACACCCAACTACTCACAGATCTGGTGGAACACATTATGTCTTCATGGGGAGGGACTGATTTTTAAGTTGCAATGATTTGTGTCCGAATAATGTGAACTTTTATGTCCGGCTACTTTTATTTGTTTAGATATAATTATTAATTGTAATAACGTGGTGTGAACTATTCCTTGAGATGCATCAAAACTACATCTATGATGGACGTGCATGGCTTGCATGGATTTGGGTGTCAAATTTGAACATTGTGGTTGTAGGACACTAGTTTTGGGGGTTGTCCGGTCGGTGTCCGCGGACGCGTCCGGACGCGTCCGCGAACACTATGGGGGGCGGATTTGGGGATGCGGTTGGAGATGCTCTAAGGATGGTTTCCATCCAAGAGTTCCCATATAAGGTAGGCGCCCTTGGGTGAGGTGGGCCCTCATTGGCCAGGTCTTTGAGTGAGTCCAGCGAAATAAAGAAGCCAACCCTCCAAGACGCGTCAACACCACAACATCGAGGGCAACGACCTTGTCGGTCACAGAGCACAAGGTCGGTGCCCACAACACTGCTATAAATTAGGGACCACCATCCCGGCATCCAACTGCTCCGCCATATCTAGCAAACCTCTCAAACACCACCTTCTACGATTGCCGTCCCAACATCCCCTGCTCGCGCTCGAGCCGCGACGCCGCACGACCCGACCACCCACAACCCAAACTGTAGGGCCAACTGCTCGCAGACCATGACCGCCACACAAAATTTGAGGCCGACGCTCCAACTTAAAGTCAGGCCGCCTCTAGTGACGCGTTGATCGAGTCGACAACCTTGCCACACTAAATGCATGGGAGTTAATTTGAAGTGGAAGTACAAAAGAATTCTTAGCATAGGTTTGTAAACGTTAACTTTCTAAACTAGAATGATACACACGGGTATCTCTTAAGAAATCTAATAAACATATGAAATCTGAAGTTGACTATATAAATATGCAAACAAACAAGTTCATTTAATTGGCGAAACTAATTCTGATGTTCTCCTGGCACATGATTTAATTAATTATATAATTACATAGCAGAACGGTGTAATCTTACCATTCGAATGGCAAAAAAGGAGTACACGATAATTTAATGGCTGAGGAAAAAAAGTGAATATTTGAATGTAGAGATAGATTGACAATAAGAAATGAAATGTTAGTGCCATGACTCAGAGAACTGGTTGGTTAAAATAGTAAGTAATATGAATAACCTGCATGCTAAGATAAAAACATTAGTTACAGTTAGTGAGATTTTGCTAAAAGTATAGATTTTGAATGAATAGATCCGAAGTTACTGGAAAGTTGTGATGCTGATTTGAGAAAGCCACGTACCAAGGCATGTACTATTTCATCACGTGCATGTGCATGATAATTACTCCTCAATTTCAAAATAGTCTACATTCTACAAAAATTCAGACAAGTTAGCGAAACATTTATTAGTGCTACTTAGCCACTCACCAGCATGCAGTGCATTAATTGATCACAGAAAACAAAGCATTTGTACCAATTACCCATAGCTTAATTAATGTTAGCCATACAATTACCCAATTGACTTACTCCATACGCTACTTGATTACCCAATTTTCTCTCTCATCTTAATTAGTACTACGTGGGACCCAGCCAAGATGTAGACTATTTTGTTAAAGAAATCTCATTTGTTTAGGTGCCTAGGTGGGCTTAGACTACTCATAGTGGGAGTAACTTCACTAGTAATATAGATGTCACCTAAGCAAAAAATTCTACGTGGCATGTAATTAATGAGGAGAGATATAAATAGAGTAACTTAGCTAGTTACTTGTAACACTAGTAACATCACACTTTTCAAGAGAAAATGAGTCTATAGAG
This sequence comes from Poa pratensis, assembly GCA_947311845.1. Classification (NCBI taxonomy): domain Eukaryota; kingdom Viridiplantae; phylum Streptophyta; class Magnoliopsida; order Poales; family Poaceae; genus Poa; species Poa pratensis. The sequence continues at coordinate 156,571,928 of CAMZMU010000063.1, forward strand.
TAATAAATGAGACAATCTATGACACCACCTCTATGTTATTTTGCACTATGAGGGTAGTAACATAATTTAGTAATATGTGTATGTTACTACTTGAAGTTACTCTCCACTATGGCTAGTCTTAGGGAATACAGGCCCCATGTCACAGTCGATGCATGCGTGGCTGATGTTGTCCTACTTAAAATAGGTGTTGCAGTTTTTTTACTTACATAGAATTTCAATATAGAGATAGGTCAATGGAAGAAGAATCTAAAAAAGAGAGAGAGAAAGGAAGACATGGATTTATGTTAACGAGGTGGCGGCCGAGATAGCATTCGCTATCTATCAGGAACCATGTCTGCTAGAGAGTAAAGTCACAAAACTAGTTAGGACAATTTTGCAAGGTCTTAGAGCATCTCTAGTCGGGGCCGCCCAAAGGCCTTCCGGACAGGCCCTTTGGGCGCTGTCCGGAAGGCTTGGCGCATTTGGGCGCCGTCGATCCCCACTCGCGCCGCCCAAACCAAATAGTTTAGATGCAAAGTTCGGCGGATTTCATTCAAATTTTAGGAAATTTTACATATTTTGAACAAAATTTACTAAACCTAAACCTAAATCTACTGGTAGCGGCGGTCGAAGGCCCAGTAGGGGTCCTTCTCCTCCTCCTTCACGCCGTTGGTTCCTGCTTCGCCGTCGTCCTCCTTCTTGACGCGGCTAGGGCCAGGGGCGTCGCCGGTGAGGTCGACGAACGGCACGCCAATTTCCTGGGCGTGCATGTACGCCGACCAGGCGCAGGCAGCCGGCCCGTCCATGGGAGGCACATCGTTCAGGGACAGGACCTCCGCGGCCCGAGGAGGTCTTGTTCGTCGTGGGCCTCCTGCGCCGCCTTTAGCTCGGCGTAGAGCGACGCCGCCTGCGACGTCCCCGGCTCTGCCTTCACCTTCATCAGCTCCCTCTTCGGCGTGAGCAGCGTGGTGACGCGGGAGCGGGAGGATGAGAACGCCTCCTCCGGGTTCCAGCGCGGGTCTTCGCGCTCCTCCGGCGTCAGTTCACGCCAGTAGTGGGTGACCTGCGCGGCGGGGAAGTCGCGGTAGGCGCGCGTCAGCGGCTTCGCCACCGGGATGCCGCAGACGCTGATGCCGAACCGCGATCCGACGCGCATGTCGGGCGGCACGGGGTACCCGTTCTCCGCGAGCGCCTCCGACTGCTCGCGGAGGAGGGTGCGCGACGCGAAGCCGTTCGCCGCCGCGCCCCCTGTGCGTCACCAGTTCCCGGCCATCTCTTTGCGCGGCGGCGGTGTTTGCGGTGGGTAGAGAAAGAGGCGGAGGGAGAGAGGAGAGCGGTGGCGGGTGAGTGGGCGCGGGGGCGTCGCCTTTTATTGCCGCCGGAGAGCGGTGGCATTTACGCCGCCTGCCTCGAAAAGGCGCGCCGTGCATTCACTCCGGCGAGCAGTCGAGGCGACGGCTCACTGGCGTCTGCGTCGGGCAGTGAAACCGAGGCGTCATCACGCGTCACACGCCTTTGACGACGACCGTCGCCTCGTGTCTCACTGCCAGGCGTGGCCCGCGCGTCGGGGCGGCAGTTTCTAGTGTCCGGGGCCGCCCAAGCCTCCCCAAGTTGAGGGCGTGGGATGGGCGTGCCGGACACAAAACTGGGCCGCGCCGGACCGAAAACTGATTTGGGCGGCGCGAGCGGGGGCAAAAATGTGTCCGACACGCCCAAAGTATACTCCCTTTGTTCCATAACATAACCTTTTTTAGCAAACTATTTTAGCTTGCTAAAAAAACTTATATTGTGGAACATAGGTGGCACATCATTCAAATATGCAGATTTTTAAGGATTTTTTAAAAAGCATTTAATATACTATTTGAATTTTATAAAATAGCGGTCATTTGAGCTCGGGAGGCAAAACTGACCTTCCGCTACTAGTGTTCCTACTTTAGGTCTAGTAGAGATTTCTTGCACCTGAGTTCTAATGCTCCCACTATTTATTAAAAAAAAATCAAAACTTATATTTAAAAGTTTCAACTAAATATTCATGTTATGCATGTTCTTGATGATATCATATAGACGTGCAAAGTCAAAATGAAAATACTTTATAGTGTGACATAAACAAAAATAACAAAATTACTGATATGAGTATAGTTGTATATGTATATTTTCAAATCTCTAATTTTTTATTTTTGTAATTTATAATATAAAGTTTTTGTATTAAGGTTTTGCAAGCTTTTAATATACATCAATGAGAACATGCATGATTTTTCAAAATATTAAAAACATTTAAATATATTTTTTGAATTTTTTAATATACAAGAATCACCAAAACTACACACTCAAAACTACTTTCCAATTGGCGTCCTCCTATACAACGCCTTTAGCGTCAACTGAGGCACCGACGCAAGGCACCCACGATTATTGAATTTATATATTGTCACAGCTACTCAAATCACCGAATGTTTTGACTTTATCCATACCATCTGCTGAAATTTTGGCCTAATTGGCCCAGCTTAATAAATCATTTTCATAATTACTGAAAATCCTAGAGTCCCATGTGGCCCATTGTGGCCCATTCATACATGGCAAGAGGTGGGGCAAATGTTTAGTCCCACATTGCTAGTTTAGAGAGAGCTACACCACTTTATAAGGTGAGATCTTTTAGAACTTGTACGAGCAGCAGAATAGGAGAGAATAGGAGGGAGTCACACGCGTGCTCCTCCTCCTCCGCCGCCCGCCTCGCCACGCCACGCCACGCGGGTTGCGGGAATTTCGTTTCCCCTCATGCGGTGCCTGTTCGCCTCCTGCTGCTGTGCCTACAAAACAGAGGTAGCTCCTCTCTCTTAGATACACCGCAACAACAGCCACACGGACGCCGACGACTTCTTCCCCGACGTGGACGTCCTCTTTGGCAACATGTTTTCACCCAACGCGAACGGGTCTTCCTCCACTGGACTGTATGTGATCTTACTTTGCCTATTCGAAATCATATTACAGACTATGTTTCTAGAAATATGTGTCGAATTGCTTCCTGCATACTCCCTGTTAGATTGCATGACTAGTTTATTTCCTATTTCTCTAGCCATGTTTTATCTACTGTTTTATGGATTAAATCATGTGAAAAATTGCTCATACATTGAACACCATCTACGGGTTTGTTTGGTTATAAGATTGTCAACACACAGGAAATAAGGAAAGAAAAATTATGGTTTGAGTGTCTTAAATCCAACAAAATCGAGATGCCATGTAACCATCCTTACAACGAATAAACAAACTAGTTTCACGAGGTTTGAATCGACAGAAAATGTATTGTGCAAACTATAGTGCAACAAAAGTGCACATAAAATTTCGCATTTCCTACGATATTTCATTTTAGTTGCTTTCGAGACATTGGTAGTCCGCGGAGGTTACGAAAAGGAGAGAAAACACGTTTCCGATGCACTTGTGCACACGCTCAAACTTCCAAAAATAAACAACTAAAAATGTACGCTCACACACGTCCTCTGTCACTACACTCCTGAGCCGCGGCTCCTCTCTCTCTGCAGGGTCAAACGGGTCAACACGCCGCCCAAAGCTCTCTCACAGCTCCATGCCGCTGGCGTGACTCCGCCTGACATTTCCAAAAGATCACAACATCGTATCATACACAGTCATCATCGACTCACCAACCATATGCTGTCCTAATTGCTTTCTTTAGATGATTTGCTTTGTTTGTTAATCTCTCCTCTCTCTCTGTCCAAACTCCTGATTGTGGGCAGTACTAAGATTCCCGCCAGATTAATTAACCACTTCCATCGCCTCACCGCTCACTGCGAGCCAAAAGCAAGAGCTCAAGAAACCAATTAAAAACCTTCCGCGGCAGAATCCCAGTCCAGTGGCCAGATTACCAACGCAAATTGTTTTTTAGTATTGTAGTGGAGCAGTGGGGAATATCTGTAGCCTTTCCCCAAATCTTTTCCTTCCTTGGGCCTCTCCAAATTCCTCTCTGCTCAAGCCGTGCAGCCGCCTTGGATTTGCATGCGCAGCCGAGGAATCTTTCTGTTTACTAGTGCCAAAAAAACACTATCGTCAGTCATCAAAGTAGGGAGTGAGAGTATCTACTAACCACCCAGTGGCGGAGCTAGCAATCTGGCAAGCTCTGGCTTGTGCCACACCTAAATTAATATATTTTGCATAGCATGTATGTGTAACTGTGCATAGACTAGTTAGTTTGTGTAGTACTTGTTCATTCCGCCACACCTACATTTCGATTCTGGCTCCGCTACTGTAACCACCTATGCTTCATTTTGCTTCGCTTCCGAAGTTGCTAGATCAGATCAAACAGCCTCTTTTTTCCACATCTTTCCCAACTTCTTTTCCCCTTGTTGCAAATCCTGGGATTACTCGGAAAGGGTTCCTCTTTTCTGTTTGATCTGCTCGGTGCCAACTTCGGCAAAGGCCATTATTGCCCTCTGCTGTCGCCTCAGTCCTCCTCGCCAGCCAAATTTACTCACACCTGGGCTGGGCTACTTCCTCGCTCGCTCGCCATCAATGCCCGCTCTGTGAATCTCTCGCTGGAAATCTCCTAGTATCGCGGTCGACAGCGAGCCTAGGTGGGGTTCGGCCAGGCTTCATTTATTCCTCCAAAAGATTCGAGCTCGTGGAGCTTTCATAGCTCGGGATTTCTAGCGTGTTCTTGGTTTTGCACTCGCGCCTCTATCTCCTTTTGGTGTAGATTTCAGCTCCGAGCTTCGGTTTCACTGTGTTCTTCGCTACTTCCCTGCTGTTCCCAAGATCCCCCCTTGGTTTTGCTCGCCTGACTGGTTCATCCAAGATCTGAGCTTGTTGAGTTCTGGGAGCAAGCGAGGAGCCCAAGATTCAGTTTGGAGCTTGGAGCTGCCGCTGGGATCATTTTCTGCCATGGGTTCTTGTTCCTGGTCCGGAGGCCATGGAGGAGCGTCGGCAGCGGCGTTCGTCGTGGCGGCGGTGATGGTCTCCTGGTCGGCGGCGGGGGTGGGCGCGATAGGGGCGAACTGGGGCACGCAGGCGAGCCACCCGCTGCCGCCGGACACGGTGGTGAAGATGCTCAAGGACAACGGCTTTCAGAAGGTGAAGCTGTTCGACGCCGAGGACGGCACCATGAGCGCCCTCCAGAAGAGCGGGCTCGAGGTGATGGTCGGCATCCCCAACGAGCTGCTCATGATGATGGCCACCAGCATGAAGGCCGCCGAGAAGTGGGTCGACAGGAATGTCTCCAACTACCTTAACGACGGATGCAACATCAGGTATACTTCTTCACTTCACTCAGACTGCCAGGTTATGTTAAATATATGCTAGTTGGAGCGTGGCGACTTCTGATGATTTGGGATGAACTGTAGTCAGTCTGGACTCTAGAATTAGTTGGAGGTACCTTCGACCTCTCTCGTTGGTGACCAAGAGCTGTGGCTCATGTTTGGCTGAATTCTTGACTTAGCGATGCTCTTCGCGCCATTTTTTGTGGTGCATGTAGGTTGCGCAAGTGCTTGGAGCACCCGTTAATCGTATTGTCTCTGGATTCATGTTTGTTCTGTCGATATGGCTTGAATCTAACAAGTCCAGAATTATGAGGGAAACAAGCATTTCCTGCATTGCCTTCTTGGTGTTTTTCACAGTGTTTCTAGGTTGCACGCCTCCTTGGTTGCATCTGCTACGTGTATTCTTCTATGGAAACAAAAAATGTTAACAAGTAGCGCACTTTATGTTTTCATTCATTTGGGCGAGCACCACATCGTTAATGCTGGCATCGGTTTAGAAGACTTCACTTTGCGAATAAACGGAATTTGTCCATCAAGAATTTCACCATGTCAATGGTTCCAGACTGCTGCTTGGTAGTTGGCACTCCCAGAATCTCATCATCGCTTTCTTAAAATTAAGCTGTTATCACATTATAAAAGTCCCTTTACATGGCACGCCTATCCGTTACGTTAACCATACTTGAAGCGTAGGTCAATATAGAAGTCTAAATGGACCTTAAACGGCTGCAGGCCGTTTTATCTGCATCTCAGGAACTGTAGAGGGAACATATGGTATGGCTTTTGTTTCTTTTTTCTTTTGGGGCAAGCCGGGCTGTGGGCCTTTCACAAGAAAAGGAAGTATGAATCATTTAGCAAGCAGAATACTGTCAAATCTTCTTTGTTCTGCTACGATGAAAAAATGAAAGTTCCTGGGAGTTAATCCATTCTGTCTATAGGAATAATGTATTATTGTTTAGATACTTATTTTGTTAATGTGTGAATATGTAATATATTTGTCCAAACTGCAAAACGTGAAACCATACACAAGGCAGTGCATTACAGCACAAACATATGGGGTCACCGTTCGTTAACCGTTTACAGTTATGTGGAACAATGCTCACAACGTTACGAGTTTCATGTTTTAAATGAAGATCTTCATAATCAACCACTTATGAGTTGTGTGTGCTGTTTTCAAACGAAACTTGACGGTCGGTATGAGCAGTAGCATTCAATAGCTTTCGTTTTGAACTCCAAGGTAGAAGAAGGGGGGACCTTACACCATGGAGGAAATGCATCCTTTTTTGTCTAGTCCTCTTTATTTTGGTTGCTTCTCTCAGGGTGGTCATATTAGAATTTACCTACCTGCTATGTCTTACAACCACTATATTTATACTTCTTTCACCTATCTGGTGGACCGTCTGGTGGTCCTGGTGGACATGCTATTGCTCTTATATGTGTCGTAATTTCAAAGATTTGTTTTTACTGAAAATGGTAGGCTTCAGTCCTTTTTAGCATATTCTGAAAACATACCAGTACTGCCAAGCATTTTGCAAACATATCACCATGATGACTGTTCTGTACTTTCTACGGTGTGTTCAATTCAAGTAGCTGTTTTGCACATATTCTGGATTGAACTATCAACTATGTTAAATTTCTGATCCATAGTAACACTGACACCAGCTTCTTGTGAGCAGTTTGTTCTAAAAGCAAAACTTAACCATTGTAACTGAATTTAAAACAGAAACCATAGTCATCCATCTCTCCATGTCCCTTTGTCTACTGTAGTCTATTGCTAAGCAAGTATAATGCTCCCTTTCTTGCACTTGGTTATTATTTAACTAACCAGCTTCTTGTGAGCAGTTTGTTCTAAAAGCAAAACTTAACCATTGTAACTGAATTTAAAACAGAAACCATAGTCATCCATCTCTCCATGTCCCTTTGTCTACTGTAGTCTATTGCTAAGCAAGTATAATGCTCCCTTTCTTGCACTTGGTTATTATTTAACTAGCAAAATCCATGTATTGTTTTATTGGTAATGTTTTGCAGTGGTTTGTGAGGACATGCACATATCTAGTTTTTTTTTTTGAAACTTTTCATATCTCTTGTCTAAACTACTTTTTGGCAGGAGACAAACCATTAGCCTTGATTTTTAAAACAGCCTTATGATTTGACCTAGTAAGAAATTTTTAATAGGATAATTTTTCCTTTCTAGCTCCATCATATAACACTACTGGTAGCATTTATTTTTTTAAACAGCTCTATGCCGGTACTTGTACTGTCCCTGATAAATTTCATGCAGCCCTCTCTTATGTTGTAACTCCAACGTTTGCTACCTGCTCGATGAGATAGTAACCCAGACTATGTGATAACACTCCATTTGAACAACTTATAAGCACATGATGAAATGGTCCTTACTTCTTCCCAATACGTAGTAAGAAAAGCATGTTCGGCAAGATCAGTTTAGGCTCTATTATCTCAGTCTTATGTTTGATTTTGTTCGGTCAGCATTTACTTTTTTTTTAATCCACCAATTGTATATATCATTGCGGTCTCTTTATTTGCCTGTTATTTTGCTAGGTATGTTGCAGTTGGTAACGAGCCTTTCCTGTCAACATACAATGGAAGCTTCCTGCAAACAACTTTTCCTGCCCTCCGAAACATACAAAGCGCACTTGTGAAAGCTGGTTTGAGCAATCAGATCAAAGTAACTGTTCCTCAAAATGCTGATGTCTACGAATCAGTGACTGGCAAGCCTTCTGATGCGGATTTTCGCACAGATATTCATGATCGGATGCTCGAAATCGTGAAATTTCTGAGTGACAATGGAGGTGCTTTCACTGTCAACATCTACCCGTTCATAAGCCTCTACATCGATGCAAACTTCCCTGCCGAGTACGCCTTCTTTGACGGAGGCGCATCACCCATTGTTGACGGGTCTGCATCATACACAAACATGTTTGATGCAAACCACGACACACTCATATGGGCTCTGAAGAAGAATGGATTTGGGAATCTCCCGATCATTATTGGGGAGATAGGCTGGCCAACTGATGGCGACATGAACGCGAATGCTCTGCTCGCTCAGCGCTTCAACCAAGGCTTCATGACACATATCGCATCTGGGCGAGGGACACCGATGAGGCCTGGACCGATCGATGCTTACTTGTTCAGTCTGATTGATGAGGATGCGAAGAGCATACAGCCAGGGAACTTCGAGCGTCATTGGGGAATCTTCACCTACGATGGCATCCCAAAGTACAACCTGAACTTCGGGACACCAAACTCACAGATCCAGAGAGCAAGTGGCGTGAAGTACCTGGAGAAGAAGTGGTGTGTGCTGAAGCCTTCTGCCAGCCTCAGCGACCCAAAGCTTCCAGACACCATAAGCTACGCGTGCTCCATGGCGGACTGCACCAGCCTCGGTTACAAGACCTCCTGTGGGATGCTGGACATTCGGAGCAACATCTCGTACGCCTACAACAGCTTCTACCAGAAGAACGACCAAGACGACGTGGCATGCGGGTTCTCAGGCTTCGCCACGACCACCGGCCAAGACCCCAGCACCGGGACGTGCAGATTTGGGATTATGATCGAGGTCGACTCGGCCTTCTCGTGGAAGCTGCAGCGGGATCGGAGCAACTACCTCATAATGCTTCTTCTTGCATTTGTCCATCTCTGTCTGTCATCTTCATAGCGGCTTGTTCCACGAGAAATTGCTGGCATGCCATAAGAGCATCAACCAACGTTCTGGCAGCTCGAGGATATTTGATGCCTGCTGTCAGTGTGTTCATCCATGTAGGAACCTTTTTCCAAGTCTTTTTTTTTTCAGTTGACGCGGGGTGTTGCAGCCGCACGGATGAATTCATATTAGTGTAGCTTTGATCTTCCGGTACCATTATGATTGGGATGATGATGATGACGCACTAAACCATTTGTAAATTGTAACCCCAGGAATGTGAGTGAGGGCATGGCTATGAAAATCTGCAAATGTGGTGAGTTCAGGTCGTCTGCTGTAGTGCTATATGCCATCTTAGGGCATCTCCACCGGGGGGCCTCTAAAGGACCCCCAAAGGCCCTTTGGGGGGGGGGGGGGGGGGGGGGGGGGGGCGGACACCAAAAACACCCACCAACGGCACCCCCAAAGCCTTGCCCCGGGCGATTTTGTGTCCGGCACCCCCCAATAGGGCCTCCAAGTTGGAGGTCCTATTGGGGGTGCCGGACATTGCCTCGGGCATGGCCCTGACAGCGATGGCCCGCCCGTCATACGCACAGCCCTGCCCAGGCGTCATTTATCGCGTCGTGCAGGAGGCCGGTCTGGCCGCGTTAATGGCGCAGTCGTCGACGGTTTCCAACGCGACGCGACTGGACGCCGGTGCGCATGTACGCACGCAAACCATTTACGCCGGCCAGGCGACGCGACGGCTCCACAGGCGGCCAGACCATGCGGCCGGCGTTGCCGATTCCCCACGTGTCGCATTAACGCCGGCCGCACCGCCCCTGGCCATGTTAAAAGCCGGCGCCCGTGGCCGTGCTTATCCACCCCGCCCTCCTCTCCACCTTCTCGTTCTCCTCTCCACCTCCGGCGAGCCGTCATGGCATCCAGCGGCCGCACCATCCTAAGCGAGGACGCCTGGGAGCTGCACCGCTACGGGCTCCTTGCGCCTCACGACTGCCGGCTGCCCAAAGGCTGGTCCATCTCGGCCGGTGGCCTCCCCGTGCCACCGCTCCCGAGACGGACGAGCAAATGTGGAGGTTTATCACTCGCTGGCGCAACTGGATGACGCCGGCGGAGCGGCGCCTCCCCGAGAACGACGACGGCCAGGCAAACTGGGGCCGCTGGCTGGACCGCTTCGAGCGCGAGCGGGCGGCGGTCATCGCCACGAACGACGGCCCCAACTCGCGCACCACGCGGTACAACACCGCCGGCCGCAAAGACTGGTGGGGAGCAACTGGCCACACGGTTGCCTCAGCCATCGATGCGGCGCGCCGCCACGCTGCCACGGGCAGCGCCATTCCCTACCGCCTCCTCCCAACTCCGCCAGAACGACGACGCCAGGTTGCGCGCCGCTCGCCGCCACGCGGTGGTGGCGGCATCACCATCGGCGAACGCCGCCGTCGTTCGTTGCCACGCCCGCGCGGGCGCCTCTTCCTCCGTCAACCCAGGGCGGAGGCAATGCCGGTGGAGACCATCCCCTATGGCTACGACGTGCCGCCCGAACTACGGAACGACCACGACGGCGACAGCCCGGGCTTCCTGGCGGCGCTCACCGAGTCCGCGGTGGACATCGAGCAGGACTCGCCGGGCCTCTTGGCGACCCTGGCGATGACGGCCTCCTCCTCCTCCGGCGGCCCCTCCACCAGCCGTGTGACGAGCAATGACGGCGCGTCCTCCAGCCGCCCGCCGCGCCACGACGGCGCGTCCTCCAGCCGTGCTGGCTCCTCCGCGGTGCCGGTGAAGATCGAGGACGACAGCGACGACTGGTGGGACGACCTGTAGGGTAGGGCGCTAGGCCGCAGTTCAAATTTCATTCAAACTTTTTGTAATATATAACAAATATGGATGAAATTTGAACTTTTTAAAGTTTTCTAAAATGAATTTGAACGTCCCCGAGGTGTTCGACAATTTGCGCGCGTTTGGGGTGGGCCTTTGGGGAGTGCCGCTGTGGACGGACTCTAAATGTTGCCCGGACACATGTCCGGCACCCCCCAATGGAGATTCAATTGGGAAGTGCCGGACACACATTTGGAGGCCACCGGTGGAGATGCTCTTATATTCTTATTCATGATTGTCTCTGGACTTCAGAGCTGGTACTTCAGAACAGTCCTGGATGCCGGATGACGAGGACGACTAGAATTGGTAGGAACCTGAGGCAAATTGTCCGTACAGATGTGCAGTTCGCAGGAGTCGTTTCATACAAATATGGATTTAGTGCCAGACAACCGTCTGGTTGAATCCATGTTGCAGATGTGCTCTTTGTGTCCAGCTGTTATCAGTGTCAGCTTATCAGCTATGTCGGCACCATCATCATCATCTTTGTCGTCATTGCCACCATCATCTTAGTTTTATTTAGCTCTGGATTGCAATTAAGAGTGGAGTTAGACGGTTTATCTTTGCTATCGAACACCAAGAATTGACAACCTAATTTTCCTCGCCATCTGATTAAAGAGTATAGCTAACATGATAGACATGCACTTGGGTTGCATCAGAAACCAACTAACTGATGACGGCGCTTTTGGTTAAACATCGAACAAACTATTTTTCTTCTGATGATGGCGCTTTATTAAACTCAGAAGTTAGCATCAAGCTAGTACAGTTTACATACCAGTTCACACCCAGCCTCTACATAGTTGGGAGTAGAACTACAAATATAGGTGTTCTTCAAAATCCGTGGGGTCAATTCACCACATAGCCTTTATGTACAATCGCCACTGCTTGGTGACGCCAATAATTGATTGCATGAGCCAAAAACAAGAGTGAGCCCTCATGACTAGTTTGAAACACATCGAAAAAAGTCGAAACCACACCAACAAAATCCAACCAAAAGCATGCATGTACTCAAGTGAGTAGCAGATGACAGCACCAGAAGCACAGAAGAGATAGAGATAAAGATAAACATGAACGCACGCACGCACTGGGTCTCTGAACTCTTGTCTGAACTCAAGTGCACTCCACATGAGCTTGCCACCTTCCCAATGTGGCAAGGCACCAGGAGCTGTACACATGACTGATTTGCCATCTCTGATAGCATCCACTCGGCCCAAATGGCAGCCAAAACACTTTTGGGGCGTGCCGTACGTGTTTTTGGCCCTACTCGCGTCGTCCAAACTCGTTTTCGATCCGGCGCGGCTCAGTTTTATGTCCGGCACGATCAACCCACACTCTCAACTTGGGGAGGCCTGGGGCCGGACAGAACGAAGCGCGGCGCCACGTCTGCCTCCGAAGCGCGGGCCACGCTTGGCAGTGAGACGGCGCTCGCAATAAATGTCGCTTCCCCCCAATTTCTCCCCCAAATCTCATTTCTCCCGCCATATCTCCGGCCATCCCTCTCGCCCAAAGAAAAACATGGCGCCGCCGGCCATACACAAGGTACCCAAGGAGAAGGGGAAGGCCGCGAAGAAGAAGAAGGCGGGGAAGACACTGGGCGTTAAGCACAAGGCCCCCGCCCAAGGAGAAGCCAGAAGAGATGACGGAAAATGATTGGGACCTCGCATACTCCAGCGCCGATTAGAGACGCAGAGCCGTGGCCGGCACCATGCGGCCTAGAAAGCTCGGAATCTGCTCGACCCGCCCCGACGCCATTGACGGCAAAGAGCATCGCCGCCATGAACAAGACCGTCTCCGCCTTGAACCAAACCTTCGCCTTGGGAGGTAGCCAAGAGAGCGCCGCCACTCTGCGGGGCAAGCTCGGCGGCTCACCGTCGAGTTCCTCTTTCTTCGCCGACATCGCCGCCGGTACGCCTCGCTCCAGGTTCTCCCCCGAATACGCCGACTGCCAGCACCACGGCGGCTTCGACCCCAACGTCATCATCCCTTCTTGTGGGCTCAATCTAAACTGCCCCGTCGATCTGTCTTCGCCGGCGATGCGGAGACAACCCGCTGGCCAGACGAACGCTCAGGCCGATCGAAGCCTTTCATTCGACGCCGGCGCCTCCCATGTGTGATCGACGGAAGTACCGCCGATCTCACTGATCCCATACAGGTATGAAGCCGTGTGTTTGGATGCATGGTATGTAGAATGGGCGAGTCGTGACTGTTGGCGATGCGTTTTGTGTGCAGGAGAACTCCCATATCATGGCCGACTTAATCAACGACAACACAAGGGCGGCCGATGACTTCGACGACTTCGACGAGGATGAGGTGTACTACGAGCAGGATGAGGATGCCGACGAGGTCGAGGACGAGATCGACGAGGAGGGGGTTGTGACTGCGGCTGTGGCCCGCAAGCACGCCGCGGCCAAGAAGAAGGCCATTACCACCGGCGTGATCACCGGCACAAACCAGTCAAGCACTGTTGGAGATATGCCCTAGAGACAATAATAATTAAGTTTATTATTTATCTCCATGTTTATTATTAATGTTTGTATCTTTATGCTACAACTGTATTGGGTACTTGTATAGCAAATACAACGTATGCAAGAAGAAAACCTCCGATACACGTGTAGAGATATGAACGGAAAAAGAGTTCCTGGTCTTGTCTCTAAGACTAGCCTATCTTGTTGCTCGATGGTCGTGTTTTTTCTGATTATGGACTTTGTATAAGTCATTCAACTATATGAGTGGATTATCGGAATGATAATCGCACTGAACCGACCCACCGTATGATCTTGCTATGAGACAAATCGTCAACGATGAAATAGCGATTGATCATCTATTTAGTTATCACTGGCTGGAATGCTGGATCCCTATGCTATGAGAATATCTTGTGACCGCTTATTCGACATTCGAGATTTGATTTTCATCAAACGTCTTGCAGCAACATATGGGACTATGATAGGTGGCTTTTGGGTTTGAACTAGAATAATGTATTGGAACATAGATCGTTCAAGAATGGCACTTACTCCTCCAAACAATGGAGAGATACATCCTCTAGGCCATCTCAAGTATTATTGTTGTCACCCAATCGTCTGGCCAGACACAAGCGTGATTTATCACGGGACAACATATACGGAATGAGAAAAGAGAATGGTATTGGTACGAGAATAATATGTGTTATGATCAAAGGGTTTGATCACACTAGAGCACATTGTCTCAATCTCGAAATATCATTGGTATCGTGTACGTAAGGGGATTAAGCGTAATGAGTAACGCACATGTTCTGTTGTTCATTCACAACACAAGGGTGCCAGTACGAATGCCTAACCCACTGCTGGTTATTGTTTGGTAAGCTCCCAAACAATACTTTGTGATTGCTGAACCTTTCGGGTCACACACTTAAGCTGTAGGTCAATCTTTAATTGAGAGTAAAGATGTAGTTTTAGTGGGAATGAGATTGTGTCGGAGTAGCTCCGATGTCACTGGGTTTTGTTCCGGTGAATTATAAGATAGAGAGAATGCGGACATCCAATGTCCCGGATGATAGGAATGGTTTCTGTCATCAGCGGATTTAATCCAAGTGCTTATAAAGAAGGAAATATTGTTCCGATGTTTTGTCGGCGGACACTAGGTGTCCCGGTTCATATAAATATGAGTTATATGATAAGTAATTAATTCCGGGAATTTTCTGTAAAAGGAAATATTCATTTAGGAATTAATTAGACGAAACAATTAATTGTTTATTTATTTAATTATATTGGAAAAATATAAATAAATGATTTTATTTTGAGCCCAATAAAAAGGGGCTGCCAAGTGGGCCCATGGGGCCCACAAGGCAGCCGCACCCACATGGTATGTGGGGAGGGGGGCCGAGTCCGAGTTGGGGGGGGACTCCCCCTCCCCGGCGGCTAGGGCGGCGGCCTAGGGCGGGCCCCACAGGGGGCGATGGCCCAGGGTGGGCCCCACATGGCAGGAGGCGGGTGGGGAGGAGTTCTACTCCTCCCTCCAACCCGAGTTGGAGTGGGGGAGGGTTTCCTCCCCCCTTCCTTGTTTGGGAAAGGCAGGTTTGGTGGGAGGAGTCCTACTCCTCCCCCCAATCCGAGTTGGGGAAGGGGAGGGACTCCTCCCTCCCTTCCTTGGCCGGCCGGCCCAAAGGGGAAGGGCTTGGCCCCACAAGCCCTTCCCCAAGTCCCTCCACCCCTTGGCCTCCTTTATAAGCAGCCCCAAGCCCCTAGGGTTTGACACAACAATTGAAGCAAAGTTCTCTCTCTTATAAATCTCATGTGTTGAGAATTAGACGTCTCTAATCTTCTCATATAGATCTAATCTAGTTGCTTAGATCTACCACCTAAACTACGCCGCAAGGCTGACTCTCTTCACCACGTGCTAGTAGCTAGGCGGTGAACGCACGGGGTGGGTTGACACGGTGTATGTGTGGATACCGCTAGAGCGGGATTTGCGCAAGTAAGTTCGTTGGACAATGGAACAACTTCATCAAGGTCTACATCAACGACGACGCACGGCAACAATCTCACCACCCGGCGTGGACGTGAGATTCTTCATCAGGCTTCACCGACATCTACTTCGACAAACACAAGATCTTCCGCAAGCCTGTTTGTAAGTATTCTGGATCATCGCATTATGGGGTGCAACGTACCTTCATAGAATAGATCTTGGCGGTAAGGTTACGGATAAATTTTCAAAGTTTTCCCCGCAACCCAATAAGCACCGCCTACCGGAAGAGGATCTAGGACAAAAGCAGCCTTGGCAGCGACGGCAAAGACGGACATAGTGCAGTCGTCCATCGACAAGGTCCTCGCCGACGTCTGCTCCAACTCGAACTTTGAGGCGCGATGAGAACAACGCAAGTGGGCGACCTTGATGCACAAGGCCGACGTCAAGATCGACCTCAAGCAGAAGAAAGCCGCCGTCAAGAAGCGGAGTCAGGACTTCACGATCTTGACGGCCGACATCTCCCACATGAACCCGCTAGCGAGGGCGGCACACGACATGTATTGCGCTGCGATCCTACAAGAGCTTGAGCTCGTTCCGGCCGAAAACGGCGGCAACGTCACGCCCGAGACTGACGACAACGTCACACTCGAAACCGGCGGCAATCACAGCCAGGTCGAGGACCGCGACATGATCCAGCCCGGCGCTGGCTACGTGCCCCAGCCCGATGATATCTAGACCCGGTGGCGGTGACAAGCAGACGCCGGACAATGACATCTCCTGACGTATTTTGGCGGCATATTTTGGCAGCATATTTTGGTGCACTGTAATTTGGCGGCAAACTCTTGCATTTCAGCCTGAGTGTGGCTAAAACTCTGAATTTCTAGTTATTTGTAATTTGATTTTGCAAACCTTTGGCGGTACAATTGAAAAACTATGGTCATCCCCTTTTGGCGACGCGAGTAGTGAGCGAGCGCGCCAAAAACGCCAGGAAGTTTAGACGGCCTCAATGAACCTATCCAGAAGGTTTTTGGTTTTTGGGCTGCCATTTGGCGTCGTGAGTGGAGATGCTCTGGGTGCGGCAGCAGTACAGTAGATACAGTTGCAGTTAGCCGTAACTAACGAGTAGAAGTAACAGTAAACCGACGATGATGAGTGGCCACAGCTGTCCTGGGCATGTGGCTGGTTGTTGCCGTGTGATGCGAAGATGCAGCAGCAGGCGGCATCCACTTGACACTTCAGGCTCAGTCTATCAGTCAGGTGGGGGCATGAAGAAAAGCTTGTGTGTGTGGACTTGGATTATTGCGAGTCCTGTCTTTCTTATCTACGACTGCTCCTCCCTCCCTTTCTTGTCTTTTGGATTTTGAGGCCCTCCTACGATACGATCTTCCTCCTCCAGTGCCTGCCAGGCAGCAGAGGGATTCCAAGCTCCAAGGGGACAAAGATTCTCCAGCAAAAAGGAGGTACCAGTAGCTAAGATTCTTGCTCATTTTTCCCTTTCTCTTACATACAGTACACAAGGGAGCAGTTCTTCTTTCCCCCCCTATATGGTGTACTAGATGGGTAAAAACGGCTTCTTCCCTGCCCCCACCAGGAAAAGCAACTGACTTGATGTGGTGAATTAGATAATAGGTTCTCCCCTCTCTGTGATCTATCTCCAAGGACTCAGTGATCTGCATGTGGTGCTTGGGCCACTGTTGTTTGCAGACAGAGGTGGTGGTAAGTAACGTGGAGCGAATAATGCAATCTTGAGGTTACTACCAGTCTTCCTGGTGGCGGTAGTGGTGAAACCTCTCAGGATTTGATATTGACGGGTGGTTGTCATGATGTGCCGTAGGGTCCAGCGAGCGCCGGAGTGGTTGTTGATGCCATGATTGGGTTTCAAAGCGAGGAGAGCCAGCCAGCCAGCCAGAGGAGGAAGATATAGTAGATCTCACCAGCGATGAGATTTGTGCCGAGGCACTGAAGCGGTTCTTCTCCGGTTGACTGATGGAGGCGCCTCCGCCGCCCCGGCGAGCAGGATCAGGAGAGCTCCATGGTTCTCTGGCGTGCTGCTGCTGATTGAGGAGGTAGCTAGGCTGCTCCGAGCTTCGAGGAGGAGGAATCTGCTGTCTTTTTTGGGAGAGAAGGAAGGAGGAACGGAAGATACTTGATCTTTGGTCCCGCAAGGTACTTGTGTTTTCCTATTCTCCTTTTTTATTGTCTTTTTGCCTGTTGGAAATGGAATGATGAAGATTGATTATGGTGCTGTTCTTGCCATGATTGATGGTATTCCCCTAGTGGTAAAGGTAGGGAACTGCTCTGCATTCTCTCTGTTGTGCGGTACTTGACATTCATGATACCACTGCTATCCTGTGTGTACTTCTCTCTTACTCCAGTGGTGTATAGTTCAGTTCCAGCTCTGTTTTTCATTGACTTTTCGAAGAACTTTTTTTCTTCTTCTAATTTACCCACCTATGTCTTTCGTTTTGATGTTTCAGTGACAGCAGCAGCTTTGGCATAGGAAGTGTTAGGAGGAGCAGCACCTGAGATCTTCAGTTCCGGCATGGGCTCGTTTGGGATGGACTGGAACCAGAAGAGCTCGGTGTTGTGGGACTGGGAGAATTTACCGCCGCCAATAGGCGACAACCCCAAGAATGGGATGCAGGCCGAGCCAAGATTTGCAGCAACCATGGGTAATGAAGCACTCCATTCCTCTGGTGGTAGCGGCACTTTCTCGTCGAGCTCGGAGTTGGGATACGGCTCTTCCAAGAGCTCAATGTCCGCGTCGATTGATTCTTCGTCCAAGGCGGGGAACAACATGGAATTCAGATTTGCACCTGCCAAAAACCCTGATAGGAACACCAGCAAAAATACTGAGCTGGGTAAAGCTGGCAACACCAGGAATGAGACATCTCCTTCATCGGCAGTAGCAGTGAGCAGCGGAGAGCCGGTGATCGGCCTGAAGCTTGGCAAGAGAACTTACTTCGAAGATGCCTGTGGAGGGCAGAATGTCAAAAGCTCACCATCTGGTACTAACACGCCAAACAAATCTCCTGCTTCGGTCAAGAAGGCAAAGGCGGATCAACAAAAGCCACATAATTCATACTGTCAAGTTGAAGGCTGCAAAGTCGATCTCTCCTCTGCTAAAGAATACCATCGGAAGCACAGAGTCTGCTTAGTTCACTCTAAGGCTCCCAAAGTTGTTGTCGCTGGTCTGGAGCGACGCTTTTGCCAGCAGTGTAGCCGGTGAGATGTTTTAGCTTGTACACGGTGCACGTGTTTCTGTTTACCAATATACATGTTTGTCTTATTTAACTCATTATCTTGACATGCGTGACCAAGGAAAAAAAGAGTTTTTCTGATCTGTTCCTTTTTCTTCGTTGATACTCTGCTGGTTTCTAGGTTTCATGGTTTAGCCGAGTTTGACCAGGTAAAGCGAAGCTGCCGTAGGCGTCTTAATGATCATAATTCCCGCAGACGGAAGCCGCAGCCAGAAGCTATTTCATTCAGTTCATCAAGGATGTCTACCATGTTTTATGGTAGGGTAGTAAGCTTCTATCTACCTTATATATTGTGAAATTGATGCATTAAGTAGGATTCGTACATCTGTCCTGTTAAAAGTCTCGATTTTCCATATATATTCGTACTGACGCAGTGGTACTAAATTTTGGTAGGGCAGACCCTTTTTCGCTGTCTGGCACAGTTGATTGCTTCGTATGTTCGAATCGCCTCACTAGTCTTACCATTTTTAGATGTCATGGATAGAAGATTAATCTGCCTTAACTTTATAAAGAGAAGCGCATAATGCCATATTTCTTATTCTTATGCTACTAAAAAAAAATCTCAAAAACAAATTGCACAACTCTATGAAGAAATTGATGCTTTGGATTTGGGGACACTAGGAACCTGTCACATATCTTAGTAATTATTACGTTAAATTTCCATAAATGCATATTGGAGTCCACTACGTTATGTTCTACAAAAACAGAGTTGCTTACTGGAGGAAAACAAATTTAACCTAGTACTGTTCTCTTGCTGACATTGTTTAGCTTTAGTGCTGAAATTTTTGTGATGGTCCTGAACAGATGCAAGGCAGCCAACAAGTATTCTGTTCGGTCAGGCTCCGTATGTTCAAATGAAAAGCTGTGCAAGTTCGTGGGATGACCCAGGAGGCTTTAAATTTGCAGAAACAAAAGCTCCTTGGTTAAAGCCAACAACTGCTGCAGGTATTGATGGGATGCATTTGTCTAGTCAGCAGGCGTCAGACCATATTATGGCGCTTGGTGCACATCATGGTTTTGATGGGTTCATGGCATTCAAAGGAACTGGTGCAAAGTTCCTTAATCAAGGTATTTCCCCATACAACTTATATGAATGATTTCCGGATGAAATAGTGAAACAATAATTATATATAGGTTCATCACTTGCATGAGAATTCTTCCTCGTCCTACAATACCTAACTAGGAAACAAGCAATAAATGCACCTATTGAGTATATTTTCATATTTTTCAGGAACCATATTATAGAATCGTACAAGCATGGATAGATGCACCTACAAGCATGTTTTTTTCTAATCTGTAGCTGTTTGTCAGTTATATCAAGCCAATATAATTTACATGAAGCTTTCTGCACTTTTTGAGCATATAGCCATATTGTTTCAATATTCCATTAGATAAGCTTGTGTCGTATGAGTATATGCATGGGTCATTCTTCTCCATGTTTTGTATTTTGTTGAAAGTCCAAATCACCTGTCCTTATTTTGGTAACCTAAATTTAATCGCATTATTTCCTTCGAATTTTCTGATTTCACTTTCTGTTCTGCAATTATCCACAATCTTTCGTTAGAAGTTCATCCGCTTTAGAAGAGCTTTCACCATCCTCTCTTAGCATGACTGATGCTGACATTTACCAGAAATTGCGACTTGTACCATTTGAGCATATAAGATTTGGGGTCCAGAAAAGACTAGGTGATGGATTACCATATTGTCATAATCTGGCATGATTAAGTTGTTAGCATCAGCTTGATGTTTTTATTTATGCTTTTCTTAGGAACGCAAAGTTGTTGATACTGTTACACATGTAGGAAAGCAGAGTTAGAACAGATATTAGGAAGACATTAGTCTGCTATAGAAGCATCATTACTTCAACTAGTATCAGGTCCTCTTATAAAAATCCGGGTTTATCTATGCCAGGATTCTCCTTCTATACTAGAAACTAGAAAACGAATTCTAATTCCCATTGCATATGTGCAGCCTGGCCCGTAGATGACAGGAAACTAGCTAATTATGTAGCATTGTTAATTGTGTTCAAGCACTCCAAATAATGGTTTGATTAGAGTTGAACGTCAGCACTAAATATTATCCTACTTCCTACCTATTTCAGGCGTTGAAGCTTCTGTTGTCGCTTCCGACTCCAGCAGAGCCCCGGATCTTCACCGTGCTCTCTCTCTTCTGTCAAGCAGCTCAGTGGGTGCTGCCAATTTCCAGCAAAGTCCCCAGATGCACCTCGGTGTAGCCGCCACTGCCGGCTTCCCCAATCCTGCGATGCACGCACTGGGCTCATCGCCAGGACTCTGGCTGGACGGCCCACAACTGGATGATCACCCGCGGTTCCAGGTTTTCGACCGCTTGGGGGGCCACGAGACTGAGCTCCAGCTCCCAAAATCTTCCTACGGCCAGGCCTCCCACTTCGACCGGATGCACAGATGATGATGATGCTCCGGTCACCCTCCTTGGCCCGATTCCCCAAGCGATCGTTCTGTTTCTTTGGTCTGAAACTCCGAATCCTGAATTTCTTTGCATGATGTTTGTTGCCTGCATAGAGGCATGCGGTTTGGTGATGCCAATAATAAAGGCGCACACCCTGAAGGACTTAAGATCATATTGATCCAGTGGTGTTGCCAGCCATGGAAAAAGAACTTGTTCTTGCCAGTAGCTACTACCATCATCAGCCGTTTGTCTGAATAATTACAAGTTTGATATGTATCTGTACTGTAACTGCAAGTGATCTCTGTTTTTGATTTCTCGATGGCATTTTTCTCGCTGGTAGCAGTGGTTCGTGTTGTGGCGCCATTTCCGTCGCTGTCTGCAAGAGGACTGGCATACCATGGGGCATGGGCAGTGATAGCAATGGCCGGTTAAGCTGTCAGTGTCAATTCCCTTTTCTTTCTCTGGTCATGCAGTTGTAATCGCGATCCTCCCACTGCAGCCACTTGAACACAATGCTAGAGGTCCTGGATTTCAACTAGGATCTCTCGCCGCAGCACATCGTCCCCTCTATGGTGGTTCTCCGTGAGGCAGAGCGGCGAAGCCCAGAACTGCGTAGGTTTTTCTTTTTTGGCAAAAACCCTCTGTTCTTGGAGTTGGTTACATGTAAAATCTTGCTACTCGTAGGTATGGCCATTCAAGAATCAAGACTGCAACCGAAATAAGGCATCAGGTAAAAAAATTAGCTGTTGCACTTCCAAAAATAATACTCCCTCCGACCCGAATTACCGGGTGCGGAGGTGTTTTTTGCGAAAACCTCCCTGCCTTTTTTCACCTGAAACCGCAGCTCCTCCCCTCTTTTGCTCTGCTCCTGCTCCGTCACAGCTTCCCCTGCTCCGCCCCTCCCTCACCGGCCGCGCCGCCTGCTCCGCCCCTCCCTTGCCGTCCGCCTGCTCCGCCCCTTCCTCTTCGTATCCCCGCATCTGGCGAGGAGATCGAAGACGAAAGCCCTCGCCATCCAAGATCCTAACTTTTCCATGGAGGAGCTCGCCGGCCGCCTGCTCTGCGTATCCGAGGACAGTGGTCGAGGTCCAACTACTAGCGGGGAGGAATTGGAGGAGCGGCGGTCGACCGCGTACATGCGGCAGCCGGAACTTGGAGTCTCTGCCCCGCCTCCGCCTCCCTGCTACCCGGCCTTCCGTCCGCTCCTTCTCCTCCTCCTCCTCCTCCTCCTCCTCCTCAACAAGGCTGGCGAGGAGGGAGTGCGCCAGCAGCTTGAGCCGCGGCGGTTGAGGACGAGCAGGGCGCGCTCGAGGTGGGCCTTGGCGGTGGCGCGCGCGGGCGAGGAGAAGGCTGGCGAGCGGGAGGAGCGAGGAGGCGTGGGAGCCGTTGAGCGCGGATTCGAGGCAGGTGGCCGCGGTGGAGAAGTCGCGGCGGCGCTCCGCCTCCTCCGCCAGCGCGAGGAGCCCGTCGCGGCGGCAGAGGTCTCCGGTGAGCTGCGCTCCGCCCCGCGAGGAAGACGACGCCGCGATTGGACTTGATTGCAAAACAATTCAAACTCGCGGGGAGTTTTTGTAAATTTTATTTGTAGCATTAGTCCGCCCATTAATTAGGGTCGGAGGGAGTACTAACAGATGGATAAAAATATATGCATGGTGTGAAAATAGTACAGATCTAGCATCTCGATCCATCGATAGAAACAGTAGGGTCACAACTTACAACCTTACCAGATTAGGCCGGAACACCCGTCACTCAAGGCAAGACATGACAAACGGCTGCTAGAGGAACATTACAACCGACGCCGTCAAACAAATCCTGGACTATGTAGGCTTCCAGGAAACTAAGAAGGAGAAATTTACTAACTCTTTTCTTAAAAATGTGTTAGGTAATAGAGACTTTTCTTGGAACTACCTGCCTGCCATTGGTACTGCGGGTGGGATTTTAGTCGGGATAAGTAACGATACTTTTGATATCGTTGGTTGGAAATTAAAAAATTCTCGGTTAGTGCAGTTCTTAAAATTAAGCTAACAGGTGTGATAATTCGAATCACAACTGTTTACGGGTCCCCTTATGAGGAAAAGAAGGCAGAGTTCATTTCTGAACTACACGAGCTTTTCTTGAACTGGGATGGCCCAGCCCTTATTGGTGGGGATTTTAATTTAGTTAGATCTCAACAGGACAAGAGCAATGGCTCTGTTGCTCAAAAATGGGATGACAGATTCAATGCTTGGATTGAGCTCTGGTCCTTGATTGAGATTGGGTTGGCTGGTCGAGCCTACACCTGGAGTAACAATCAGGTCGACCCAATAATGAGTAGGATTGATAGGGTGTTTAGTACTACCAATTTTGAGAGCCTATTCCCGTTAGCTCATGCTCGAGCTCTGATTAGGGTAGGCAGTGATCACACCCCCATTCTGTGGGATGATGGATCCTCTAGCGCACCAAGAAAGAGTAGTTTTAAATTCGAGAAATGGTGGCTCCTACGACCTGAGCTTAAAGATATTGTTCTTAAAGCTTGGTCCACTAGATGTAATAGTAGGAATGTTATTGACATTTGGCAAGCAAAACTTAGGTGTTTCCGTAGACTGGCCAAAGGTTGGAGTGCCAACCTAAACGCTGAGCTTAGAAAACACAAGAAAGAGATTATGGCTGTGTACGATGCGTTGGACATCAAAGCCGAGTCTCAATCTTTGTCTGATGAAGAGAAAGAGCGTTTAATTACATCCTTAATGAACTTAATGATTTTTGGATCATTGAGGAAACAAAAGCTAGACAGAGGTCTCGAGATAGAGATATTCTAGAAGGAGATAGGAATACTGCTTACTTTCACGCAGTAGCCAATCAACGTAGGAGAAAGAAAATGATTCATGTTTTGGAAGGTCCTGATGGACCGAAAACAGAAATCAAGGAAATGCTTAATATAGCTTCTGATTATTACAAGGACTTGTTTAGTTGGGAGGATAGAGCCGACATTAGGTTACATGACAACTTTTTCTCGATGGAGGAAAAGGTTAGTGCTGAGGAAAACCTAGTTTTAGAGGCTGATTTCACTGAGCAAGAAATAAAAGATGCTGTGTTTGGGTCCTATGCTGATGGGGCGCCAGGGCCGGATGGGCTGTCTTTCATGTTTTACCAATCCTTTTGGGAGGTCGTGAAACATGACTTAATTAGTATGTTTAATGCCTGGTCTCGTGGAGATCTAGACATTTATAGGTTGAACTTTGCTATGATCACTCTTATTCCAAAAGAGGATGATGCAAAAACCATGAAGAAATTTAGGCCAATCAGTCTTTTAAACTGTAGCTTTAAGATCTTCACTAAGGTGCTGACTAATAGGTTCGCTAAGATCATTGATAGATTAATCTCTTACCAGCAATCTGCCTTTATCAAAGGGAGATTCATTCTGGAGAGTGTGGTGTCTGCCCATGAGATTATTCATGAGGTGCACCACAAGAAAAAACAAGGTCTAATTTTTAAAATAGACTACGAGAAAGCATATGATAGGGTTAACCTGGACTTCTTGTATGAAGTCCTGAAACTCAGGGGTTTTGGGCCTAAAATTATAAATATGATTAAACAAATTACCCAGGGAGGCTCTGTCGGTGTGAAGGTGAATGACACTGAAAGTGACTTCTTCCTGACAGGAAAAGGTTTGAGGCAAGGGGACCCTTTCGCTCCCCTGCTCTTTAATTTTGTTGTAGACGTGTTCTCCAGAATGCTAATCAAGGGTGCGAAACAAACCTGATCAGGGGTCTATGCACATATTTCATTCCGGGAGGGGTGGTCAGTCTGCAATACGCGGATGACACCCTCCTGTTTCTAGAAAATAATGAAAGAGTAGCCATTAATTTGAAATGGGTACTTTCTTGTTTTGAGCAGTTATCTGGGATGAAAGTTAATTATCATAAAAGTGAGCTGCTTTCCATTAATATGTCCACAGAGGAAATGCAACCTTTTCTGGACATTTTTCAGTGCGCCCAAGGAAACTTTCCTATGAAATACCTAGGGGTGCCTTTACATTTTAACGATTTGCGTAGAGAGGATCTGCAACCACTAGTAGACAGTCTTCTTAAGAGAATGACTGGCTGGAGAGGTAAACTCCTATCTACTGAGGCTAAAAGGGTTTTGATACAGACATGTCTGTCTAGTATCCCTATCTACCTTTTGTCATTCTTTAAATTTCCTAAATGGGCGTTGGCTCTGATCAACACTCAGCTTGCTAATTGCATGTGGAGTGATGAGGAGGGAAATAAGAAGATTCACTTGGCCAATTGGCAGTCCATTTGCATGAGGAAAGACTTTGGGGGTTTGGGAATCCCAAACTTACAAGATCTTAACTTATGTTTATTGGGGTCCTGGGTCAAGAGATACATTAGAGGGGAGGGGAGTCTTTGGAAGAAAATTATTGATGCAAAATATAATACAAAGAACCCAAACATTCTATGTTGTAAAGACCTGAACCCATCCATTTTCTGGAAGGGTGTGATGTGGGCTACTAAAGCGTTCAGTTAGGTTATCGTTGGCAGGTTGGAAATGGTCGATCCATTCGTTTTTGGGAAGACGTGTGGTTCGGGAATTCAAACCTAGCAACCCAATTCTGGGATTTATACTTCATTTGTAACCAGCAAACTCTTACCATAGCTGATCTATGGACGGAGGTGAGCTTAAATGTACGTTTAGAAGAACTTTCACTGAATCCCTGATGGTACAGTGGTTAGAGCTTCTAGGCATTGTTTCCAGTGTCGTGCTGACTGACGGCGAGGATCAACTCCTTTGGAAATATGAATCCAAGGGTATTTACTCATCGAAATCGCTGTATGCTATAGTGAACTTTCGAGGAGTCCAACCTGTTTATCTACCTTCTGTTTGGGAAATTAAAATTCCCCCGAGGGTTCAGATTTTTCTTTGGTTGTTGTCACAAAATAAAATTATGACAACAGACAATCTTCGTAAAAGGGGTATGCCCAAACCGCTAGAATGTTGCCTTTGCAAAGAGTTTGAGTCTGTTAAGCATTTGTTCTTTGACTGTTTAGTTGCTTGCCAAATGTGGGCGGTGGTCAGAGAGGTTTTTGAAGTAGAAATTTGTGATTACTACTCTCTTGCTTCTAAATGGCTATGCAGCAAAAAGCATCTACAGTTAAATGTTGTATCTTCAGCTGTTATGTGGAGCTTGTGGATCAACAGGAACAACATTGTCTTTAACAGAAAAACTTGGTTGAATCTTAAACAGGTTTGGCATCTGATTCTGCTCCATCTGAAGAATTGGAAGATTCCTTTCAAGCACCTGGAGTGGCCGCTGGTAGACATGTTCGTGAAGATACTCACAAGCAGGCTTCAGTCGCCTTTGGAGATCATGCCGGGCTAGCTTGCACCAGCTTCGGATGGACTTCTACTTGGGCGAAGGCGAGCTCCGGCGCCAAGCACGGAGGGAGGGCGACCCTGCATATCTTGCGGCTCACCCGGAGGAGGCAGACAACATTCACGTCATCATCGACTGAAGGGGTGCCGCGGCGTCTTGGGAGCTGGTTTTCACTAGCTATCCCGTCTCTCTGTGCAAAGTTCTGTCGTTGTGGTTACAACGCTGCGTAGTACTTAGCTGTGCGAGAACTGCTCTTTATTCAGCTCGTTCCTTTATTTTGCGTACAGGCCTGCGTGCCGTTCTGCTAGTTTTATCTTCAGCAAAATTCTGTATGGCACTCGTGGGTTTCATTTTCAGTAAAATGGAGCCGGGGGGCTCCCCTGTTAGTCTAAAAAAAAAACAAATCCTGGACTAAAATGCTATCCATGCAATGCACCACAGACCTCGACCAGGGCCACATGAAGAGAATCCATCTTGGTGACCAAATTTAGGAAAGGAATGGTGAAACTTTGAACTAAATCAACAATCATATATAGTTTATTGATTGCTTTGTGTGGACTGAATCGAGGTTTGCACGGAGAAACTATTCATTCACCATCACAAGATATTTCTGTCACATACATAGGATAAATCATTTTGAATACATTTCTCAGTTCTTTTGGAAGCAGCAGACGCTAGTGCCGTCCATTGCGCAATCGCTTTTATCCTTGTCATAACCTTGCCCACGGCTAACGCAGTAAGCCTTCCGCAGCTACACACAATTTTGCCCACCCGCTTGTTGTACCTATATATGCACAATGAAAAAGATCCTAATTAGTACTACACATATATTGCATCAGATTAAACCGATGCAGATGTTAGCTTAATCCTCTTCTCCAAGAAATATTGCACAATAAACACCAGGCAAAGATTTACATCTATATATCCCAATACCGGCGCCGAAATCATGAAAGAAAGAAAGAATGAATATAGACAGAAAGAAAGAGTGTACGAGATATACCTATGTCCCTCTCTGCTGCATGGCATGACAAGAAAACGGTGGACATGGCCACGAGAGCCAGGAAGCACATGGCCCGTGTGAAACTCATCATACCTGCCATGAGAGGGAGTTGGCTATTCTTCGTCTAGTACTAATGGTTGATGTCGTAATTTTCTTTGCATGTGCTGGTGCTTATGTAGAGGAAAAGCAAATCTTTGGAGATTAATGCGCGAGCAAATTTCGGAGTGAATTGTTTAATTCTTGCCTTCTATAGTTTCCTAGCTTATTAATGTCGGTTTATGCGGTGGCGTACCATAATCTTCACCATAAATTCTTACCATGTTATCGTCTTGTGTGTTTTTTTTTTACATTTTATCGTCTTGTGTGTTAATACAGTACTGTGTATACTCTCTCCATAAGACTAGCCATAGTGGAAGTAACATAGCTAGTATCATGCATGCCACGTTGACAAAAAGATGACGTGTCACTGCAGTTAATGAGGAGAGAGATGGTAGTGGTACATAGGTGGATACCGTAACATAACGGATTCCAATGCAAGATGAGTGTGCATGCTAATAAATACGCTATTATATGATACCACAAATATGTAACTATCCACTATGTAACTAGTTAACATAGACTAATATCATATGCATGATACTAGTGTATGATACTCCCCACTATGTCTAGTCTAACAGCTAAGACCATTTCCCTCAACGTTTTCAATAGATGGCCGACAACAATTGCAGGTGCATGTTATTGTGAGCGCCAGCACACGTTGCCGCTCTATTGGGACGAATGTTTTCAGCGGGCGATCCTGATAGATTTGTTTATAAAAAATTAAACCTATTTTTTTTCAAAACCGGTCAGACTTCGTCATTCAAACTTAAAATAATAAAACCAGATCTCAATGTTAGTTAAACATTACATAAATAGTTACTCCTATAAAGGGCGCTAGCCTACCCGGCTTCTCACGCCCCCTAGGAGCTAGCGATGGACGCCGGCAGTCCGATGCGTTTTCGAGCAGTAAAAACGCTGGTGTAGCACGGTCGTTCGATCTGGTCATAGACACTTTACACCCGTTTTAACGGAATAGTAACACTACGGGAAATCCACAAAACGCCGACGGCCAGGACATACGCCGACGGCCAAATGTCGGGGCCGTCGGCGTAGACCCCGACCAGGCCAACCGAGATCTTTTTTCTTTTTTTAGCTATGCCGACGGCAATGCCGTCG
The DNA here is from genome assembly GCA_947311845.1 of Poa pratensis. Classification (NCBI taxonomy): domain Eukaryota; kingdom Viridiplantae; phylum Streptophyta; class Magnoliopsida; order Poales; family Poaceae; genus Poa; species Poa pratensis. The sequence goes on from CAMZMU010000063.1 coordinate 156,600,393, forward strand.
GCCTAGAGATTTTGGCCGTCGGCGTAGATTTTTGCCGTCGGCGTATACTTTTTCAATTTTCTACATTTGATACGCCGACGGCACGTCGGCGTATACTTTTTTCTATTTTCCATTTAATATGAAATAATTCATATCTTTAAATCCGTAAATCGGAATTTAACAAATTAAATGTCTAAATCGATTAGAAAAATGAGAGGAATCCAAATATGACATCCATAAAATATTTTTCACCGTGCACATGACATTTTGTAACATATGTTTGTTACTTGCTTAATTAAAAAGTCATTTTTTACACTTAAAAAATGGAAAATGATATTTATAAAAATAATTTGGAATTTGTTTTTGGCAACAATGTTTGCCATACCAAGGCACCCCTATGTTTCAAATATGGACACATTATCACAAACTATGGCATGAGGATGGCCATAACTTGGTCATTTGACACGAAAGTTATACATGTCTATAGATGATAGACCTTTTTGTGAAGCATTTTTTTGAAATATTTGTCAAAACTCAAGTTTATCATTTTTCCTAGCAACTAGTACACATAAAAGGACTACATGTCTACAATGCAAATGATGATATGGATGTCATATTTGAATTCCTCTCATTTTTCTAATTGACATAGATATTTTTTTTTCAAATTTCGATTAACGGAATTAAAGATATAAATTATTCCATATTAAATGTAAAAAGGAAATAAAAGTAAAAATAATTTCATTTTTTCATTTATTAAAATATATACTATTTTACAATCATTGTTACTTATTCAAATGAATTTTCTAAATTTAAGCAATGAAAAAGTGTAACATCCTAAATCAGGTGTTAACATGATTGATATGATATAAGTATCAGTAAGTTCTCATTTCTCATTTGGAAGCTAACAATGAAGGAACTCAAAGGTTAAGCGTGCTTGGGCTGGAGCAATTTGAGGATGGGTGACCGAACGGGAACTTTGACCAGCGTAAGTACTTTGACCTATGATTAAATATGTAATTAGAGATTTAGTATGTAGCTGAGTTAGAAATTTCGAAATAGAAAAAAAAGTTCAAAAAAAAATTCAAAAAATTAAAAAAAATTAAAAAAATTGCATTCATACGCCGACGGCAATGCCGCCGCCGGCAACGGATACGCCGACGGCAGAGTGGCTACGCCGACGGGCCGCTACGCCGACGGCCGCCGTCGGCGTATGTGTACGCCGACGGCATACGAGCGTACGCCAACCGTCGGCGTATTGTGCGTTTCCCGTAGTGTAACACCCAGGAGGTATATGACGGGTAGGGATGGCGTTTATGCGGACCCGTGTGCGTGGTGTGGGTAACGAGAGCTCTAACGGTGTCGCGCACGAACATTGTGCTTGCTGACGGGTGGGTTCGTAGGTCTTGCGGTCGACAACGGTGGGGCCCACTTGGGTGGACTACGGTAGAGGAGACTACGCTCCGTACTGACCGTTGTTTTGGTCCATCTTGGCGACCAAATGATTTTTAGGAAAGCAGCAGTGAAACTTTGAACTAAAACAACAATCATATGTAGTTTATTGATTGCTTTGTGTCGACTGAATCGAGGTTTGCACAGACAAACTATTCATTCACCACCACAAGATATTTCTATCGCATACATAGCATAAACTATTTTGAATGTATTTCTTAGTTCATGTAGCAGCAGCAGACTTTGCTATCCGTTACGCAAGAGCTTTTATCCTCGTCATAACCTCGGCCAAGGCTAACGCAATAAGCCTTGCACGCGATGTCGCTGTCTGTGGTTGTCGGGGAGGCGCACAACCTTCCAGAGCTACACACAATTTTGCACCTGTGCACATCCCAATTAATAAAGTTACATGCCATCAAAAAATAGAAATATTGATGCAGGTGTTAGGAATAATCCTCTACTCCAAAAGTTATTGCGCAAAAAACATCAGGCAAATATTTACTTTTATACATCCTAATACGGGCGCCGATATCATGAATGAAAGAAAGAATGAAATATGGGCAGAAAGAAAGACAGTAAGAGGCATACCTATGCCCCTCTCTGCCGCATGGCATGACAAGAAAGCGGTAGACATGGCCACAAGAGCTAGGAAGCACAGGGCCCGTGTGAAGTTCATCATACCAGCTGCCATGAGAGGTAGGCATGTCTATTGTTCGTCTGGTATACTACTGGTCGATGTTGTCATGTTCTTTGGATGTGCTGGTGTTTATGTAGAGGAAAAGCAAATCTGGGAGATTAATGCGCGAGCAAATTCGGAGTGAATCGATTAGTTCTTGTCTTCTATGATTTTCTAGCGCATTAATGCCGATTTATATGGTGGGCGTGCCATAATCTCCACCAATAATTTACCATTTTATCGTCCTGTGTGTTTTTTTTTTTTGGAGAAAAACAAAATTTGGCACCTTCCCGACAGTGGAACTGCCGGCACACTTTGCCGCTACGAATGCCTCAACGGCTCTCTCAATTGGCACCTTCCCGACAGTGGACGACGCCACCTGTGCATGCGACGCCGTCGCGTGACATTTTTTGTTTGGCTGACCGTGGTCGTAGATGAACTTCCCAAGCGAATTTCATCACTCTCAATTTTGTGTTGTGTCTCGCGTTGTGAAGGTAAAAAACTGCAAGGCATTCCAGCAGATCTGGGTGGAGCAATCGGATGCGGCGGCAATGGAGAGGTTCCGATAGTAGAATCCCGAGCTCATGAGGACAGATTACAAGTTTTGGGCGAGCCGGGACATGAAAGAGAAGGTAGGCCCCTCCACGTCCGCTGGACCATCGACTCCGGTGATCAACATCGAGGATTCTGATTCTTCGTTTGTTTTTCTGAAAAATTTCTCCGATGATGAATCTGGTGTTCATTGGGAGTTGCAAAGGAATGAGCCCCGTAGACGTTGGTCAGAACCATATCTAATTAGCATGTTCTACTTAAATGTGCAGAATTTAGTATTAATATCTATATTTCCATGTTCGTAGTTCCAATTATGTATGTACAAATGGTTTCTAGGTTCAAATATGTAAAATATGATCCAGTTTCTATGGATTTGAACATGTTTTCGTGTCCTATTTTAGGGCAGCTGCTATGGCTGCTGTTTTTGTCGTGCCGTAAAATAGTGTTTCTAAAACAGCGGAATTTTGTTTTTTGCCCTATAAGTTGCAAAAGGCAGAAAAATGATTACCTCGAACCACTTTTTAGTGCCCTATTTTAGGGCATCTGTTGGGATGTTCTAACTGACTAAGGTATTGCCAGAGTTTGTTTCACTAGGACGAAGTCGGTTATGAATGTAAATTTTTGAAGGTAAACAATCCTCCATTAGTTATGTATTTTTCTGCCAAAACCTACTTTGACTTTCTGAATCCAATACTTGTGTTTTTAGTAGTGAAGCCAAACGTGTGGGAGGTGCCATACAATTTTGTGGACTAGGCCACGCGTATTATTGTACGTAGGAGAGAACACCGTTGTCAAGGGTGGAAGAAAAAATATCGACATATATATCATCCATTGAGCGCTGACAATTTTACACGAGTAAAACTATTGTCTATTGTCTTGGCATTGTCATAATCTCCTATGTTCTAGAAATGTACGTCTAAGGGCTGGCTTGGATTGTTGGTTCTATTTACTGGGCCTATGTATTCCGCACTGATGCCGTATTTTTTAGGGGCGCCCACCACGTCTCTCCATCGCTTTGCCCATGACCGGCTTTGACCCAGGGCGAGAGGTGCGACGGCCTGATGCCCAACCAAATTTGGAGTGTATAACAGCTGATACATATGTATAGACAAGCTATAATTTATCTTAAAATTCGAAATATTCCACATTTTAAAGTTTCCAAAAATTGCGTATTTTTTTGGATGTATATATTGTTGAGATCGACAGTCTTGCAATTTTCAACTCTCAATTCATTGTATTTTGGGCTGCACAAAAAAGACAAACAAGTGAATTTGGGTGGTGAACAATACACAATTTGATTTTTTTTGTAAAACCCAAAATACATCGAATTTTAAGATAAATTTTGCAAGCTTGTAGATCTGGACACTATGTAAATATGTGATTTTTCCGAGATTTTTGGAAGCTCAAATATCATTTCGGATTTTTAAATACGGGTTCTATGGAGCTCAGGTTTCAAAAATCCACTCTCGGGTTCCACTAGGCTGTCAAACAGGCCCTAAATGTTGGTCATCATCCTAATTATAAAAGAGGCACCAAAAGAAATAAGAAGCGGCTCCTGATTAACGAGAACAGTTTTTAAGTTGCACCCTATTCTTCCGGCACGAGTGACATGCTCCTCAACATAACTGAATATACTAGGGCGAATGAAACTTTCCAGCCAAATCTATCATTTGTACTGTTTGTTGCACTTGGATGCTGCCTCTCCCTGTTTTCGTTAATGAGGATCCATGCATGTGCAATCGCGTGTAAAAATTTGTATTGTTTGTTTAATCAGTTCGTGATAAACAAATTGCAGCCATTATTGCAGGCATGGACGATTAACATTACAAGGAAGGTACAACCGTACAATGTTACAAGGAGGATTAAAATCTGTATTTTGTATCTCCACAGATATTTGTTTTGTTTTTTTGCGAAAGGGATGATATATTAATTCTCCGAACTTATAGAAAGGTCCAGAAACAAAGAAAAAATTACAAGGAAGCCCTCTGGATCCCGACGACGACGACGAGCCGGAGCTGACGATGGCGCGCCGCTGCTGAAGCTCCCCAAACATTGGATCGCCGGAGCCCACCACACCGCAGACGGGAAGTCACCGAGCACCGCCTCCGAAGAGACTACTGCCGGGAACGCCGGCGCCGCCGCGAAGAACCTCTGTATCATCCTCTTATTGAACTGCATCCAGATCCACCGCATACCTGGATCTGGCCGTGGTGCAGGGAAAATCGCACGCAGGTCGGTGAAGCTCCAGGGAACGCCACCACCGGAGGGGATCTGCGCGGACAACAGACGAACCAACAGCACCTCCGCCTCCGAAGCGCCGCCGGCCAGACACCTGCCAAGCCCTACCATAAATACACGCCGTGAGACGGGCTTCCCCCACCCTCCCGCCGCCGGAGCAGCCGACGGAGGGGAGGGAACCCACACCTCACCGGCGGAAGAGGTGGACCGGCGGTGGACTCTCAAAATCGTCTCTCAGATCTGTATCGGGGAGAGGAAAGGGAGGGCGACGCTCTATACTAATTATGCTTGTCTCCACAGATATTTGGATACGTACGTACAGAGCAGCAAATTACAAATCACTCGCTAGCTGTTGAGAGATCCTATACTTATTCCTAGCTAAGCTAGCTAGCTAGTAAGGGAGGGTATCATTGTAGTCTGAAAGAGGTATGGAGGTCCAGTCCACGCCTTCACCGTCGATCGGATCGTCAATGTCCTTGAGCCCGTCGAATAAATCTTGTGCAACCACCTCGTCTCCTCTCTCGTCGACCACGAAGCCTTCGAGTGACGTCGCATGTTGATGCTGGCCTTCTTCTTCATCTTGGATCTTGGCGTGCTCCTTCTGCGGCTCCACTTCGAGCTCGGACTCCAACATGCGATCAAGCCAGTCGTCGTTGTCGTCCCCCTCGCGGGTTTCTTCTTGGATGATGCTATGGTTCTTCACTACTGGCGGCGCTTCATCCACCGGCCGGCAAGGAGCCGGGAGCGGCGAGCGAGATGATTTACGTGTCGCGGTGGGAGCCTGGCGCAGCGCCGGAGCAGTATACCAGGCCGGTTGCTTTGGCGTGTTGTACCCCACCACATCGTGTCGAGGTGAAGGCCGTGGTGGCACCTCGAGAGTGGGCAGTGCCGCAGCAACGAGCATCCTCTTGGGGCGGCGCGGCTCGGTACCCTTCGGCGCTGGCCTCTTGGGCGCTCGCCCCGGCGTGATCGCCACTGACGTCGGAACCGCGACGCAAGGTTCCAATGGTGGCTTCTTGATCGCCTGCGGCTGCTTCATCGCGGGAAGCACTACAGGCGCCACCGGTTCTTGTCGACGCGGCTGCACGGCCGCCGCGGCCATGGTGCTGCCAGGTTCTTGCATTCCAAGATCAAGATGACGACCCCCTGAAGCTGCAGCAGACTGTTGGAGCGCGGTGGATCCCGTCTTGGAATAGAGCCTGCACAAGACGCGCTCCTTGTCCCCAGCGGCGACGGCCGATCCGTCCAGGTGGTATTCCTCCATGAGCCAGCCCGACTTGCGGCTCTTGTCCTTGTACGTGTAGCGGATGCTCTCGTGGTAGCCGATCGTCTTGCCAGCGCTGTTCTTGACCATCTTCTTGGCGCTAGACACCCAGCTGCCGGCACCGGCGGTGCGCGACATTGTGTAGCCCCTCCCGGCTTTCCGGCGCTTGCAGGTGGTGAAGAAGAAGCGGTTTCCCGTCTTGGGCAGCGGACGGAACGCGGCGGCGAGGTCGTTGGGATCGAATTCGTAAACCTTCGCCTCATGGATGATCTCGGCCGTGTCCGGCAGCGGCTCGCCGACGATCCATCGCCGGAGGTACAGAGAGAGGGCCTCCTCCGGCGTGGGGTTGAACCGGACGCCGAAGCGGAGCGCGAGGTGTGCGGAGACCGTCATCGATCAGCGGCGAAGAGTAATTACGTTTCTTCCCTTTCTAGGTCCGAAGGTTGAAGAATCTATATATGCAAGACTGCTAGTACGAGTCGAGTCGGTTAGTGTTCTGTGCCAGGTCCGAAGGTGCAGTATGTGTGGATGTTCGCACATAGGCAAGTTTAAGTCCGGATTGATTAGGGTTTAGTTTCCAAATACTACTAGCTTGTTGGTACTTGTCACGGGCTCACGAGTCACGACAGCGAAAAGTCCCTTTGGAGGACGGCTGTCGATCGGGCTCCATAGTTTTTTTTTCCTGAAATTCTTTGATATTGACATTTCAAAGTTTTAAAAATATTCAAAAAAAACGAACGTGGAAATAATGTATTCTACAATACTACAAAAAAATTAACCCGAAATAGTTTATATCTTGGTGTATATAAAAACTACAGATCCTGCTGAAGTTTGTTTTCGAAAATTTCCACCATGCACTATCTCAGATAAAAATGTCATTTTTTACCCAACCAAAAATATATAACACTTCTCATTGGTTTTTTGAACAACGCTAAATGTAATCATTATATACATTGAGGACTTTCAAACAAAATGGCTCAATAGAGCCCATCCTGAAAAAGACGTAGCACTCGGCACATGCTAAATGCTTGTAACCATGTTTTGTACTCCACCGTGCACTATCTACACATCTTTGTCGGGTACGAAAAGATCATCGACGGGCCGCCAGCTGTTAGACGCAAATCAAATCCGAGCTCATCGCTACGAGATCCCTACGTCTAAACTCTTTTGTTAGAAAAGGCATGTTGTATCACCAAGTGCTTATTGTGTTTCCCAAGTTGTACTGTCAAGTTGCAATTACGTGTAGTTAGGTTTGCGCTTTCTTCATGATGTCTGCATGATGATTGGCTCACTTGAACATGGGTAATGATGCTAAAGGGCATGTCCTTTTGGTCACTGAAGTCACTAATGATTGAATGCCAACAATCACATGGTCAACAAAGATCATATAAGCCCCCAACTTGCTAACTACTCCTCCGTCCTCAAAATAAGTGGACACTTAGGTTTGAATGTTTTTCACAAAAGATTGTACGTCTAGATTCCCAATACACTTTGAAGTGGAAAAAATGAGTCTCTCTCGTCACACGGGAATCAAGACCAGTAATGTCTAATACATGCACTAGTAGGAAAACCATTATAGGTAGGTTGCATTCTGTGGCGCACGTGGCCCGGTGCGCCACAGAACGTGGTATTTCTGTGGCGCACGAGGTCCCGTGCGCCACAGAAATGTCACTTTCTGTGGCGCACCGCAAAGAGTGCGCCACAGAAATCCTGTGGGCCCCGCACGCAAATCAGTGGACTAGGTCCATCTGGGAACTTCTATGGCGCATGGCGTTGTGTGCGCCACAGAAATCCAGAATTCTGTGGCGCACGTGCAGTCGTGCGCCACAAAATATGAACTTTCTGTGGCGCACGCTGCGGCATGCGCCACAGAAAGTTAACATTCTGTGGCGCATGTGCTGTGGTGCGCCACAGAATATTGGCCCCAGATCTACAAAAAGGTGGCAGCACCCACTTTCTCCATGTGACCTTCTTCATTCTCCCCCATGCATCTAGCTCGAGCTCCTCCTCTCTCCATGCGATTTTGACCATCCTATTCTCCATTATTTTTTGTTAAACCTACTTTATTTGACATATAATTTGTGAGGGCTTGGGGAGAGCCTCCATATATATTCTCCTCCTCTCTTTTTGTCCACTAATTTCTCTCCATCACCACCCGCTCTCTCTCATCGATCACGGTGACGCACCGGCAATAGATCTAGATCTACTAGGTGTGTATTGTGATGAGTATGTGTGTACATGGTGTTGTGCCTTTTGTTGTTGTGTTGCGTCGGCGTGGTGCATGGATGTTTGCCGAAATGTTGATTCATTTCCATTTCGGCAAATTTTTGCACCACATATGTCCTACTTTTAGGGGAAGTCATGCCGAATTTTTTCGTCGAACATTTCCGTCTTAATAACACAAACTCTATATGTATACCGCGTAGGCGACCATGGTCATAAAGATGAGCTCCAGTCGAATCAACAACTACAAGGAAGAAGCGAAGGCGGAAATGAATCGGTGCAACATGCGCCAGATACGATGTCCGTGTAGAAGTTGCAAACTTGTGAGATGGATGGACCCTGATTCCGGACTATTGGAGGAACACCTGCTCAGGCGCGGTTTCATGGAAGGCTTCAATGAAGCGCCGACTGCAAATGTTGCGCCGACAGCAAATGTTGCGCCTGAAGACGAGGGCGGGCAAGATGATCATGACGAAGGAGATGCAGACGGACATGGTCATGATGAAGGAGTAGATGGTGGTGGAGAAGACTTGAACACGCCGCAGAGCTCGCTAATGTCGGCCTTGATGGAGTCTCATGTTCAAGAACTGCTCCTCAAGGAGGCGAGGACCGTTAGAGAGAAAGCCAAGCTGGCGCAAAAGATAGACGGGAAGCTTCCGTTGTATCCAGGGTGCCGGCCACAGGATACACGCTTGCAAGTAACGCTTGATGCTCTGGAGATGAAGTCGGGAAACAAATGGACCGACGTGAGCTTCAACAGGAACATGCAATTCTTCCACGAGCGTCTTCCCGAGGGGAACACATTGCCAACTAGTATCGAGGAGGCCAAGAAAGTCGTGTGCCCTCTTGACCTACCGCACGTTAAATACCACGCCTGCATCAATGATTGTGCAATTTATCGGGGCGAGTACGAGGACAGAACCACATGTCCGGTGTGCGGCCAAGGACGGTACAAGAGCCGTGGGAAGAAAGGTCCTCAGAAAGTGGTATGGTACTTTCCTATCACTCCCCGTCTGCAGCGGTACTTCGTGGACCCTAAGGAAGCAAAGCTCATGCAATGGCACGCGGAAAGGGAGAAGCCTGAAGAAGATCCGGAGAAGGGCAGGATCCTTACACACCCTTCAGACGCTAGCCAGTGGCAAGAGTTGGACGCCGTCGGAAATTTCGGAGGCGACGCAAGGAACGTCAGGCTCGGTATGAGCACCGATGGACTCAATCCGTTCGGCAACCAGAGTAGCACGCATAGCACCTGGCCCGTGTTTGTATGGCCTTACAACCTTCCCCCGTGGTTTGCACGAAGCAAAGGTACATACACATGAGTCTTCTCATTCAGGGGCCGAAACAAGCAGGTGTCGACATACATCTGTATCTCGCGCTGTTGAAAGAGGAGTTAGCCACGTTGTGGGAGACGCCAACCCGTACGTGGGATGCCTACACTGGAGATTATTTCGACATGAGAGCCGCGTTGCTCACGACGGTGCAGGACAATCCTGGTTGCTCATATGTATCGGCCCAGGTAGGCCACGGATTCTGCGCATGTGTCAGGTGCATGGATAAGACCCCGCATCTCCAGCTACCAAGGAATCCTGGGTCTTCGAAAACCGTGTACCCAGGGGCTCGAAGGTGGCTTCACATGGATCACCCGTGGAGAAAACGCGGTGACCTGTTCAATGGTAAGGACGAGATCGAAGGAGCCCCGAGCCCGAGGAGCGGCACAGAAATCGACGAGCTGTTGAAAAATTGGGAGGAGTGCCCCGCGCCGGGAAAGAAACGACCGAAGGTAGATCCGCTGCTGGGTGTATGGAAAGCGAGGGCTGTTTTCCACGACTTGCCCTACTGGAAGGTCCTGAAGACGCCACATAGCCTCGATATGATGCACATTACGAAGAATGTCACCGAGGCTCTGCTTGGCACTCTTTCCAACATGCCGGAAAAGTCCAAGGATGGGACGAAAGCAAGATACGATCTGAAATGGCTTGGTGTCAGGAAAGATATTCAGGCCCCCGATAGTAGTGATGACGACGATGATGATGATGATCAGACGGAAGGGACTCAAGGTCGCCGCAAAAGGGTAAAGAAGAACACGGTGGTGCTTCCCGCTACGTGCTTCACTATGAGTCCGAATGAGCTCGAGCAATTCTACAGGTGTCTTCTAGGAGTCAAATTTCCGAATGGTTACGCGGGGCAGATAAGCAGATATCTGGACGGAACGAAGAAGAGGTTTAGCGGGATGAAGTCTCACGACTGTCACGTGCTGTTGACGCAGATACTTCCCGTTGCGATTCGAGGGATAATGGACGAGCACGTCCGTGATACGCTGCTTGCCTTTGCAACTTTGTCGATGTCATCAAAGGAAGTCGATCGGGTGAAGCAGCTCGACAGGCTACAGGAAGAGATCGTGCTGATACTATGCGAGCTCGAGATTTACTTCCCGCCAGCATTCTTTGATATATGCATGCATCTCCTTCTCCATGTCGTTGATGACGTCAGGCAGCTAGGGCCAACGTTCCTGCACTACATGATGCCGTTCGAAAGGATGAACGGTGTCATGAAAGGATACGTTCGCAACAGGGCCCGTCCAGACGCAAGCATGACCAAGGGCTTTCTAACCTACGAGTGCATCTCCTTCTGCCAGAATTATCTGAGCAACGAGAACCAGGATGTAGGTCTGCCCACGAGGAAACACTTCGACAGGCTCAATGGATATGGTCACCGAGAGGGCAGCAGCACAATCTTTGCCAGCATGCAGGGTCGAAAGGACGACTACGACAGGGCTCACCGGGTCGCGCTACAACACTTACAGTTGATCGAAACTTACGTGGAAGAGCACAAATGCTTACTCGAGCAACATTTCATCAAACTGGGCCGGCCGAGGAAGAAGGGAGACGTAACGAGAGAGCACAACGCCAGCTTCACGCGTTGGTTCAAGCAAAAGCAAATGGAGCTAGCAAAGAGGAAACCGCCATCTACGGAAGATGAAAAACTCATATTCTCCTTATCACGGGTCCCTCGCACAACGTAAAGACCTATCAGGCGTTCGACATGAACGGCTTCAGATTCTACACCGAGGAAAAGGACAAGATGTCGGAATTTCAAAACTCAGGAGTAACTATGCTATCATACGGCGATGAGGAGGCTACTGTCAAGGAAAGATACTTTGGAAGGATTGAGGACATATGGGAGCTCAACTACTGTGGACAGTTGGTGCCAATGTTCCGTGTAAGATGGGCCAAGGACGTCGTCAAAGAAGGCCGTATTTCACCACCATGGTAATACCCGATGCCAAATCGAAGAACGCCTCCGCGAAAAATGAGCCATGGGTACTCGCTAGCCAAGTTGAGCAATGCTTCTTCATTACCGACCCGTCGAAGCCTAGTCTGTTGTCGTGAGGAGGGGCAAGAGGAGCATCATCGGAATGGAAGGAGGCGCCACCGAGCAAGACTTGGACAACGAGCCAAAGATCGAGGAGGAATTCGACAAGTTCTTCGACATGCCTACTACTAGTACACAAACAAGGAAGACCTCCGTACCTAGGATAGGTTGTCCGTTCACGCGAAGAAATCTCAAGGTCACCGGCCTAAAGTTTTCAAACGTGAAGAAGGGAAAGAAGAGAAGCTAACTCGCGGAACCGAGACGAAGAAGAGACTTTTTTGGTGTATTTAATTTGTATGTGTGTGGTGAGAGACAATGGATGAATTTATATGTATGATCATGAATATTTATGACAATGCAAGAGTTATGTATTCAATGAACTAAATATGTAGGACACATATTGTGTGTATTTTTGAACCAAATTGAAGCAAAAATATTTGTAAGAAAAAAAGTTCAGCAAAAATTTTAAGTTCCAGGCCAACTATTTCTGTGGCGCATCCCTTCAAAAGATCGCCACAGAATCCTGATAATTCTGTGGCGCATCCTTCCAAACGTGCGCCACAGAAATGTTCTGCGCCACTTACATGTGGGCCCGCACCGCCCTGCCCCAGTTCTAGGCCATGTATTTCTGTGGCGCATCTCTGTTTGCCATGCGCCACAGAATCCTCATAATTCTGTGGCGCATGGCCCGTGGTGCGCCACAGAAATGTGCTGCGCCCACTTACATGTGGGCCGCCCCCGCGCTGCCTCTTCTTCCCCAAATTTCGCTAAGTGTCAAACCGCCCCGCGCGCGCCCAAATTTCGCCGTCGACGCCGTCCCTCGACCACGCCGTCGACGCGTCCCTGCGACCTCGCCGCGCCATCCCTGCGGCCTCGCCGCCCGCCCCTGCGACCTCGACCGCGACCTCGAGCTCGACGCCACCGTCGCCACCCGCGACCCTGCGCCTCGCCCCCCGCACACCGTCGCCACCGGCCCGCCACCTCGAGCTCGACGCCACCGTCGCCACCGCCCTCCACCTCGACGCCGACGCCGCCCTCGACATCCCCTCTTCCTCCCCTCCACCATCCCTTCCCGAGGTGCTTCTCCTTCCTTCCCCACTCCCTCCCTCCACACCCTGCACACAATGTGCTTGGTCAAATGCCAAACCAAAAAATTTCAAATTTTTCTAAGTTAAAGTTGCTGGTAGTTGCTAGGTGTTAAAATTAGGTTAGTTGATGTTAGGTTAGTTCTTAGGAAATTGATGAAAATAGTTGATGTTAGCTGCTAGGTTAGTGGCAGTACTAGGTTAGTGCTGTTAGCTGCTAATTAGGTTAGTGGCAGTTCTTAGGAGATGCATTTTTACTTACTGTTAATTAGGTTAGTGCTGTTAGCTGCTAGGTTAGTGGCAGTAGCTAGGTTAGTTGATGTTAGGTTAGTTTTTAGTGTTCTTGTGTGTGATAATCATGTGTGTTCTTGAATCTTGTGTTAGGTTAGTATGTATCCACTTTCTCCCCTGTTGGTGTGATGATGTGATGCTGTTGCCGGCCAGCTATGCCGCCATGATATTTGTGAAATGCTTGCAGGTACCCCGTGAGGCCCTTGAGATTGCCGGAACGTCGATTAACTCCGTTCCGGCAAATTCGTACTCCATATGTCCTATTTTTAGCAAAGGTCATGCCAAAATTTCGTGAAATTTAGCATGACTTTGCTAAAAATAGGACATATGGGTATTGCGGGCAATGCATGGGCCGGGTATCTTAGTACTAAATTAAGTGGTGCTCTTGTTATATTTGTTGTACTAATTACTTTTTGCCTCTTTTTAATGCAGTGGAAACATGTCCTCCGAGGCCGGCCCTTCTAAGGACATGAGCGTCGAAGACCAAGCTAGACAACTTAACGCACCGTTCTGGGAAGTGAACCGCCAAATGGAGGAGGAGGAGGCCGCTGCAATGGCTCGAGACGGCGATAAGGACTTTGTGTTAGAGGAGGAAGAAGCCACCACCACCGATGGAGATGCCACCACCACCACGGGGGTGGCGACCACACGGACGGCGGTGGTGGTAGTAACCCGGCCACTAAGAAGCTTAAGAAGCCGAGGAAGGACCGGACACCGCAAGCGGTCGGCACCGTCACAGACACCTTCACTACGGTCTCCTTAAGTGGCCAACCACTGGAGCCTAGGGACATCGCCAAAGGGTACAGCATGCAACTAGGGTGCATCCTCCGGAAACCGCATCGATCAACACGTATGACCTCAGGAGTCCGGAGAATGAGGCTTTGCGCAATGACCTCCTCAAGAAGCTTCACGTACGATATATTTTCCCGGATGATGGAAACAAAAAGGTGGACCAGTTCGCCATCACGAAGATGAACACCGCCTTGACAAGCTGGAGAGGCCGGTGAAGGCGAAGATTCTTGAAAAGGGTCTTAGCTGGGAGGAGATTAGTGCCAAAGAGCCGTACATCGAGAAAGACGAGTTCGATATATTCAAGGAATCCTTGTCATGTCCGGATGCTGAAAAATGGACCGAGTGGGGGAAGCAAATGCGGGCAATGAACTTAGGTAACCACCATTTGGGAAGCGGCGGTTACGCAGGAAAAAAGCCCGTTTGGGACAAGGAGGATGCCGAGGTTGCGAGACTTGGGAAAGAGAACCCCTGGCATAAAATCACGGACGAGCAAGTTAGGAACTTTGTTCGTTCCCGCTACTATCTGAAGCCGGGACGGGGAATTCGTTACCGACTACGAAGATGTGGCGGATTTCGAGAAAAAGCTGGTAAGGAACTTAATTGCCACGGATATCTCAAAGTCCATTTGCGTTGATTTCTACATGGGTTCACGTTTATTTTCTTTGTCCGCAGGAGGCTCAGTTGAAGATTGAGGCTGACCCGTGGGAGCACAACCTTCAACCGGGCGATGAACGAGTACAAGGGAGGGCAAGAGAGATGCGCCGACGTCAGCTGGCCGTGTGACCGCTTTGGTACGGCGATGAAGTTCACCGAGTACTACAGCACGGACACCGAGAAGAAAAAGGCGAGGAGGTACCCGGCTAAAGATAGAGCCGAGGTTGTCGAGCTAAGGAAGCAGCTGTCCGAGAAGGTGGACTCCAGCGTGGTGGACAAGCTGGTGGCCGACAAGGTGGACGAGAGGCTCCGGAATTTTTTTACCCCCTGCATTGGTGGAGGGATAACTGCTTGGCATGCGGGAGGTCAACAGGGGCCGATATACGTGCCCAGCTTCGCCGGCAGCACCTCCAGCAATAACGTGTCGCCGGTCCTGCAGACCCCACCGGTGCCCGCTACCGTGGAGCAACATACACCAACGCCGGAGAACAATGATAGGCCGGCCGCCGGCACCGGCGCATCTCCTTCTCCATTAGCCGAGATCAACGCCGTCACCAAGGTAATTAATTAGTATGTGTTGTGAGACAATGGAAACATATATATGTATGATCATGAATATGTATGATACATTGTGTGAGACTATATGCCTTATCTCATGGTGCACGCTATGTGTTGACTCCGTCTCCCAGGACACAAATGCATACTCCTGCTTAGGGTGGGGTCCGACGGCGAGTTGAAGGAAGCCGCAAGGGCCACAATCGTACAACCTTTGACCCCGCGAACTCCACACCGTCCGAATGAACGAGCTCTCAATGAAAGTAAATGTGAGGGAGGTAGTGCCTGAGTTCCGTGACATCGACCCCCCAAGCAACCTCAGGGAGCCGAGGCACACATGAAGCTTGGCGAATGCGGGAGTTGGATGCTGGAATGGCCGAAGACCCAAATTCGTCTTGGGAATGTTCTTCAAGGGACTAGGCGCACCGGCGCCACCTCGAGGCCCCCGATCATTCGGCCCCCGCCGAGGCGGACAAAGAAAATGTTGCGGATGAACCGGCGCCACAAGCAGCCATCACCACCACCCAGAAGGAACAGCCGGTCGCCGCCACCGCCAGCGGGAAGCTACCTCCACACGCCCCCCCCCCCCCCCCCCGCCGGCCGGAAGCCACCGCCGCCATCATCGCCCGCCACCACCAACCGCCACAAAATGTTGTTGGGAACGTCTTCACCGCAACCGTCCAAGGTTAGTTCTGACTCGACGAATATATTCCCCGACTTTCCGACTTTCCCGACTAACGGATGCATGTGCTATTGTTTATGTTTAGGACAAAGGCGTTGCACCTCAAGTTGGTGGCAACAACGACAATGACGACGACGACGACGAGAACGACAACGATATCAACGTCGATGAGTTCATCAACACTGGCGCCATCGCGGATGATATGTACATGCCTCTAGTGGATGAAGAACCCTTCCGCGACCACCAAACTCAACCTGCTCGTCCCACTTCATGCACACAGCGCCTGGCCTTCACCGACACGCCTCCTGATGCCGGCGATCATCAAGCTCAACCGGGTAACATTTTCACCCCTACCACACTGCAAGCAACTGTTAAAGCGGGTTCACTGCACCCCCACAATCCGCAGAGACGCAGAAGCCAAAGAAGCACAGGAAGAGAAAACAATCCGCAGAGCCAAGCCAGCTCCTCAGACCCGGGTCTTGAAGACAATGTTCATGCCTACCCGCGAGTTCATGAAGCTGGCAAAGCTATCTTGTCTGAGGACTTGCACCGTATTGCAGAAGGACGCATGCTTGCTTTGCAGGAGGTTGTCTTGTATCATGAGGTGACCCTTCTTAAAGAGAAGAACCCGAGTACCCGGCGTTCGCTCAAGGTGCCAAAAGAGATGGTGGACTTCGTCCGGAAGACCCCGCGGATGTGTTCTTCATAGCGTTCGAGGACATCTTCAACCTGTTTCACACCAAACGGCTGGACTATAACATGGTCCGCTATATGCGCTCGATCACGCGATGAAGATCCGGAGAGATGGTACCCCTACGTCGCGGTAGTGGATCCCTACTACATGCGCGACAGCCATCTGGTGCCAGGATCAAGGGCACGGGAAACGGCCAAGGAGTACCTCGTAGGGTTCTTCCTGGCCAACAAGCACAAGAACGCCCTTCTTCTGCCTTACTTTTTCGAGTAAGTACACATCCGCTAGCCACCGTCCTATCTTATGCCTTCTGGTACATTTCTTCCATCGCTGATCCTTTGTCCAACATTCCATTTCAATTGTGTTTGAGCAGGGACAAGTACTGCGCACTCATCCACGTAGCCCCGAGGTGGTCCGTTGCCACTTATTTTGACTCGGGAATAAATCCCAGCCGAGAGATTACACAGAATAAAGAGTGTTCTCGATGACGCTCTCGAGGCCTACGCCAAAAAGGGCGGTCCCTTCCATAAAAGTCGGAATTTTACACGGAGGACAACACACACAAGTTCTTGCATGGGATCCAATTCCATTGCATCAAGCAACTGGATCAGAGCGTGAAGGAGGCCTGGTATGCCCTCCATCACCTTAAAGGCCTTGTCCGGGATTGCGAGAAATCGAAGCTTCCATCTAATCTCGCAGAATACACCAAGACCGCGGATGAGCTCACCGATGCTGATATAAGACAAGACTTCCATCGCATCAAGCTGCACTTAACAACGATCATCATGGACGATGTCATTCACAGCTCAGGGTCCTTCCACTATCCCATAGGTAGGATGTATTATAAAAGAAAGCCTTGCTAAACATTACTAGATAGTGTGTACTTTTTGGAGGAAATGCATGTGTAGGTTATATATTATATATATGCTATGCTATGAAACCCAAATAGGATAGCCATATATTCCAACCATGACAATTGATTGATCGTCTTGCCTCTCTACTTAGATGAATAAATTATACTCTATGTATATCACTAACCAATATAGATTCCAAACCATCTTCAGGGTTGTCTCAGAGGGAGATCCAAGATCGACTAGAGGCGCAGAATGACACCAGGGAGTGGAGGACGAAAGGGGGCATTCTACCGTTCCCGGAGCCGCTCAAGAAGAGGAATCGATGATCATGCATGCTCCCCGCGCTCCTGCTCACCATCGTCGCCGATGT
This sequence comes from Poa pratensis, assembly GCA_947311845.1. Lineage (NCBI taxonomy): Eukaryota > Viridiplantae > Streptophyta > Magnoliopsida > Poales > Poaceae > Poa > Poa pratensis. Next base: position 156,618,120 of record CAMZMU010000063.1, read on the forward strand.
GTACTACATTTGATCCTAGTTAGGCGGTGAACACTTGGTTTGTAATGTGTAGTGTGAAATGATGAACTTTTTTTGTATCATAACTAATTGTGTAAACATTCGGCACTTTTGACTATGTGTATGTATCTCGTCACACTAAGTAATATGTGTGATAATAGTGATTAATGTGTGTCTGTTTATATACCGTCAAATATATCTGTATTTCTGTTTAAATCTGTATAAATCCTGTATATACCTGTATTTGTACAGCAAAAAAAATATGTGTATTTCTGTTCATACTTTCTGTGGCGCACGCTTTTTTATTTTGTGGCGCACCACTTTCTGGCGCATCTGTAGATGGTGCGCCACAGAATTTCCCTGTCTGGCCCCTGCCCCCATATTTCTGTGGCGCACCGGAGAGGGTGCGCCATAGAAAGTTGGATTTCTGTGGCGCATCCAGGGGGTGCGCCACAGAAATTATATTTTTGTGGCGAAGTTTCTGTGGCGCACCCAGCTTTTCTGGGGGTGCGCCACAGAATCTGTTTTTGGTGCGCCACTGTTAGTGCTTTTCCTACTAGTGATGGTATCCTCATTTTCTACACACTTAGCTACTGGAGGTGAGGGAATTAAAGAGGAGAGACATGGTGGTTTGCACATTACCAATGTATTTTTTATCCATTCCATAGTTTGTCTTGAAGTTTCTATATGTCCAATTATTTGAGTACAGAGGGAGTAAACTCAGGAGAGATGAAGGACACTAATCATCGGTACGTCCTAAAAAGTTGCATTGATTACCGCATTCTCAATTTCATGGCATATAAAAGTCATGTGCTCTCGATGAATAAATCCGAGTGGAGATAAGTTTTGGAGAACTGGAGGGATCGCACATGATGGTCTGTTTTCTTCTTCTGAAAATTGGACCTGGTATTGTAATCCTTCACTTAATCTAGCTATTGTATGTATTTATGGTTATTGTGGAAGAGGAAGGCATAGGCGTGTGCAACATAATGAAATGGGATGGTAACTTATAGTAAGTATTAAACTAATACACTAGCAAATTATTTCAAAAGTTCAAACTTAAAAGGGGCTAGGCATTACCGTGGGTTCTGTGTAGGCTGGAGAAACATTTTTTTTTCTTTTTAAATACTGTGTGAGTAGGGTCTTGAACTCGAGACTTTTGGCTCTAACACCTTATTAAAATGATGTACTATAGCCGGTTATCTCAAAAGTTCGAACGGATGAAATGGCTATACAACAGGAGGTGGCGTTTGGGGTAGTAGCTGCAGATGCACCTATTATGTAAACAATTTTTTTTTTTTTCAAAATGTCAAAACATTATAGAAAAATTCGGTCCACATTAGAACATTTTGTGTTAGCACAAAAAAATTCATGAAAACAAATATTTTTGGTGATATGTGCAAAACGAAAAAAATGTCTCGTATAATATCATTTTGGAGCGTCCGGATTTATCTTTTTACACAGGTCATTTTATTTTCTTTACGTAACTTTTTGCTAACATAAAATGTGTTGAAGTATGTCTGATTTTTTTTGAATTTTTGACATTTTAAATTATTTTTGGGCAGTGGGTGCATCTGCTACCCTTTATGGATTTCCGTATAAAACATATTTTTATTTCTTTAAAGCATATAGATAACACTCAATCATCTCAAGCAATGAAACAGATGGACAACTCTTTGTGAAGGCTATTATTGTCACAATCGATGAGGGTTCTGCTTTAGACGAAAGTCAGGCCCGTCTTTTACATGAATAAAACCCAAAGAATACAGCAATGGGAAAGATATAGGAAAATCTTTGCAAAAATGAATCGAACGAAAGCATGACCTATTTAACATGTTTTGAGTTATTTTAAGCACTCTATAGAAAGAGGATGCATGCCCTATTTTAACATGTTTTGAGTTATTTTACACTCTATAGAAAGAGGATGCAAAAATCATTGTAACAAATAAAAATAAAAATAACTCATTGTGCAACATGTTTTTTGTCTTGCAATTGTATAAGAATGGCTAAGCCAAATCTTAGCACACATATTAGCTATTTTGTATGGACCACCGTACTGAGGCATACAAACATTCTCTCTCAAATCCAACATCTTTTTCACACAAGACAATACTTCTTGAATAATAATTTTGGCCGACTTATCGTCATCTCAAGGAGATACATCCACTCAAGAGTTCACAATACATGATCGCATGTCACCACAATCGTTTCAATGCCAGTTGCTTACTTCACACAGCAGCACGTGCCGCATCGTCGGGCTTGCAGTAGCTCGGCAGCAGGTTATAACCTATCGAATAGCAGTAGAGCTGGCAAATAATATCGGTGCTAAAATAATCGGTCCTGCCTTTATCCACCGTGCGCAGCCTTTCGCAAGTATGCACATCGTCGTCACCGGCGCATCGCCGGTCGTACCTAAGCAACACGACGACGCAACCAACTCCAATATTTTCAGTTCACTGTAGTGCAACATAAATCACATGAAACATTTGTCTGGATTAACCAGATCGAGTTGCCTTACCTATGTTTCTTCCAGCCTCGGGAGTGGACAGGAGAGACATGGCAACAAGAGCCACCAAGCACAAAACTAGCCGTGCGTTGCCGCCCCTGGCACGCGCCATGAGGATAGTGGAGTAGCTATCTATTCCTTCGATGTTCTTTGAGAGTCGTTGCTGTTTCTACCCCGATCTATATATTTGCTGGTATTTATATGGAGGCATGAGGATACACTAGATTGCAGGGAAATATTTGAGTATAAATTTCTTGCGTAGAAGATCGCGTTTATCTCCTGTGTTAATGTTGCCTATTACGTACAGAGGCGCGCGATGATCTCCTTTATAATCATGTGATTAATTGGTTTGTGCCATTTCACCGATCCTCATATCTACGCTACTATAAATAGTTAGTGTGTATATGTACCTGTTGATCCTGTAACCAATGGGAAGACAAAATTGGAGTAATGACTAATACAGTACTCATATCCAGTGAAGTGGTATATATGGTTTACAGAGAAGACAAAAATTGTGTTTTCTCATTTCCTGGCCCGTCCATGAAATCTTCGACCACCAGCAGCTGCACCACCTCACAAACATGATCCTCGCCCTGGCTTGCAACAGCAGAGTACACCTGAAGACCAAAACAAGAATATCATCTGGTCGCTACAAAAAATCATGGCTACACTTTTGTAACATATATGATATGAAACGACTTGAATCATATTTCAGAATCTAAAAGTGGTGATAATCTAAATCAAACCAAGTGTAAGTGCCTAGTTTCTAGGACTTAGCAATTTAGCATCAAAGATGCACCAGAATGATACAACTTCAAAATTGCACCATAAAACTTTTCTGGCATTCAAGATTTCATTCTCAGCAGTGAACAGTTCACCAAATGCTGCCACGTCTAAGTTCACAACGGAGGACAATATAGATAGGAAGGCAGCAACCACCAGCATTCTGTCCAAATGCAACCAATGCAAACATATGTTAATAGAATTATAGAAGTTTGCAAAATGATCAAGGTTAAACAATTTCCACAATAACCACATGGAACAGTAATCGCTGGCTGCCTTATATATTGGGTTAGATTTAAAAATAGTTGTAAATCTGGGTAAGTCCAACAGCTGGATTGTGATCCGCAAACCATTGTGAGCTGCAAATAGACCAAGAAGATAGTTAGTACTTAGTAAGGAAGAATATGCAAATAAAAAATAACATAAACTTGGTACTCTAACAAGAATATGCAAGACAAGACATTTTGAATACAGAAGTTAAGTTGGGAATTATGATGCCCGCACACGAGCAGCGAATGTTTAATCTATGTTACATTAATTCTCTGTACCTTCCCAAAAGAAACTTCTCCAGTACTGATACATTCTCTTGTATATTCTGCATATCAAATAGTAGAGTACTTTCCGGTTTGAGCAGAACCATGAAGATTAAGCGCATGATCTGCACAATCCTCAAGACACGCTTCAGCTCTGTTTTTGCATTCTGGACCGTAGATTCATTGGGGCCCTCGATATACAGGTACAGCTTGCGTCGTTAGGGCCAACAATTCTGCCTTGAGGAATAAAGGCTCCCCTTGTAGTAATTGCCACTCCAGACGATTCCTGAATGGGAAGCAATGTTATCTTTGAGAGTAATCTTCCAGCGAGCATGTTGTGGGAAATCATTAATCTCAAGCTCAGCACGATAGTGTTCTGGAACTAGATGGCCCTGTCACTAGTAGGAAAAGGCCTACCGCTGGCGACGGAAATAGCCTACCGCTGCCGGGCGCCCCCACCGCTGCCGGGCAGGCGCCCGCCAGCGGTCATTACGCCAGTGGTAACGATTTACGCTGGCGGGGCGCCGTCCCGTCCGCCAGCGGTAAGGCTCGTTACCGCTGGCGGGCAGAACTTCGGCCCGCCAGCGAGAGGTTTGGCAGCGCTGGCGTGCAGCCTCGGCCGCCAGCGGTATAATTTTTTGAATTTCTTTTTTTCTGAAAATCGTATTCCAGCAATATCTACAGTACAGTAAATTCAAATACATGCGTCAAACAACAACAGAAATATAGACGACCAACATACAAATGATCAAAGTGCTATACATAGATACCTTAATTAGTTCATCACACATATATGCATCACAAATTAACCTAACACGACATAGTACTTAATTAAGCTAAAGTTCGATAAGGTAAACAACATGCATTAGTTCATCCTTAACCTAACTTGAAATTTAACCTAAAACTACTCATCGAGATGACCCCAGCATGAACTGATGTCGGATGAGTCGTCCGACCCATCGAGATCATCCCAGAAGCTCGAGTCCATGCTCGACGACGAATCGTCGCCGGTCTTCTTGCACGGCGGCGCTGCACTGGAGGGTCCGGCGACGTCGGAGCTCGCCTGCCTCTTCTTGTCCTCGAGGCGTAGAATCCAGCTCCGCCTGCACCAGATCGGGGCGGTTCTGGCGCAGCGTGTCCATCCGCCACTCGTCGATCTCGGCAATGCGGCGAGCTCTCCCCTCGGGCGGTTACGCCTCACCTCGTCTACGTCGACGATCTCCATGGGCGGCGCGAGGAACTCAGCCTCCGCCCGGTTCGGAACGTCAGGGAAGTTGAGCTCGGAACGCGGCCGTCCAAACCTCCAGGCTGCAACGTCGAATGCGCGCGCGGCGAGCTCCGCCGTGTTGAAAGTCCCATGTACCAACGGTGGCCGTCCACGGTGATCTCCGCGGACCAGCGGCCAGATGGGCAGCCACGGACGCCAATGAACCCGCTCATAGAGCGGCGGCGCGGCGGCATTCTCTGCATACAAGGTAAATAAAAAATGTTAAACAACAAATTACAGTACAGAAATTGTAATGAGATGAAACATAACAACATTTTAATCATCGACAACCTAATAAGAATACAAAACAGAACAACATTTCGGCCAAAGTCATGCCAAAATTCACGAGAAATTTTGGCATGACTTTGGCTAAAAATAGACATATGAGTACCCGAATTTGCCGGAATGGAAGTTAATCAACATTCGACAATCTCGAGGGTCTCTAAAGGTACCTGCAAACATTTGATTCCACAAAGTTGACTTCGTGGTTCCACGTCCATCTATAATAAGCTCCGCTACTGAAAGTCGATCTATAACTAGATATACTGGTACCAATGGCGACAGCAAGTTGATTATAGTATAACACACAGAAGATGAAAGTTGATTATACAAAGTCTTACGTTGAACCAGCAAGAGTCGTTGTACTTCTAGTATTGTATAGGGTACTTAATCATCTCTAACATATTTTGGATAAACTCATCCCGCAATCTTAATTTCAGGTGACCCCGAAAACTAGTTTGTAGCATGGCGTAGCCTCAGATAGAACAGATGCACGAAATTCATACTCAAAATTTAAATAAACGCTTCAGAAGGAGAGGAGGAGACGGGCAGCACCTCGGGACGGCGCGGCTGCGGAGACGGCGCGGGCGTGGACAGCGCGGGCGGAGACGGCGCGTGGACGACTCGGGCGTGGACGGCGCGGGCGGAGACGGCGCGTGGACGACGCGGGCGGAGACGGCGCGGGCGTGTGGACGGCGCGACGGCGGCGGCGAGACGTGCGGGGAGCGGCCGCGCGCGAGGAACGGCGGCGTCGGTGGTCCGAAGCGTCGGTGGTCCGGAGGCAGGGAGGGGGCGGCGCGGTTGGTGGGGGGCAGGGGGGATCGATGGGGATGGGTGGGGGGCGAATGGATAGGGTTAGGTGGGTGGGGGGGGGGGCGCGGCGGTGGATAGGGATGGTGCGCGGTGGGCCCGCCGACTAGGAGAGGGTTACCGCTGGCGGACAGCGTCTGCCGTCCGCCAGCGGTAATTTCTAGGGTTTTTTTTCCCTTATATAAAGGGCCAGGACAGACCCCAGATTTGCTATCAGTACCGCGTCACCACCGCGCCGCCGCCGCCCTTGTCCGCGCCTCTCGACGACCTCTCGCGCCCGTGGCCTCCGCCGGCGCCCCTCCACGCCTCCGTGGACCTCCCTAGTCCGTCCCCATGCCAGTGTCCGCTACCCTTTCTCCCTGATCCCCTCCTCCCCTCCGTATATAGGTTGCATGTACCTTAGGTGTTTGATCAAATTCCCCACTATTGTTTTTAGATCTCGGGCATATACTCGCGATGGACGCGGCCGGACACACCGTTGGACAATAACAACTCTGTGCGGGATTGGCTCCGCCGGGCTGGCACTGGGAGTTATCTTCCGGAACGCGTAGATTGGTGAGAAATCCGGGCGAAGTCGCCAACCCATCTTGTTTGTGGAGGTCGCGTGGACAGGAGCTTCCAGAGGGAGCCGGCCCCCGAGGTGGTACGTCGCTATATAAGGGAGGAGGATGCGCACGTCCGTCGCTACATGCATCTGTTGGATACGAGGTATACTAATACATGGCAGGCAATGCAAAGGAATCCTTATCATGCGAGTATTGACCCTGTGATGGTTCCTACTCTTTGGTGATCAGCGCTCCCCGTGATGCACCCCGCGGCCTAGTACGAGGCAGAAGTTAGTTAAATAAAAATGGCATGAGGACGATCGATCCAGCTGTAAACCGGAGATTTAAAAAAGATGTAACCGTGATACTTTTTGCATATTAATTTGATCTATGTGCTTTTGCATAGAGTCTTTTTATGTGTACTAGTTGCTATGTGAACTGATAAACTTTATTTTCGACGAAAGTTTCACAAACATTATTCACAAAAGCACTATCATGTAGAAACATCTACAAGTTTCAGTTCGATCAAAATGACCAAGTTATTCAATTCTCAACGCATAGTTTTGATATAAGTGCTCGTATTCGACACATAGATCTGTCTGATATACACTAGTAGAAACAGAGGCATTGGTGCGCCCCTTTAGTACCGGTTGCACAAAAACCGGTACTAAAGGGGGCATTAGCACCGGTTGTGCTTGGGCGCCAGCTAGGGCCCCGGGCGAGGACCTTTAGTACCGGTTGGTATTAACAACCGGTACTAAAGGCCTTTAGTACCGGTTGTTAATACCAACCGGTACTAAAAGGGTGCAGCCCCGCAGGCCGCGGTCAGTGGCCCCACGGCAGGCCCTTTAGTACCGGTTGGTAAATAAAACCGGTACTAAAGGTCCTGCCTATATCTTCCACCCCGGCCAGCTCCATTTTGGAGCAACTCGACCCCAACCCATTTTTCCTCTCTCCCAAGCTCTCCCAAGCTCTAGTCACCCATTTTTTCTCCAACATTTGTCAAGATTGGTGGCACCCTATACAAGGGTTAGCAACTTCTTCATCTTCTCTTCCGGCTTTTCAAGTTTAGCTCATTTTCGTGCAAGTTTAGCAAGTTTGATTTTGGTTGTGCTTGCAAGGTGTTTGATGAAATGACTAAGTTAGGGATTTCATTTGTTTTATATGCATTTTGAGCTCAATTGAAATATAATTTATGGTTTTATATAGTGTCGTCCCCCCCTGATCCTCACCGCCGTCGATCGCCCGCGCCGCTCCGTCGCGCCGACACCACCTCGGTGAGCCTCTTTTTTATCTTTTATTTTAAAAATTGTTAGTTATATGATTTAAATGCATAATTATTTCTTGTATAATTTTCTTATGTTTTTATATATGTATAGTGTCATGGTTTTGATATCCGTCCCCTTCGGCCCTCGTCCGGTCTATGATTCGGATGTGGTATATCTTTTTAACTATTTATTTTGTTTCGTGTTTATAACAATCATGCCGACCAACTTGACGTAGATATATTTTTATTTAGGAGGTAGTTGAACCGGAAATTCCGGCCGACCCTATTGTCGAGTATTTTAAAAAAGAAAACGACGATTTGAGAGCAAAATTGAAGATAAGTGAAGATCTTCGTCTCCAATGCCTAGAAGAGAAGATGGAATTGGACTTGAAGATTGCCGACATCGTTGATGCTCACGGGGTCGAGCTTGCCGACGTCGTCACTGCTCACGAGAGGAAGATGGATGCAATGCGCGCCAAGCTTAAAAAGATTAGAAAATATGCCATTAGTCAAGAGGCTTGGTATCATTATGCTGTTGGTTCAATAGTTACCTTGGTTGCGATTCTGATCGCATTTGTTGTTGGATTTAAATTCTTTAGATAGTTGTATGTTAGTTTCGATTGATGTATGTTTCGTGAGAACTATGTATTACATTTGGGCACTACTCTACTTTGATTTTAATGTGATGAACTTGTATAAATTAATTTGGTCACGTATCTCTATTCATTATTTAGCTGGTGTAATGGTTTTTGATATATTTATAATGTAGATGAGCCGAGAATGGATGTACGGTGATCGACGCTGTCCCGAGTTCATTGATGGCATGCATCGTTTTCTCGATGTGGTTAAGTTAAACAAGCTGAAGAATGGTTTTATGATTTGTCCATGTGATGAATGTCGGAATAACAGGAATTACCCGAGCGTAAGAACCATACACTCCCACTTGTTGCGACAAGGCTTCATGCCCAATTATTTTTGTTGGACCAAGCACGGAGAAAGAGGGGTTATAATGGAAAACCCTGAAGAAGAGGATGATGACAACTATCCCGTGTTCTCTGATGAACACGGTGATACTACAATGGGGGAAGACAAGGTCATTGTTGATCAGTCCGACGATGATGATCTTCGTCAGGTCATTCGTGATGAACAGATGAACTGCGTAACTGAAAACGAGTGGTCGAAGCTGGAGCGCATGTTAGAGGATCACAAAAAACCGTTGTACCCAAATTGTGAAGATGACCAGAAAAAGCTAGGTACCACCCTGGAATTGCTGCAGTGGAAGGCAAAGAATGGAATATCTGACAAGGCATTTCAAGAGTTGCTACAAATATTTAAGAAGAATCTTCCGAGGAATAATGAAATGCCCACAGCACGTACGAAGCAAAGAAGATTGTCTGCCCTCTAGGATTAGAGGTGCAGAAGATACATGCATGCATCAATGACTGCATCCTCTACCGCGGTGAGAAGTACGAGAATTTGAATGCATGCCCGATATGCGGTGCATTGCGGTATAAGATCGCGCGAGATGACCCAGGTGATATTGAGGGCGAGCCGAGCCCCAGGAAGAGGGTTCCCGCGAAGGTGATGTGGTATGCTCCTATAATACCACGGTTGAAACGTTTGTTCCGAAACAAAGAGCATGCCAAGTTGTTGCGATGGCACAAAGAAGACCGTAAGGAAGACGAGATGCTCAGACACCCCGCTGATGGGTCTCAGTGGAGAAAAATCGACAGTGCGTTTGGGGATTTTGCAGCTGACGCAAGGAACTTAAGGTTTGGTCTAAGTACAGATGGCTTGAATCCGTTTGGGGAGCAGCAGCAGTCATAGCACCTGGCCCGTGACTCTATGTATCTATAACCTTCCCCTTGGTTGTGCATGAAGCAAAAGTATATTATGATGCCAGTGCTTATCCAAGGACCGAAACAACCCGGCAACGACATTGATGTGTATCTGAGGCCATTAGTTGACGAACTTTTACAGTTGTGGTCTGACGAAGGTGTACGTGTGTGGGATGAGTACAAACAAGAGGAATTTCCCACGAGCGTTGCTGTTTGTAACCATCAATGATTGGCCTGCTCTTAGTAACATTTCAGGACAGTCGAACAAGGGATACAATGCATGCACGCACTGTTTAGATAAGACTGACAGTGCATATATAGGTAACAAGATTGTGTACATGGGGCATCGTCATTTCTTCCAACCGGCATCACGTAAGAAACGGAGGCAAGCACTTCAAAGGTTTGGCAGATATCCGACGAAGCCTACACGCCGTGATGGTGATGTTGTATATGGCATGGTCAAGGATTTGGAAGTAATATTTGGAAAGGGTCCTGGCAGTCTAAATGTTCCGAAAGACGCAAACAAGCGCGTACCCTTGTGGAAAAAGAAATCTATATTTTGGGATTTACCCTATTGGGAAATCCTAGAGGTTCGCTCTGCAATCGACGTGATGCACGTGACGAAAAATCTTTGCGTGAACCTGCTAAACTTCTTAGGCGTGTATGGGAAGACGAAAGATACAGCGGATGCACGGCAGGACCAGCAAAGTACGCACCACGAAGAGACAACCTGAATTCAGAGAAGTATCAAGGTACTTCCAGCTACGCTCTTACCAAAGAAGAGAAGGAGATCTTTTTTCAAGTCCTGAGCAGTATCAAGGTCCCGTCTGGCTACTCGTCGAATATAAAGGGAATAATAAACATGGCAGAGAAAAAGTTCCAAAACCTGAAGTCTCATGACTGCCACGTGATTATGACACAATTACTTCCTGTTGCATTGAGGGGGCTTCTACCGGAAAACGTTCGAGTACCCATTGTCAAGCTATGTGCATTCCTGAATGCAATTTCTCAGAAGGTAATCGATCCAGCAACTCTACCAAGTTTACAGACGGGTGTGGTCCAATGTCTTGTCAGCTTTGAGTTGGTGTTTCCACCCCTTCTTCAATATTATGACGCACCTCATAGTTCACCTAGTCGAAGAGATTTCCATTCTCGGTCCTGTATTTCTACACAACATGTTCCCCTTTGAGAGGTTCATGGGAGTCTTAAAGAAATACGTTCATAACCGTGCTAGGCCAGAAGGAAGCATGTCCAAGGGCTATGGAACAGAGGAGGTCATTGAGTTCTGTGTTGACTTTCTTCCAGATCTTAAGCCCATCGGTGTTCCTCAATCGCCATGAGGGGAGACTGCGTGGAAAAGGCACGCTAGGAAAGAAAGCAACAAGAAGTATGGACGGGCATTCTTTCACTCAAGCACACTACACAGTTCTACAAAATTCCAGATTGGTGGCTCCGTATATCGTGGAACACATGGATATTTTACGCTCAGAATACCCGGAGAAGACTGACTTCTGGATTAAAGAAAACACGTGGATACTTTCGGCAGTTGGTTGCGTACACATCTCATTAATGACAACACTGTTGGACAAGAGCTATACTTGTTGGCCAAGACCATCTTCGACTATATTGACTTTCCAAGGGTACGAGATAAATGGGAATACATTTTACACGGAAACCCAAGACAAAAAGAGCACTAACCAAAACAGTGGTGTCCGCTTTGATGCAACAAACGATGATGGAACAAAGGACACATATTATGGTTGCATACAGCAGATATGGGAACTTGACTATGGACCTTATTTTAAGATCCCTTTGTTTCAGTGCAAATGGGTTAACCTGTCATGCGGGAGAGATAGACAAGCGGTACGGAATGACTACAGTGGATCTCAAAATCTTGCGTACAAAACCGAGCCATTCGTCCTAGCCAATGATGTGGCTCAGGTTTTCTATGTGAAGGACATGTCTTCCAGACCGAAAAAAAGAAAAGATAAGCAAGCCGGTACATCATACAATGAGCCAAAGCGCCACATAGTTCTTTCAGGAAAAAGAAACATCGTGGGAGTGGAGGACAAGACAGACATGTCAGAAGATTACAATAAGTTTGCTGAAATTCCGCCCTTCAAAGTGAAAACTGACCCAAGCACCGTGTTAAATGATGAAGATTGTCCATGGCTACGACGCAATCAGAAGAAAGGGACACACAAGAAGAAAAAGTGAACACTAGATAGGGATGTTGTTGCTGATGTGTAATAATGTATTAAACCTTTTATGTAACTATGTCCTGAAAACTCAGAAGAGAGATCTAAACGGTTGCAGGACGTAGCTAGGGAACCCGAATATATGAGTAAACCTGGGAAACAAAACACACGGTTTCTCCTAGCTACAGCCCGACACTGATTCACGGTCGAATGTCGTTGCATTCAGTGTCGGGCATAGCTAGGAAACCCGAATGTTTTGTGTTTGAGCGCCACTTCGATCCAAGCAGAGGTAAGACGTCTCTGATGATCTACAACCGTCCGGCAAGACGTCTCTGATGATCTGCAACCGTTTGGAACGGTCGCAGGTCATCAGAGACGTCTTGCCGCTGGTTGCCCAAAGATGCCTCTCCGAGTGACGATGGAATGTTTTGTGTGAGTGAGTGAGTGACGCTGGAATTCCGGGAGGTGGGCTATATATAGGGTCATGTGGCTCACGAAGTGGTCGTGATACTGCTGATCCAACAGCTCACAATCCTCAAAAGAAACACACCTCTGATCCAACGTCTCACGAGCGCTTGAAAGAAACACACGATCCGTGTGCTTCTTTAGTACCGGTTGGTAACACCAACCGGGACTAAAGTCGGGCTCACCCCTGATCCAACGTCTCACAAGCACTTAAAAGAAACACACCGCTGATCCAACGCTCCCAAGCGCTGAAGAAACACACGATCCGTGTGCTTCTTCCTGATCCAATGGCTCACAAGCGCCCGAAAGAAACACACCGCTTGATCCAACGGCTCCCAATCGCTGGAAGGAAACACACGATCCGTGTGCTTCTTCCTGATCCACTGGAGAAGGTAGGCAACTTAATTCGATCCCGCCACCGTTTCCCGCCCAAATATTTCCCGCTATCGTTCCCCCCAAATGCGCCACCGGTAGTTCTATAAAACCCAGTCGAAGGTAGGCATGGTACTCACTTGAGCGCAAGCATGGTGTGTATGGTCCTTGCGAGAAGTGTGTGTCCGGGTTTCACATTTCCGCATCCGAGCATCTCGCCAGGCTTTCGAGCAATTTAAGGTAGATGGTAGGTAGTTCCAATTGAAGAAATTTTGCACACTGAGAGTCATCGCGCTTTGCTCGGGCGAAGCTATGCCGTGATGGTTTCCGTACAGGACCCCGCTCCAAATTCGTGCAGAAATGCTCACGCTTGCAGAGAAGTTTGACAGGAAAGTTACGAATAGTCCGTTCTACGAACTGAAGCTGACCGTGATTCGTACGGTCGTTCCTGTCTCTGGGTAGTTGACAAGCGATGATGACGATGATTTCATGCCGTCGTCAAAGGAAAGGAGGGTTGAAACACTGAGCAAGAAGGCTGAAGCTTCGTCCAAGGGCAAAGTCAAGAAGGCAGAATCTTCGTCAAAGGGCAAGGAAGGCAAGAAGACAGAATCTTCGTCAAAAGGCATTGATGGGAGATAGGTAGAGTCTTTGTTTTACTTGTGTTGTATCGTAATTTCAAGTTGTACCTTAATTTGTTCTATCCAGTATTTAGAACTAGTGAAGTTGTAACGTAGATGTCTAGTTGTATGTTAAATCGTCACTGCATAAGACGTTGACCGCACATCGGATTTGTATCTTGGTTCACACGGTTGCGAAGATGGCGGCCGGCTTTTGGAGATTTGTCCTCTGTTCCTCTCTTCGTCGCGGTTGGGTTTGCTCTGACCTTTCTGCGGAGGTACTGGAGGTGTGTGGCTGCTCCCGCGGTGGTCGTCGGTTGCGTGCTCGCCTGAAGAGGATTGAATCGGGGCGTCGCCCCCGCCGATATGGCTTTCCTCCGTCTTCAGATCTCGGCGTCCGCGTCGGGTGACTACTGCGGCGACATCACCTGGTGGCAGTAGAAAAAAAGAGAGAAAAAACAAAATAGAAACCAAATAGATATAAAAAACAGAAAACAAAAGAAAGAAAAAAAACCAAGAGAAAAAAAATACAAAAACCCATTAGTACCGTTGTAAATTACAACCGGTACTAAAGGGCTTCTTCGCGCGCGAATTTTCGCCGCGGCCCAAAACACCCCTTAACACCGGTTGTAGTCTACAACCGGTCGTACCGTTGTAGACTACAACCGGTGTCTTTAGTACCGTTGTAGACTACAACCGGTGTTAAAGGTCCGTTTGGCTGCAGTTAAGCAGGGGATCGAGGAATCGATCCCCAAATTCGCCTAAGTCCTCTCGACGCCGACGACGCGCGCCTCCTCGCTCCTCGACGCCGGCGAAGCCCTGCCACGCTCCGGCGAAGCTCCGCCGCGCTCCGGCCGGCCTCCGCCGCGCCCCCGCCGTCGCCGCGTCCTTCGTCGCCGTCGCCGCGTCCTCCACGCACGGCCGCGTCCTCCACATACGCACGGCCGCGCCCCCGCCGTACGTCGCCGCGTCCATCGACGCCGCCGCGCCCCCGCCGTCGCCGCGTCCTCCACGCACGGCCGCGCCCGTGCGCCAACGCCGCCTGCACCACCCGCCGTCCCGCCGCCTCGCCCGTGGTCCGCCCTGCTCCACAGAGGTATTTTTTTTGTTATTACTTTTTTTATTACTGTTTTTAGTTAAGTTTTAAATTTTGTTTAGCATTTTTAGAATTTGTAGCAATTTTGTAGATAGCAAATATAGATAGCATTTTTTGTAATTTAGTACTTTTGTAGTTTTTGTAATTTTGAATGAAAATTCCTGTTTAAAATGAGTATGAAAATTTGTTAAACGACACTTGTGTATGAAATTTTAAAGTTTAATTAGATTGTTTAAAATTTGTGTATGAAAAATGTTAAATGACACTTTACAATTATGCAAATTTTTGTGTTGTTGCCCATTTTTGTTAGTTAGCATTAGTAAAAATAAAATTGTCAAGTTAGAAATATTGTCAAGTTAGAAATATTGGCAAGTTAGAAATATTGTAAAGTTAGAAATATTGTCAAGTTAGAAATATTGTAAAGTTAGAAATTTTGCTAAGTTGAAATATTGCTAAATTCAAATATTGCTAAGTTTCAAATATTGTTAAGTTAGAAAATTGTAAAGTTTGAAATATTGCTAAGTTTCAAATATTGCTAAGTTTCAAATATTGCTAAGTTTGAAATATTGTAAAGTTTGAAATTTTGCTAAGTTTGAAATATTGCTAAATTTCAAATATTGCTAAGTTTCAAATATTTTAAGTTAGAAATATTGTAAAGTTTGAAATATTGCTAAGTTTCAAATATTGCTAAGTTTGAAATATTGTTAAGTTTGAAATATTGCTAAGTTTCAAATTGCTAAGTTAGAAATATTGTTAAGTTCGAAATATTGTTAAGTTAAAATATTGCTAAGTTTCAAAATGACTGGCCTAAGTGGATCACTGCCTTGCCTAAGTGGCAAGCCTATGAAGACGAGCTGCGAAAACAAGGATCCCTCCAGAGACAGATGACTGGCCCGACAGGTCAAGTTCTGGTTGTTCGTGCATGGGGCAGTGTTGCACCCAAAAACAGGGCTGATTGTTGCAAAGGGAAAATGGCGGAGAAAAATTAGAAGAGTCATCAGAAAAATAAAAAATGTCATAGCACTAGTCAAGGAGGGAAAATTTGTTCCCGATAGAGAGAACGACGAGCTTTCACAAGCCCTCGGAATAAAGAACACTGGGGGCGATGTCGAGCCAGAGGAGGCGGGGTTGGTTTTCTTGAAGGGTTTCCGGAAGACGTTGCAACTATAGAAAACATTGCAGAAGTAAGAAGAGGAGCGGAGAGGGTTACTGCATTAGAACGCACGGTGCAGGATGTGCAGAAGTAACTGGCCTCAATGACCCAGACCAGGGAATCTCAACTGCGAGTAGAAGATCCTGCAGGCGATGCCTGCCCATCTCAGCGAAAAGTAGCGTGGTTCCACGCAGCTACAAGATCCTGCAGTTGATGAACCAGTTGTTGAACCATCGGCGGCTACTACCCCGTGGATGATATCACGGAGAAGACAAATTGTGAGTTACATGCGCCGATGATGAACATTACTTATCCGGTGGCGACTGGCTATGCTTTACGACATCAACCTGGAGAAACCTTCCATTTTGGTGTGATTCCGCTGATTGCTCGTGTCGGGGTCACGAAAGTTATGCCGGATTCAACGCAATACTCTTGAATTTCCTGGAGCTGAAGGCGAGAAGACAATGGGAGAAGTTAGTTTGGTATCGTTCTATGGAAGAAGAAATACATCAAGTTTCCAGACTCGGAGCCAAGGCCACCGACTCCTCCCGTTAGACATTCACCACATCAAAGTACACCCGCCTCCCCCCACGAAGTTTGGGATCCCGCCGCGAGTCCATCTCCCGCGCTGTCCCGACAACCCTGATGCGCCCACTAGTAACTTGACAAAGCGAAGCTGTTCCCGTCGTCCACCCCTGTCAAGAAACGTGGAAAAAGTGTACGGGCTCCTGAGAACCCCAAGGAAGTCAAGGCTCCTGAGAAGTTAACTTCTGAGATGACTCAGCAGGAAATAGCTGAGAGCCTACGTGAAGGGTCGAGAGCCTTTTAATGAGCAGAAAAAGAAGGAAAGATGAGGCAAGACTGACCCCATAAAGGAACTTCTGAAGACTATACCAAATGAGGTAAAACATCAAACCGTTGACAACCTATATGACCCTCCACCTCCGCCCATTTCAGACTACGAGCGAGGTATTGACAAGGTACTTTCCTCGCAGAATGAGCAAGAGAAATTGTGCGGGAAAGGAGTTGCCCACCTCGAGAACAAGAAGCACAATCGCTCGCCCCGCTCATTGTACCTTCTGAAACTCGGGAAATCGAGCATGGAGAAGTTGTCCTTGGCGACTCAGGTTACCCCATGGCAAGATTGCCCACGATTTGATTTTGAACTCGGGCTGCCTATGGTGGAAAATCCGAGCCAGCTAACAACACAGTTATGGAATTTGAATCGCTGGTACATGACGGCCGCAAAAGAAGGGAAATTCTATCTCATGGCGGCGGTTAAGGAACAACACTACTTCCGAGAATATTGTGTGCATGTTGAGTTCCGAGAACTTTTTCAGATGTACAATCAACGTGCTCTCGACAATCTCTCATCAGCTGCTATTGTCTGTAAGTAATTTATTCGTGTAATTTAATTATCTATAGTTATAAGCTCTCGTTCATTGCTTGTAATTATCGTCACAAAATTCTTTTGTACGCTAATTATGCAGAATGAAGATACGTGAATGCAGACTCGAAGGAATCTGGGACATTGGTTTCATTGACCCGATAAAGTTCAGTCAAGACCGTGGATGAAAATCCCGTGAACACAGAGAACGTTTTGCTAACGTTCTTTAAGCGACAAAGTACCAAAAAGGAAATACTATTTCCTTACAACTTCGGGTGAGTTTTACTGTCTTCTCACATTCTATTTTGCTTCCCCGATATAAAGTGTAATCGATAAGTTCTGAATACCTGCGTATATAAACG
The DNA here is from genome assembly GCA_947311845.1 of Poa pratensis. NCBI lineage: Eukaryota > Viridiplantae > Streptophyta > Magnoliopsida > Poales > Poaceae > Poa > Poa pratensis. The sequence continues at coordinate 156,635,595 of CAMZMU010000063.1, forward strand.
TGCGCAGGTTCCACTATATTCTGCTAATCATTAGACTCGAGGAAGGAGAAGTTGAAGTCTGGACTCCTAAGGAAAGATCAAAATGAATACAAAAGCGTGCGTCTAATGCTCAAGAGGTAATTTCAATCGCACTATATCAGCCTCTTTCGTTCATTTCCGGATATCAAAAGTATAAGTAATAACTACTCAATTCATTTTCTTTTCCGACAGGGTTTACAGAAAGTTCAAAGCGGAAGAACGCGGTGTATGGCCAGAAAAGCTGGAGTTCAAGTCTAACAACGTAAGTACAACTACGTGTATCTTTCTAATACCATTATCATTTTCTTGATTATTATTTGATTAAATTATATTCTTGTATATATAGTGGTGTCTGCGACAACCACAGGGACAGAACTATGTGGATACTACGTTTGCGAGTACATTCACACGAAGGTCAATGAGAGAGTCAAGAGTGTAAGAAATCGAGAGGTACTTGAACATCATACACTACTTTTATTTTGCCACCATGCATCAATTGTGTTTAGTTTCGATCATAGCTGATTTTATTTCCTTCTTTTAAAGATGTCAAACAAGCGGAGCCAGCTCCTACCAGGCAACCGCGTAAAAGCTATTGCGGAGGAATTGGCGGGATTCTACTTACACATGTCATAGATGAACACGGTGAATTCTACTTTGACGAAAGACCACCTCCACCCCCTGCAGTCGATGCTACAAGGGAACCGCCGGCAGTCGATGCTACAAGGGAACCGCTCCATTGTAATAATTAGGAGTACTTAAATTTATATGTGACGAGAGTACTTTGTATGTGTATAATGACTACTTATATGTGTAGTGAGTACTTTATACGCGGTCTCCTCCGAAACCCTGAAAAATGAGCGAAAAGGAAAAAAACAGAAACCCTAAACCCCGAAAAATAATCGAAAAGAAAAAAAAAACCAAAACCCCCCTGAAATAATAAGCAAAAAAAGCAGGAACCTTTAGTACCGGTTTGTATGAAAAACCGGTACTAAAGGTCCTGAGGGTCGAGCTCGCCTGTGCGCCCACGTGAGACCCTTTAGTACCGGTTTTATTTAGGTGCCGGTACTAAAGGGTTACCCCTTTAGTGCCGACCCTTTAGTACCGGTTGTGTGGCCGGTACTAAAGACCATCTACAACCGGTGCTAGAGGTGGGTTCTCTACTAGTGATAGGAAGCAATGGTTCCTAAGGAAATTTATAGATTGTTTAATAAATATAATTTTCCTACTTATTTGTATTACAGGCTAACTTAGCGCTGGCGGACGTTCTAGTGTGCCCGCCAGCGGTACGGAACCGATCGCTGGCCTACGGTGCACTCTGTCCGCCAGCGATACTGTCTCCATTTTTTTCCCCGGATGAGCTCATCCGCTGCCACTACCGCTGGCGGGCACTGTCTTGCGTAGTTTGCGCCGCCTCCTCCCAGATTTCTACTCCTACCGCTGGCGGGCGTTCCTAGTGTCCGCCAGCGATACGTCCAGAACCAGTGGCGACACGAAAACCCACCCGCCCGCGGTCGTAGCGCTGGCGTACGAAACTGTTGTCCGCCAGCGGTACGCTGGTGGCTATAAGCCTTTTCCTACTAGTGTGTATCCTTGCCAGATTTTGTTTTAAGTTCCTTGCAGCTTCAAGCGCACGTTCTGTGGCACTACTGCTTTGCTGGTTAGGTGTAACATGTAGAGGAAGCAGGGAGCCTGCCGCTGTTACTTGCTGACCGGCAATACTAGCAGCCCTGGCTGCAGCTTGAGCAGCAGCAAGGCCTCGTGCTGCAACGTCATCTCCCTGCCTGCGTACACCTTCTTCCTCGTCGGAATCTGACTGTGAATTGTCGTCTTCGTATCCATGTTCCCTCGCCTGAGCATTTCTCGCGGATCGCCATGCTTCCTCCTCTTTTATGTTGAACTTGTGACCGCTTCCGCCATATCCTGTCCCATGGGCATGCTCTGTTCCCTGCATCAACTTTGACATAAATCGATCCGCTAAGGCTTTCAGGTCCTCTGGAATGGCATGTTCAGATAGCTCCAAAGCTTTAACGAGATCCGGCGCATAGCGTTCCTCTTCCCCGGAGATAAAAGTCACAGCACAGCCTTTCCTACCAGCGCGACCTGTTCGCCCAACACGATGAACATAGTCCTCATAATGGTTAGTGACATCGTAATTGACAACAAGCTCAAGATCTTTCACATCTAAACCCCTCGCAGCAACACTGGTAGCAATCAGCAAGCTACATACATTACCCTTGAAGTCAGCAAGAGTTGATTCACGGTCATTTTGGTCCTTTCCACCGTGTAGAGATAAACATGGGTATCCGTGCTGGAACAGCTCCTTCAGTAGTGAATCACATTTATCTTGCGAATGTACAAAGACAAGAATTTTCCCCTTTGTAAACCACTCCCCGAGCAACTCCAACAATCTGAAGAACCTTTCACTTTCTGGTCGCACCTCAACCAGCTGCGTGATATCTTTGTTCACGACACTCCTCCCACCCATCTGAATCTCAACGGGCTTCGTCAGCACCGTACGTGCCAATATCTCCACAGGCCGTGGAAAAGTGGCGGAGAAAAGGACAGTCTGCCTATCCGGACGGGTGTTCTGAACTATCCGAGTAATCTGAGGTTCAAACCCCATATCAAACAGCCTATCGGCTTCATCCAACACCAGGAACGACACTCTTCTAAGGTTTGTAATCTTGCCACTGCTAGTGCAGAGGATGTCAATCATCCTGCCCGGCGTACAGACAACAATCTCAGCACCCCTCTTCAGTTCACTGATCTGCTGAGCAACCCCAGAACCTCCATATATAGGAACACATCTGATGCCAAGCACCTTAGAGAACTTCTTAATGTCTGAATATATTTGCACCACAAGCTCCCTCGTAGAGCCAAAATGAGCCCAATAGGGCCATCCCAGGCACAAGAGGTGGTTGATCCTTGACATGCCTGAGCATCGGCAGCACAAACGCCAGAGTCTTGCCAGAACCAGTCTTTGCAACCCCTATGCAGTAGCGTCCGCTCATTATAATCGGTAGAGTCTGTGCCTGTATAGGCATCGGTTTCTCAAAGCCAAGCTTCCTGATGGTGTCAAGCAGCTTACTCGTCAGGCCACTCTGTATCCACATCTTTATCGGCTTGGGAACGTCTTTCCCGTGCACCTTGAGCTCCAGCAGCTCCCGGTAGGCTGTCGCTTCTTCAGCTGGCATCCTTGTGATATCCTTCGTCTCAATGTAGAAATTCTTCCGGAATGGCTGGTAATCGATCTTGGAATGATCAACGACAACCAAGGTTTCGGTTACCGGCCGGAATTCCGCGGTAACCGGCCGGTAACCGGATTTATCGGACCCCCCGGAATTTGCATATATCAGATGAAAAATTTCGGATAGTCAAATTTGAAACAAATTCGTGCTCGAAAAATTTAAATTTCAAATTTTTTCGATGTTTTAAGTTTAAATCCTAAATTCTTGCCAAAATTTTGGGCCGGATATCGGCCCCCTCCGGAATTTTTTTTGAACCGATATCCGAAACCTTGACGACAACCAGCTTCTCTGCCTTGGTCTTCTTGATACGTTTTATGAACTCTGCATCATCCTCATCATCCGGTCCTGCAGCCTCGTTGCTATCACTATCGTCATAATAGGAGTCTGAGTCGTCCCCTTGCATAAATCTTCCCATTCCCTTCAACTTCGTTTCATGGGCAGCAAGCTCGCTCTCCAGCTCTGGCATGCAACACCATGGAGTTCATAAACGCATCGAGGGATCGATCTCATCCTCCTCCGTGTCAGCACCACAACAGCAATCATTAACCCAGTAAGGCGAGTCAGCATCCATGCCACTGGTGCCTGCGCCACCACTCTCCTCCGGCTTCTTTGCGTCCTCCTCGTCCGAATCCTCACCATCCAAGGTCCACTTCTTCCCAGACTTGGCTTCACCATCAGCATCAATGGTGGCTTTGGCAGCACCGCTGGCACCATCCTCCTGCTGCTGCTGCTGCTCGCGCAGTTTTTTCTCCTGCCACTCCTTAACGCGGCGTCGACGGCGGAGCTCCCTCTCGTCGTCGAGCTGCTGCTGTTCTTCCTCCTTCTGCTGCCGCCTATGTGCCTCCTCCTCCTCCTCTTCTCTGGTCGGTGGCGCCGCCTCCGGCTCTGCATCAGCATCACCACGGTGGCGGTGCGAGGACCGGTGGGGGCGCTTGCGGTCGCCGGACGACATGTCGGCAGCGGCGAACGTAAAGGACCGGCGGGCGGAAAGACAACCCTAGACGCGTTGGAACGGAGAAAATTGACTTTTTGTTGTTAAATAAGTTGCCGTGACTTTGATTATGTGTACAGAGTTGATCGGGGCAATTGATGATAACCCCCAGTTCGCGCGCCTTCTATCATATGCTCCCCTTGTGTCACTGACATGTGGGGGGGCATATGATAGAAGGCGCACGAACTGGGGGGGTTATCGTAGATTTTGCCGAGTTGATCCGGCTGTGATTAAATCTCCACCGGGGACTAGTTTGTGAAAAAAGGAATTACAAGGTCCTTGGGGAACTAGACCCACGCACGTTCGAGACTCCTCGTTATACGGCCAGATTGATCGTGCGATTGCTAGTTTCTTCGCCCTGTCCCTCGTACGCGCCGCCGCCGCCTCCTCTCCCTCGTAGGCGTCGCCGCCGCCGCCTCTAGCGACCGTCGGCGAGTGGAACGGAGCACGACTGAGTGCCAGGTTACCCAATCTCCTCTCTCTCGTTTTCTCGGCTCTCTCTTTTTCCTGTACACCACAATTGATTTGAATAAATCTGTTGAACCTAGGTCTGTGACATGATTTTTTTCTGAAATTGACAGGCATCAAGGAGTAGGGGGGTGACTATGGAATCGATTACTAGGTAAATCATTATTTTACTTCTTATGCTATTTCGTTTTTTGTGCTATTGATCTGCATTATACGTGAGTGCCACCGGTTGTGAGATTGATTTACCTCATTGTCGTGTAGGGATAACAATGATCCACAAATTGGTAGTTCTTTTGATGCATCAGCCTCGGCAACCTCTGGTGGGGTGGATTGGTCAACTCTCTTGATTGAACAAGAAGAAATAGATGATTACACTGTTCATGTGGAGGAAGATACAATGTATAATCTCCTTGGTCTGAAGGAGGAGGATGTGTCGGTCGCGGTATTGCGCCAGGCTGCTAATGATGCTAACGCTGATGTCAATGTCTCGGATATTGATGGCAATGACACTGAGAGTGCAGCCTTACCTGTTGATGATCACGCACCTGAGCAGGAGCAGTTCACTTTCTTCGATAGGGATAATCCAAAGATAGAAGTGGGTGATACTTTTCCTTCAATGGATAGCTTCAGAATGGCAAGCGACTCTAACCAGGGGCAAGACGGGTCTGTTTGGAGGCTAAGTACAGTCCATCAAGCCATACGGTAACTTTTGATATTTTATTAAAGATAAATGAACTTTGTATATATTATCAAAGTCCCACCAACTTAGTAACATATAATCAAATTCCTCCCGGATTGGGTGCGACGTCTCTCCTGCCTCTCCATGTAGCAATCTATTACTCTCTTCCCGTTTCATCTACTCCCTCCGTTTTAAAAAAGATGACTTGCATTTGTCAAAAAGTGGATGTATCTAGACATGTATATGTCTAAATACATCACATTTTCCACTAGTGGAATTCATCCTTTTTGAAACGGAGGGAGTAACTGCTTCCGTACGAGATGGGATCCCTCTGACTCTAACATGAGCAGCGAGCAGCAGCGCGGCGCCGTCGCCCGTCGACGCTGGAGGACGCCACACTTACCGCCTCAAACGCTCATGCCAAGCTTCTTGTTCCACATGTGATATGTCCATGTGCAATGCCTCTCCATAGAAGGATGAGATCAATGCGGCGATCAAGAAACTACATGAGGCTCTGAAAAAGAGGAAAGGGTGATGAAGATGCGTCAATTCTTTTGTAAGTTTTATCCCTTTCAGCCCGGAACAAGAACAAGTTTGTATGACGTACTTGTGCAAATACAGTATTATCTTTCAGTTATGAATCAGATATTTGAATTATGTTACAGTGATATGTTAATTTGGTCAAGTGAGGTGTCACTACAGGAATGGGGATCTATGCCGAAGGCCAAACCGTGTGCCGACGGTTTTTTATCGGGGCCGTCGGCATAGGTCCCGATGAGGCTAGCCCGTCGACAAAGCCGTCGGCATAGGATATGCCGTCGGCATAGATTTGACACAGGGGCTGTGCCGACGGCTTTGCCCTCAGCATAGGTAAGCCGTAGGCATAGCTCTTTTCCCTATTTTTCATCTAATATGAAATAATTCATATCTTTAAATCCATAAATTTAAATTTAACAAATAAAATGTCTAAATCGATTAGAAAAATTAGAGGAATCCAAATATGGCATCCATTTCATTTTTTCTTCATGTATATGACATTTTGCAACATATTTGTGGTACTTTCTTGTTAAAAAAAGTCATTTTTGGCACTTAAAAATTGGAAAATGATATTTATAATAATATTTTAAAAATTGTTTTTGGCAACAATGTTTGACATACCAAGACACACCTAGGTGTCAAATGTGGACACTTTATCACAAATCATGGCACTACGGTCATTTTGACCATTTTTAAAAAAAATAAAAGAAAGTGAAAAATGCTCAAAAAATGAAATCCTTTGGCACGTACTCCTTTTATGTGTACTAGTTGATAGGAAAAATGATAAACATGATTTTTGACAATGTTTCCAAAAAACTTCTTCACAAAAAGGTCTATCATCTATAAACATGTATAAGTTTCGAGTCAAATGACCTAGATATGAGCATAACCGTGCCATAGTTTGTGATAATGTGGCCATATTTGACACATAGGTGTGTCTTGTTATGACAAACAATGTTGCAGAACTAAGTTTTTTCAAATTATGTTTAGAAATATCATTTTTCAATTTTTTATTGTCAGAATGACATTTTTTGTGAAACAAGTACAACAAATATAGTGCAAAATGGCACCTATCCAAATTTCACACAAAGTAGGCCATATTTTATTGATAATCTAACAATATTAGTAATTTTCTCGGTTTCTACCTGATTTCGCCTATTTAAATGACTTTATGCCTATTTTCCGAAAGTAATTCAATTTTGAACTACAAGTGTGTGATCGTTTGCTCTGAAAATTTTACAAAAATAATTTTAAGATACACCAGTAGTGGTTATATGACAGAACCATCGATAGTTTTGAAAAATGGGACCCTTTGAATGAATAGGCACGACGACCATTTTGACCGTTTTTTCAACAAAATAAAAGAAAGCGAAAAAATACTCATAAAATGAAATCCTTTGGCATGGAGTCCTTTTATGTGTACTAGTTGATAGGGAAAATGATAAACTTGAGTTTTGACAATGTTTCCAAAAAAAATCTTCACAAAAAGGTCAATCATCTATAAACCTGTATAAGTTTCGAGTCAAATGACCTAGATATGAGCATCCTGTGCCATAGTTTGTGATAATGTGGCCATATTTGACACATAGATGTGTCTTGTTATGACAAACAATGTTGCAGAACTAATTTTTTCCAAATTATGTTTATAAATATCATTTTTCATTTTTTATTGTCAAATATGACATTTTTTGTGAAGTAAGTACAACAAATATAGTGCAAAATGGCACCTATACAAATTTCACACAAAGTAGGCCATATTTTATTGATAATCTAGCAATATTAGGAATTTTCTCGGTTTCTACCTAATTTCGCCTATTTAAATGACTTTATGCCTATTTTCCGAAAGTAATTCAATTTTGAACTACAAGTGTGTGATCGCTTGCTCTGAAAATTTTACAAAAATAATTTTAAGATACACCAGTAGTGGTTATATCACAGAACCATTGATAGTTTTGAAAGATGAGACCCCTTTGAATGAATAGGCACGACGACCATTTTGACCGTTTTTTCAACAAAATAAAAAAAAGTGAAAAAATACTAAAAAAATGAAATCTTTTGGCATGGAGTCCTTTTACGTGTTCTAGTTGATAGGGAAAATGATAAATTTGAGTTTTGACAATGTTTCCAAAAAAATCTTCACAAAAAGGTCAATCATCTATAAACCTGTATAAGTTTCGAGTCAAATGACCTAGATATGAGCATTCCGTGCCATAGTTTGTGATAATGTGGCCATATTTGACACATAGGTGTGTCTTGTTATGACAAACAATGTTGCAGAACTAAGTTTTTCCAAATTATGTTTATAAATATCATTTTTCATTTTTTTATTGTCAAAAATGACATTTTTTGTGAAGCAAGTACAACAAATATAGTGCACAATAGCACACATCCTATTTCCACACAAAGTAGGCCATATTTTATCAATAATCCAGCAATATTAGGATTTTTCTCGTTTTCTAACTAATTTCGCCTATTTAAATGACTTTATGCCTATTTTCGGAAAGTAATTTAATTTTGAACTACAAGTGTGTGATAACCCCTTTGTATGAATAGGCACGATGGCCATTTTGACCGTTTTTCAACAAAATAAAGAAAGTGAAAATAGTCAAAAAGTAAATCATTTGACATGAAATTATTTTATGTGTACTAATTGCTAGGAAATTAATAAAAAAGAAATATCTACATATACAAACAAAGAAAAAATAATCAAAGAATATATATCCAGTAGCTATATCAGAGTTTGGAGTAATAAGGAGACATGCAGGATTACCGTCCGTTACAGATCCAACAGCTGCCATCATCCCTAAACAAACACACCTTTGAGAAGAAGCACACAATCCGTGTCATACTAAATGCTTCAACCTGATTGGTTGATACTAGTTCCTGTGGATCAATGACGTGGTGTGTGCTTTTCTTCTCTCTCCATTCACGCACACACGCAGCCTCCCTTATCTCTCTCTCTGCATTCCCGTGGCTTATCCTCTCTCTGTCTCCATTCACACAGCCACACATCACGAGCGGCTTGAGATGGCGGCGACCGGAGGCCGGCGAGCTGATGCGGCAGTTCGAGAAGGGCGTGGGCAGGGCGACGAACGGAGGCTGACAGTCATGGGCGGCCGTCGCGAGCGGCGCGAGGCCGAGGCGCAGGTCCGGCCGTCGCAAGGCGAAGGCGCAGGTGCCGGTGCGGCCGTCGCGAGCAGAGCGCGTCTGAGGCACGAGACTTAGGCGCGGCGGCGCTGCGGTGGCCTCCCTCGTCGGCGCCGCGTGCAGTGGCCAAGAGCCGGCGCGCGGTTCCGTCGAGGATGGCGACCGTGGTGAGTTCTTCCGGCAATGAAGACCATTGCGGTGCGGCGACGGCGCCCTTGCACGCCACATCGGCGTCCCAGGCCCCGCCCTCCGAACGCGACGTTGCAGACCACATGGTGCGCGCCGGGTACGGCCCGGAGCTCGCCGCGCCTCTCCCCTGCATCAACCGCGGCGACGGCGGCTCCCTCGACCGCCCCTGCTTCGTCCGCGTCAGGACGGCGCCGACTTCGTGCCGTCGCGGCCGCCCTAGCCCTCGTCTTCTGCGTCCCCAACCGTCGCCGCGTCCGGCCTCGGCCTTGGCCGTACCCGCCACGCCCGGACTCGGTCGACGCCGTCCTCCCGCGCTCCACAGCGGCGGCGCTCCAGCCCGTGCTCCGTCGGCGTCGACAGCCCCCCGTCCCCAGCCTGTCCCCAGCGAGGGACGGCGGGGACATTTTTTTGCAACACGTGTCCACGCTGTGCCGACGGCAAATGCCGTCGGCATAGGGTCTGACAGCACGCTCGGCCGTCGTGGGACCCACCTTACCTGTGCCGACTAACGCTGTGCCGACGGCCCTTTTTCGGCTGTCGGCTCAGCCTGTGCCGACGGCAATATGCTGTGCCGACGGCCAGGCGAGCTATGCCTACGGTGGCCTATCCCGACCACCCTATGCCGACGGTCACCGTCGGCACAGCCCTGACCCGATGGCAATCGTTCCTATGCCGACGGGGAAAGGCCGTCGGCACAGCTGCGCATTCCTGTAGTGTGTTCCGGAATCCAGATCACTTGTCTAAAGAGAAGACAGAAGAGACGGAGGTAATCTGTTGTTCTTCAGAATGCACATACTGAATCTGGAGGCACATGCTGAAGGCTCTTCATGCCTGATGGTAATGCACATAAGAGAAGATCAATTGTTCTGACCCCGGAGATGGGATGTTAATATGTTTTAGAGCGGATTAATGTAATAATGTAACTACTGCCCTTTTGACTTTAGCCTAACAATAGTTTGTTGTAGTGGGTTTCTAGAACTTTATGGTACAAATGTTCCCTTGATCTTCGAGATTATAGCTGTTCTTGTTAGGTCCCTGAAATTTGTGGGCTTGTGGAGCAGATGGTCTTCTGCCGTAGTTGTTTCATTTCTGGGTAAGAATTTTGGAATATTTTCAACACGACAACTACCCTACCGAGTTCCCAATCCAACGTAAGGATTTGTTTTGTTCATCTGAAGTACAGATTATTCCAACGGCGACTAGCTTTGGTTACAACTATGAACGTTTTGATTTCTTAGGCTGATAGAAAAATGTGTGTAACTGTTTTACTCATACAGCTTTGTGTTTTTACCTAACATGTTCTTTTTATTCTGTGGGAGAATGTCTATGGCATATGGCTATACCAGTATCAAAGTGAGACAGTTGATGTGCTTATCCATCGACAAGAACTGTAGCAAGTACAGAGGCTTTTTACAGAATCATTTGAAACTTTCAAATGCCATTTTTTGAGTTTTCAAAACCTCCAAAACGTCTCACTCAAAATATATGCATTTTCCAAACCAATAGTAGTACGATTTAGGATTTGACGATGTCCATCTGGACCATCCAATCAGGTCTAACAGCTCAATCGACTAAGTGGAATATCTGCAAACTATACGTTAATTGGTGATTTGATCTCTTAACAACATGGACCTTTTCAGCTTAGTCGAAATCGTCGACCAAATCCAATTGGCTGTCAGAACTGAGGATCAGTTCGTTGCGAACTGCATGACTTCTGGGAATACTCAGCAAAGTCGGAATGTGAGAAGTTCTTTTCAGGGGCAGTCGATTCGCCACTCTGGAGGAAGAGTTGGGACTGCTGTCTGCATTTTGAAACCTAAAATTGGGACTACTAAGTTCTTCTGGGAAGTATACAGCCTAGAAGTTTACATATATACCTGTGAAGCCCAAGGAGTGCATAATCATGTGACGTATGACCAACCCTAGGTTTCGTTGCAGTATAACTTTCAAAACTTCTCTCATATTTATTCTACTTTGTGGTGAAAACACTTTCATGCGCTACTCTTTGCCGGCAAAAACTGAAGCCAACAAGTCAGCATACTGGATGGATAAAACAGAGAAAATGATTTCAATACAATGCTGGTTTGAGAAACACAAAATTGGGAATAGAACAAACGGTCACTGTTTAGCACAATATTATTATCATGGGTCAACATTACAATTTACTTCAGATAAATGTTTTTCTTTAACAAAAAAAAGGTCCACAAATAAAGATTATGAATAGTTTAATAAAATCACGGCTCTCTATTGTTCCTCTTCATATTTCTGCCGTGTACATCGATATTATCCTCTTCTAGCAGAATCCCCGAAACTTCCAGAGAAATAGAGCTTTCACTTGTGTTCCTCTAAGATGATGTTATTCAAGTGTTCAACTTTTGGAGGGGTAGCAGAGATTCAACTTTTGGAGGGGTACCAGAGGGAGAACAGACAACAGAGCATATACGATTGCTTTTAAGAGTTGAATGCGATAAAGTATTATTGTATTAGCACATAACTGAGGATGTAGGATGGTAAAGCAATATTCTCGTCTAGGTTCGTGCTACAGATTCAATAGTTGTCCCTAGGTAAAACACTACAACATGGAAATGATATATGGTAGTTTCCTGTTTCTATAAATCCAATCCCTGGATGACATATCTTAGTAGAGGCCCCAGGTAATAACAAGAAGCTGGACTTGGCACAATTTTGACAAGGCTAAATATGTTACAATTGTTAGCTGATACTGGCATGGAGTTTCCTCGTGTTGTACAACGCTACAAAGATGGCATAACAACAGCATGGAAAGAAAGTCACATTTATTAAGAACCAGTTACTCTTAATCAGCATTGAAATATCATGGAATGAACCAGATAGCTTGTAAGCTTGACCAGGTAAAATCTTAATTTCAAATTTCTGATTGATACTAGAAGTTGTGGAATCCCCACATAGCATACTGAATTTTAGTTAACACAACTGTACAAAAACATTATTCAAATAAAAATAATATTCAGTAGTAAGGCACTAAAGCCAAGAGAAAAGACACCCCAATAATAAAACGATTGCACTTCCAAAACAGAAAACAGAAAAGTTGGATAACAGATCAAACTATAACTAGTAAGTTGCATTCCAGACAAAGTGCTTACAAAGTCATATCAACTTCAGGGAAGTACAAGACTACTAGTTAGTCTTTCCCCACATATGCAATAACATGCATCAACAAATATCATCCGCCAGAGTATGCACTGAAACAACTAACCTGTGTCAAGCTAGCTTACAAGACATTCATATAAAAGTAAACCATCATTTCAGAAACTGACAAACGATGGAAGCAGGAAATCATCGAGACATAAAAATAATAGGTCACCAAATATATTGCTGATCTTGGCTGACATAACGAGCTCTTGCAAAGTCCAAATATCTCTCAGGGTAATAGATTTCAATCAGAGATGAGTTGGATGTCCACCATATGTGTCCGAGTATAACGGAGTATATGCAAAGAATGTTGTCCAACAGTCTGACCCGAGATTGCGGATAACATGTACTACCTTACGATCAATGTCATATTTCATAAGTGTGTTGTCCTTGCCAGCAACATAGAAAATCAAACTGCAATCTGGGTGAATAGAGATAATTCTGTAATAGTAGTGGCAGAGCGGATACTTGGTCCCGTGTGGGACACTTATCTTCTCTAACAAGAGTTCATTGCTCACACGATGCTTCAATATCCATTGACCCGTACTATAGTCCTCAAGAACCCAGATTGATAGGTTTAAAGGATCACTGACACTATGAAATGCATTCATGTAATAGAAGTGCCCCTGGGATCGACCGATAAAACCAGGCTGCCACTCTTCACCTTCTTGGTTTGGCACAGGAATGATACTCCATGTCTCCCCCTCCGTGTCTACTGCCAGTATAGAACACTCGCACGTGACAATATGCAAGATGCCATTGACAAAAACACTTCTTATGTCATCACCAGATATGCTAATCTCGGAGGTCGTATAACTTCTCTTGAATGTCCATACCTCGGTTTCCGACGAGTAAATCTCTGAACCGGCCAGGTATGTATCCTCAAACTCCACAAACTCAAACACATGAAAATGCGAGGAAACGGCTGGATCAAAAGCCAAACAGGTGGTACGCGGCTTTCCGCGGCCGCAGCCAAAGATGGTGTCAGGCAACTCGAGCCAGGTCTTGGTAGCAGGATTGCACACAACGTAGCAGAACATCTCCGGGCTACGAAGCACCGATACTTCAAAAATCTTTGTATCGCAGTATAAAACTTGTGCCATGCTCCGATACGCCAATACTCCTCCGATACTCGTATCGCCCGCGTGTCCCCTTTTTCCGAATTAAAAAAAGGAAAATAAACCTGATACTCCTCCGATACTCCTCCGATTCGTCTAGCGACACGGGAGAGCCCGAACGAGCCCGCCGTGTGGAGTTGCCTCCACCTGGACTCGCGCCCCCCGCCGGCCGGAATCGCGCCCCGCCGGCCAGAATCGCGCCGCCGCCAACTGAAATCGCGCCGCCGCCACCCGAATTGCGTCGCCTCCGCCTGGATTCGCCCTTCCCCGCCACCTGGAGTCGCCTCCGCTGCCTCTCGTCGCCAGCAGCAAGGTACGGCTACCGCCCTTCTTGTTCCGTTGCCGCCTGTTGCTGCTGGCCTGCTGCTTGCTAAGTGATGCCTGCTTGCTTGCGTGCTGAACTGCTGACTGCTGAGTTGCTGCTGGCCTGCTGCCCTCCGAGCTGCTGCCTACTGATTTGTTGGCCAGGGACAGGGAGCGACTGCTGATTTGCCTGCTAATTTGCTTGCTGATTTGCTGGACAGGGAGTGAGTGACTGCTGATTTTATTATTTTTACACATATACTCGACGTATCGCCGTATTGCTGTTTTTAGAAATCGCCGTATTCCGTATCGCCGTCTCCGTATCGCCGTATCCGTATCGCCGTATCGGTGCTTCGTAGTTTCCGGGAGGTCACTGTCGAAGAAGTAGCGGCCGAGGAGTAGGCCATTGCAAGAGTCAACCAATTTGAAGCGCTCGCATCCAGGCAGGAAGGAGAGAGATGGGTGGACGAGAGGCGCGCGCCCCGGGCGGACGCTGACGAAATGGCGAGCCTCCTTGGGGAAGCGCCACTCGTCCTTGGTTATGTAGAAAACCCCGGCGAGCGTCTGGGGGAGCCGCTTGCGGTGGTGGGGGTCCGAGATGAGGTCGCGCCAGCGCCTGGAAACGCACTTGGCGCGGCAGAGCGGCCTGGACGGCAGCCGCGACAGGATCTCGACTATGAGGTCGTCGGTGAGGTTGGTCGCAGGGTTCCTCCTCCCCCGCTTCCTGGACCTTTTCTTCGCCATCTCGACGCGGGGAGAGCGAGCCGTGGGGCGAATTCGACGGCGGAATCGGGGAAACGAGCACGGTCAGAACGAGAAATCGACGGGGATTTCGGCATCAATTGGGACAGTTACCTTGGATTTGCAGCAGAATCTGGAGCTGTGTGCCGCCTTGCGGTTAGAGATGAAGACACGGATGTTGAACGTGGAGAAGGATGGCAGCGGCGGCGGTGGCGGCGGCGGAGGAGGAGGAGGGTTCGGAGTGGTGCGGCGGACAGAGTACCAATAGTGGTCGTTGCGTCAAAGTCGGAGACAGAGAAGATATCTAGTGCTACGCACTGGTCCCGTACTACTGATTCCGCGATGATCTGTGCCGTCCATATGCATTCAATGGACAGGATCACACTCAACAGCCCACCTTGGCACATGTGCAAAGAAGTCCCTGGTTGTTTTCGAATTTATGGCGCATGGTCCATCATTTCCACTGTGCGTCTCACCGCTCACACAGTTCGAATCAATCCCAAATTGCCTCTAGGGTCAGGGAGAGCGATGCAGCTGGAGCTCAACCTCCAGGCCTCGTCTAGCACGGATCTGGACAGCCCCTCGGGTCCTCCGCCGGAGCGGCAACTACTGGTGCGACCTGCAGAGATGTACCAGCCGCCTCCTCCCGTCGACAGCATGACCCCTCCTTTGGTTCTGCACCACCCGCCGGCATATCTCGCATCCTCAGTGACCCCCGTCATTACAGGAAGTGGAACCTGCAGAAGAGTTGCGTCATTACAAACCTTGTTGGAGCTGAGCCTTCTTTGGTGAGTTTACTTTCAGTTTCCACTTGCAATCTCCTTGTTCATATGGAATTTCTGGTTGATTCACGTATACTGATTCGTTATTTCAGCATAATGCGTGCAATGATTGTGTTTCCAACTAACCACTCACATTTTGATTGGAGTAACAAACAAATGCCAAAGAACTACCCACGGGAATGTTAAATGTGTAGTTAAGATTTCATTATGTATCAGATATCTGAATGTAATCCCTCAACAGACCATGGTTTCATAATCATATCTGAACACACAAAAATATTTAAATCACCCTGTAATTTTTTTAATCTGAAGGTTGTTCAGCAGCTAGAACATGTCCTATTTGAGGTGTTGTGTGCAGATTTATTTTTTTCAGTACCCTGCATGCCATTCTTTAGTTCATTGTTCAAACAATGGTTGATGCCATATGTTCTATTACTGTATTTCCTCAAAACAAGTTGTTATAACTCCATGTTTGTGTTTTTTTTATTGAACAGACTATGATGGAGCCAATGGAAACAATTGCTCAGAGCTTGGGATCAACGATGGCGACGACACTTGAAGACGATGCCAACAATTTCTTCATGGTAGTTGCTTAGTTGCATTATTAATAATTTCACTACCATGTTGTGTCCGTTCTGACTTGTACATTTTGCTAGGGTGCAATCTTGTCTAGCTCACACGAGAGAGATAGCTACAGCACACCCACGAGAACAAAAAACCTACCATTCTGTGTAAGTACTATGTAGTGCTCGAGCCTTCAGCATCAAATCCTTAATACTGGAATTTGAGAGCTATATTTTTTTGCATAGGGGACAACGTACGAGCCTGAATGTAAAGAAGGATTGCAGCCTAAAATTGGCATGGAATTTGATAACTGGGAGAACGGCTTGGCATTCTACACACGGTATGCTCATGAGGTTGGTTTCTCTGTACGGACAGGGACACAACACTTAGGAAAGGATGGTGTAGCACTGTGGAAGCGATTTGTTTGTGCAAAGCAAGGTTGGAGGAAAACAAAAGAGATCAGCAATGAGTCTGTAAAGAAACAGAAAAGAAATGTGAAGATAAGCAGGTGTGGTTGTGAGGCTATGATAGGTTTGAAGAGAGCAGACGACGGTAAGTACAAGATCGCCCGTTTTGTCCTTCAACACACACACACCAGCTCGTGTCGCCAAGTAAGCGTCAGTTCCTAAGATCAAATAGAGAAGTACCGAACTCAGGAGCAGATTATTCACATGCCAGAAAGCATTGATTGGCACTTCTGCAACATATTGTTTGCTTAGTGTGGAAAGAGGGCATGGACAAATTGGTTGTATGAAGCGTGATTTACAGAACTGCTACCGCGATTTCAAGGAAACAATTAATGATTCAGATGCACAGACCATTATTGGTGCTATGAAAACTAAGCAAAGCATCAATCCAGCATTCTTCTTTTCTTACAAAGTAGATGGAGAGAACAAGCTAACACATCTTTTCTGGGCTGATGGTACCTCTCGGAAGAACTATTCACTATTTGGGCAGGTTGTCTCCTTCGATTCCACATATCGTACCAACCAATATGACATGGTTTTCGCCCCGTTCACTGGAGTCAATCACCATGATTCTTGTGTAACATTTGGTGCTGCATTCCTTGCAAATGAAACCATTGAGTCGTACAAATGGTTATTCTCTACTTTTCTAGCGGCCATGGGAGGGGTTGCGCCTAAACTAATCATTACCGATGAGGATGTCAGCATGAAAGAAGCAATTCCAGTTGTATTTCCAAGCACTAGACACCGACTTTGTATGTGGCATATTCTTAACAAACTGCCGGAAAAGGTTGGACGTGATCTAATGAAGGATGAGGATTTTCGAAAGAGATTTGGAATGTGTATGGGCTTCAAAGACTCCAAATGAGTTCGAGGAAAAATGGAATTCAGTAATATCAGATTATGGGCTTGAAAACAATGAGTGGTTGGCCAAAAAATGGGAGAAATGGCTTGAAGTTCCGAGGTATTATGTACTGGACAGGTGGATAAAAACAGCGACTCAAAAAGTAATATATGACGGTAATGGTAATGTCTTGCAAGGCTCGTGTACATCCCTTCCATCGTCCAATCAGCTGTTGTACTCCGAAACATGCTCTAAATTCAACATGGGCATGCTTGCTGCCAAACAATGTGAGGAGAAGATGGAGTATCTGCATACTGCTATTTCAGAGGTGGTTGACCATGTACTAAACATGGGAACATCCAGCGAACAGAGTAAAGTCAAAGAGTTCGAGTCATTTGTTGGATCCACATTCCCAGTCGACATCGATATCCACCCACCCGACATAGCACACACAAAAGGAAATGGACACCGGTTTAGGAAGGCTTCAGAGAAAGCAATCACTAGCCAAAGGAAAAAGAGGTACCGATGACATATTTTTTATATCAACTCTATATCACTTCAGTCTATAGACTAACTCCTTGTTGTTTTGACATGTACGGTACAAAACACAAAGAAGACCAAACAGGACTAAAGATGGTAACTGCAGCTCAAGGTTCATTATGTAACAAGTATGCAAAAAAATCCCTCGTTATTTGTGACTTTTTTCTCCATAGAAAGTTTAATGTACTTACAATCAAGAATTTTGTTTGCAGATCTCTTAGGCTGATCTAGAACCGTCGATGGCGTGCATGGAGGAAGCTATCAAATTTGTTTACTAGTGACCCAGTTATTTATCTAGAGAAATTCCGCCTCACTTATGTTCTAGTGCTTGTGAGCCAATAATGTGCTACGTCCCCATATATATTACTATTGTTCTGCTACAGGGCATGGTTACCTGAACAATGTTACTTGTTGGATCAAAACAAGAAAGCGGAACTTGATGTTGTTTCCTAAGTGTTTTTAAGTGTTCGAACCTCTGGATTGTTGTGTATATATTCATGAACTTGCGAATGGCATGTCTCTCCTTGTGACTATGATTGTGTGGTCATTTACCCGTGTATAGCATGTGTCCCCTGGTGGCTATAAAGGCTAATAAGCGTATCACCTAATTTTCTATGCTGCAAAACTACGCTAACTATCTTACATAATTAAGCTGCAATAGCTCCAGGTTTTCGAACACTGCATAAGCTGTAACCTGAAACTCCCTGCAATTCAAAACTTGCCTTGTAGTATAAAACTTATAGGTTATATTTGCTTAATTTAGTGGTATAAACCGGCCAGGAATAGGACTTGCTCACTATTTTGAGTCACCGCTGTCCTCATATCAAGATAGGTATGCACTTAAAGTGAGAAAATAGGTATGTACTGTCAAACATAAAGTCTGAGCATGCTTTCTATATTAGCTCATTTCGTAGATGCTTTTCTTCTGAGCTGTTGATGCAATACCACTTGCACAATTCCCATGTTGTCGTACAAAACTGTGGACAATGCAATTGACAAGGTGCACACAATATATGTATTTTCCTCAAAGGAATACAATACATTCCCCACACTTACGATGACATGCCAGCTAAATTGCTGGTTATAAATTTTGATACAAACTCAGGGGAAAATGTCCCAGCCAAGTCTCACAATGGCCATTCCCCAAAATTACACCATGCGCAGCTATACAGTGCGCTGCATTGTTACAGGATTTTGGACAAACATTAAGCTTACAACTTCAAAAGTAATATTTCACTGAATTTTATCTCCTGAACAGGAGTTCCTGATTGTGACAGGTCGAACTTCTTGCTAGAGATAGCTTGCCTCATCACCACAGAGTCCATTTCAAAGATGACCAGATTGCACGTAGAACTGGATTGAAAACCCTTGTCGGGCGTCCGCACGCTCTCACCCAGGGTGACTTTGGCTTGAGAATGCCAATGTCGGGGCTCCACTGTCCGCAAGGCAACGACTTGAAGAGTTGCTTCAGCTCCTTACATCTCCGCGGGTGCAGCAACTGCCGCTAGCCAGGGGACACGAGAGTCGATCTAGTTCTCAACTACGCGGCTGCAGGTTGATCAAGCTCCAGCTTCATCACACCTCCTACCATTAACATGACTAGAGCTTGTTCAGTAAACATGTACCCTTGCCATCCCTAAATCAAATAGTGACCAACACACAGTCAGAATATATAAGATGCAATAAAGGAATATGAAGCACGAGAATACTTTTGAACTAAGTTGCACACAGCTACAAATTGCAAGACATAGCTGCAGTTACTTAAATATTCCACGCCGTTCTAGCTCTGCACATTTTGCTAATTTTCAAAAATATGAGGCACAATCTAATGAACGGCACGGATCATCGCGGAATCAGTAGTACGCGACCAATGCGTAGCACTAGATATCTTCTCGTCGGAGACAGTACGGGAGTGGTGTTTTGGCACCCAAGTGCTCCCGGTTTTTAAAAATTAACTAGGAAACGTATCCGTGCGTTGCAACGGAAATAAGAAAAATCTACGAGATTTTTTTTTTGAATTTTGGGTTTTATAAATTAAGTGGAAATAACATTCTTACAATCAATTTCAGCCAGTTCCGACACGCAGGTTGGAACATGACCAAACATAACCCCAGTACTCAACTCTCTAGCTGCTAGCTTTGCAATCTCATGAGCAAGACGATTGGCATCTCTGCTCCTATACTCCAGCTTTACAGTTTTCCCTTCAGAAATGAGATGATTGAAATCTTTTGCGATGGTCCCCAAGTCTGTTCGGTCGTTGTCGCCTGGGTCAAAAGCCTTGATCAGGGACCGACAGTCCGTTTCGACAATTATCTGGTTGTTTGGGTTGTTGATAGCAAGCTTCAGGCCTTCATAGCAAGCAATCGCCTCGCTTAATTGTGCTGTCTGGCAGCGTCCAATCCTACCCCAAGCCGAGGAGATAATTTTCCCCTCATGGTCTCTTACGACCGCTCCCCACGTTCCTGAATTTTGGTTCTCAATAAAGCTGGCGTCAACATTAACTTTAATCCATCCCTCCTCTGGTTTGATCCACGGTGTATCCTTTTTCACCAGTAAAGGCTTCTCCTGGGCTACGAATGAGGGATATGCCAGTTTCTTTCCTTTCCTATCAACATCAGTATGTCCAGATTTGATCAGCTGCATTGATTCATAGTAATTCTTCAGAAAAGATGCTGAGTGTGAGTAGCTCGCATCTCCCTTCCCGAAAATGCAGTCATTTATGTGGTGCCACGTTCTCCACCACATGAACATTACCTTTGCTCTCATGTCTTCATTTAGGTTCTGCAGCAAAATGAGGACCCAATCTTTCCCTGTAACTCTCAAAGCGTTATCAGGTGGCAGGTTCCAGACTTTCCTAAGTTCATAGCGTAGGGCTCTTGCAGGTGTGCAGTCCATTACCATATGATATCCATTTTCAATCCCCATCCCACAAATATTGCAAGTTGGGATTTGGTTTGGGAGTCTTCTGCTTCGATTTTCTTGAACAGCCAAAGATTCAGTAGCCAGTTTCCACGTGAATACTCTGACTTTCGGAGGGACATTGGCATTCCAAATATTTTTCCATAGCATGCGGTCTCCACTGGTATTTGAGCTGATGCTTTCATTACAATTCAGTTTCTCTCTGAGTGCAAGCTTGTATGCACTGCGGACCGTAAAGTTCCCAGATTTTTCGAAGTGCCATGAAACAAAGTCCTCACACTCCCTCCTCGGTAACCTGATCTTCAAGACCTCTTCAGCATCATAGGGCATAAAGATTTTCCTGACTATGTCTTCCTTCCACTCCATTTTTTCGTGGTCAATAATATCTCTCACTTTCCTGAATCTTGATTTTGTAGCATTTTTGGTGATCTTGAATTCACCTCTCGGTATCCAATTATCACGCCAAATTCTTACCCTCTCTCCATTACCAATTTTCCATACAATCCCCTTTTTCAAAAGTTCCAGTCCATGGTTAATTCCTTGCCAACATGGCGAAGGGTTCTTGATGAAAGCCGTATCAGTGAGTTCACCTGCGGGGTAATATTTAGCCTTCAAGAATTGTGCACAAAGGCTGTCAGGGAAGGCAATCAGGCGCCATGCCTGTCGTGCAAGTAGTGCTTGGTTGAAGAGTTTCAAATCCCTAAAACCCAGTCCACCCTGGTACTTGCTTTTTGTCATGTTATCCCAGCTCATCCAGTGTACATGTTTGCGATCATGTTCATCACTCCACCAAAACTGTCTAATGAGTTGCATCAGCTCTTCACACATCCCAATTGAGAATTTGAAGACGCTCATAGGATATGTTGGAATCGCTTGCATGATTGCTTTAATTTGTGTCTCTTTCGCAGCTCCAGAGAGGTATTTCTCCGACCAGTCAGACATTTTCTTTTTATAGGTCTCCTTGATCGAAACAAACTTCTCTTTTTTCACACGTCCTTCTGGTACAGGGAGCCCCAGGTATTTTTCATCAAAGCTCTCATTCTGGACATTTAGGGTCTCCATTACCACTTTCTTATTTTCCTCTGAAACCTTGTTTCCCATTAACAGTGAGCATTTACCCAGACTCAGCAGTTGCCCTGTTGCCTTTTCATACCGTCTAAGGGAGTTTTTTTATTTCAGCAGCTTGTTGCTCTTCAGCCCTGAAAAAAAGGAGACTATCATCTGCAAAAAGTAGATGTGATATCCCTGGACTACCTCGGCATATTTTTAGGTCCTGAAGCCTTCCTGTATCAATGCTTTGTTGGATTAGTTTTGATAAACCCTCAGCGACCAGAAGGAACAGGTATGGGGACAGCGGATCCCCTTGACGCAAGCCTCTAGTTGGTTCAAATCTTCGTAGCAGGTGCCCATTAAGTCTCACTCTGTAAGTGACAGATTTAACACAGGCCATTGTCCATTTCACCCAATTTGCAGCAAAACCCAGCTTGATCAGGGCTCCTTCCAAGTACTTCCAATCCACTCTATCGTAGGCCTTCGCTAGGTCTAGTTTGTAGGCACAAAATTCTCCCCTCTTATCTTTATTAACCTGGATGGCATGTATGCATTCAAAGGCAATGATGGCATTGTCTGTTATGAGCCTCCCGGGAATAAAGGCGCTCTGTGTTGGAGAGACAATTTCTTGAAGTAGAGGTCGTAGTCTGTTCACCATGCATTTAGACACCACCTTATAGATGACATTGCAGAGACTTATAGGTCTGAAGTCACGTAGTGCTTCCGGGTCGCTTTTCTTCGGAATAAGAACAATAACAGTGTCATTAACACCCACTGGCATTTCTCCAGTCCTGAAGAATTCTCTCACTCCTCTAATTACATCCTCTTTCAGTGTACCCCAGTGCCTCTGATAAAAACGAGCTGGGAAGCCATCGGCACCTGGTGCTTTCAGTGGCCCAATTTGGAAAAGAGCATTGCCTATTTCCGTATCGGAAAAATCTTCACAGAGGCTCTTGTTCATTTCATTTGTAATTCTCGGTTGTATGAGGTTCAGGATCTCTTCAGGCTGCACCCCTTGGTCAGCAGTGTATAGTCCCTGAAAAAATTCAGTAGCCATTTCGCCCATTTCCTCCATATTTTCTGTCAGAGAACCATCAGAGCTTCGTAATATTATTTTTCTTTCTTCTCCAGGTGGATTTCCGGTGGAAGAACTTTGTGTTCCTGTCTCCCTCTTTAAGCCAGTCAATTCTCGATCTTTGCTTCCAGTAAATTTCCTCTCTTTCTAATAAGCCGTTCATCTCCTTTTCAATTTCCTTTTTCCTGGCTTGAGAAGAAAACTCTCTGCTCAGTTCAATTTTCCGGAGTTCTTTTCTGAGTTTCTCAATCCTCCCACTGACCGATCCCACTGTCTTTTTGCTCCAAGCTTGTAGAGAGTCCATGACCCCCGACAGACTTTTAGCAACGTCTCCCAGATCAGCAGGTTTTCGGTGCAGACCCCACGCCATATCAACTTGGTCAGCAAAATCAGCCTCTCGTTCCCAATAGGCTTCATACCTGTTGATCCTAGCAGGTGGCAGTGTATTGTTTTGTTTAAACAGGTTTACAAGCAGTGGACAATGATCCGACCGAGGAGAGGTTAGATGTTGAACACTACAATCCTTGAAGTGATCCATCCAAGCTGGACAGGCCACTGCTCTATCTAGTCTCACCCGAACATTTCTCACACCACCCTGCTTGTTGTCGAATGTCCAAGGTTTACCAATAAAACCAAGGTCATGGAGGTTACAGAAAGACAGGGCTTCTCTAAATTCTCTCATCTGCTTTTCACCTCTTTTCCTAACAGAAAAATGCTCCTCTTGCCACATAGCTTCATTAAAATCCCCCACCATCATCCAGGGTAAGTTAAGCATAGGCTTTAATCTTTTAAGCAGATCCCAAAAATGGTACCGAAGGTGTGTTCTAGGCTCTCCATACACAAAGGTGCACCTCCACTTTATTCCTTTAGGCAAATCATGAACTATTACATCGATAATTCTATTGCCTATTTTATTCAGGTGGACTCTAATATTCTCATCCCAGAAGAGGGCTACACCACCTCCCTTCCCAGGATCATGATGAGCTACAAAATGTTTCAGCCCGAGTCCCCATCTTAGTCTTTCCACTACTGCATTATTTTGCCGAGTCTCACACAAGAACACAAGTTTTGGCCGGTGCGTGCGCGTTAGGCGTTCCAGCTCATTAACTGTCCGGGGATCGCCAGCTCCCCGGCAGTTGAGGCTTAGGATCGTCATTGCTCCTGACGGGTGCGATCGACCGCACCCGTCAGTTTACCAGCGGCCCCAAGGCTGGTTGCCTCCTGATCTTCCACCTCCTTGCCTTCGACAGGCTCCACCCCCTCATGGTTGTCTTCTCTTGGCCTCTTGTCGCTAATGCCGTCGTTTCCCATCACAACCATTTTCCTCTCTGTTAACCCCATCACGTAAATGTCCTCCATGAAAAGTTTAGCTAGAAGAGCATCCCGTACATCCATCTTCAGCAGCAAAAATTTCATACCCACATATGTCTTCGCTTTGCCTTTCTGAGAAAATATAGCTGAGCCAAAAGAGGCTCCTGGGCCAGGATCAAAACCACCGTAGATCTCAAACTGCATAAGCACCACTGAGCGAGAACCAGCTCGTACCCACAACAAAGCCCTATTTATCCTTTCAGATCGAGCAACACCTTGCATAGGAGCTGAACCATCCCATACGTCAACACCTCTGACCCTCTTCCTGTCTGCAGCTGCTTCTGTCCTCCAGACATAGACTCCTACACTTTCCCCACGATCGGCTGATTGCACAGCCCTTGGCGAGATCGCCAGAGCCTCCACCTTCCTCCCCTCAATTTCTGAAATTCCATGGGCAGCGGATGAATTTCCACAAATTCTGACTGAACTAACACAGGCACCAGACCACGGAACGTGATTTCCATCGATCACTATCCCAACGATTTCATCCTTGCACCTGGCGATCTCCTTTCCATTCCTCACCGACCCAGGCTCAGATTTCTCAGTATCAGTTTCCCCTTTTGTTTCAATCACTGTGATCTTTGGAATTTCAGAAACGGGATCAGGTATTACCTTGTTGATTTCGCAATCCACTCTTGCCTTCGTCGCCAAGATCTCCAACGATCTTATCTTGAAGGCCCTGATTTCCGGTATCATCTGCGCATCGGCCGGCAGGCCGGGCAGCTGGTCCTTGACCCTCCTCCACTGTCTTCTTGCCCACACCACTCAGCGCACCTGAGTCAAGGAAGCTGGCCGCTCTAGACCGCATCAGCTGCACGCATCGCGCTGGGTCACGCGATTTGCGGACGATCTGCAGAGCCCGCCTCTTGAACTCCTCGTAGGTCTGGTCTCGAATCTCTCTTCTAACTCTCGAGTCGTGGGTTATGTCTCTCTCAAGGTCGCCGGTGATCTCTCTCTCTCTCTGGATCTTGCCATCGCCTCCGGGGTCGCCGGAGAGGCGAAGCGACATGTCTCCCTTAATGACCCCCCTCTACGAGATATTTTCGGTACTACCAAACTTGTAGACTACAGGTTTAGTACAAAACATTTCACCTACCGAAACTCCCGTTCTGTGATAGATTTTTCCTATTCATATAATTTATCTGAAACATAAAATTATCGGGTTATGTGGGGACCAAGGCAGCTTCTTATACCTGAGGAAGGCGATCCCACAACGTCGCAGACTCCTCTGGATCTGGTTGTGTAGTGCAAGGCGAGTTACTCATCTTCTCACTAATATGTTATGTCACGAACTCCTGATGCGATGCCTAACTTCCTGTACATTTATTTATAACTTACGCGCTCATCTCGAAACCACTTAGCCAAGAGCATTCATAACTTAGGCACTCAGGGAAAAACAATGCAACTATATTTCTTTTCTTACGGGTGAAAGAACGTTGTGCAATCAGCAAGCAAGAACACAACAAAACTACTACTGGTAATCCGAATCATGACTGAAGCTGTCGATGGAGACAGAAAACGAGCTCAATAAACTGAAACTGTACATCTGGAAAAGCTTAAGCAGCAGCACCCGGAAGCAGGAAACAGTCAATCAATTAGGTGACAGTAGTTGGCCAGGCGGCTTTCAGCCTGGTCATCGTGGCCTCTCGAGCCCTCGACCACTGCTTGTGCAGCTGCAGCTTATCCCTACCGTGCTCGATGTTCCCCTACACACACGGGTTGAGCCGCATAGCCGTACCCGCTTCCAATCACAATCGATGTAGCCCGGCAACTACGACGGCCGAGCTGTTTGGGCGTTAAGTCGGCGCTCAAATCGGTAACAAAGTTAAACACAGAAGTATGAAAACTTGAGACGTTCAGCTGTTTCGTTACCATGTCTTTAAACGTTCGGCCCATCACGGTGCTCCCACGTCTGTGCGAGGTGTCAGGCAGTGGTGTGGTGTAGGAGCACAGGGGAGGGCAGAGCCGTGCAGGAGTAGGCACCAGATCGGCGGCCGACGCACTCGCAGGTCCGCAGGTGTGCGGGCAGAGGCAGAGCGCCTGTTCCGGTGGATTTATTTGCTGTCTTCCCCACAGTAGAAGGAAAGCAGATAAAGGAAAGAAAAAAAGGGACTACCCGAACCTGCGGACAAAAACAAATTAAATTCCGAATCCTTTTTTTGACTTACAGATGGCATAGGTGGGTAATTATTCACAACTTTAGGGGCAAATCTCATGACCTACCAAATCAAACAGCGGAAGTCTTAGTGCCTTTATTATTAGGTATAGATTTTCAACACATTCCAAAAATCCAGACCAAAAAAAATCACGCGTACATCTCGATGATCTATGTGATCACAAAGTCTTTTCACAAAAAACCAATGGAGTATATTTTATGTCGTTCTGTAGAAAGAAAATAATGCAACTAAAAGAGGCATTCTACGCGGCACTTTTTTGTCTTTTTTACACAAGCTACAAAAATGTCGCCTTTTCGAGACGAAGATATGGTTGTTGAACGCGAGGAAGGATGGCAAAGAGGATGATGAGGGTTCGATGTGGTGCGGCGGACATAATATCAGAGTGGTCGTTGTTTCACTGGTGGAATTCATTGGTGGCGTGGTGTGATAGCACATGTGGCAGTGAGCCAAAGGGCCGAGAGCCTGAGATATTACTCCTATATTAAGCTGATTTTTTATGCTTGAATATCTTCTTTGTGTAAATTTGACGTTCACCAAAATCGGTTGGATTTACCCCCTTGCATCACTTACAAATCTATCAATATATCAAAGCATACCCGTTTAGGGCTTCCCTCGACGCGCCCACGTCACCCCCGTTCTCTGCCGTCCGATCGGCGGAACGGACGGTCCAGATAGAGCCGCGTCGCCCGTTACTGTCCTAGCTACAGTTTCGCACTTCTACAGTGCGCGCACGCCTCCGCGCCGTCGATCTTCCAACGGACGACCAGTGGACGTTCAGCGTGGTGTTTTTAAGAAAAGCGTCCTCAGTTCACCGGAAATTACGGCGCGGTCCCAGCCTTTGCCCGTATATGAGCTAATTTGCAAATTGCAGAAACAGCAGGGACTTCTCTGCAAAACGCCGCCACATCCCCCTTCTCCTTCCTCTCCCCCGCGCGGCGGCGAGGTCGCCACGGCCGCCGACGCGCTCCACCGCCGCACCGCTGCTCCCCCACCGGATCTAAGCCCACGTCGAGCTCCGCCGCCACGCCCTCTCCTTCCTCGCCGCAGATCGGCCGCCGGGACGCCGCGCGCGCGCCGGAATCGCCGCCGCCGAGCCCGCTGCCGTCCGCACGCCGCCGCGGCCGCTCCGGCGACCCAAAATGGGTGGCGCCGCCGCCTACGGCCACCCCGCGACCAGGCGCGTCGGACGCGCCCACGCGCGCGTCCCAGAACGCGGTGGCACGCCGCCGGCGACCTCGACGCCGCCACGGCCGAGCCAGCCTGTTCTGACCACTGTGACGTCAGCACGACGTCACAGATGGCCCACGCGTCAGATTTTTTCTTTTCCCCAATTTTTTTAAACTGTTAAATGCTGTAAATTCAATAAATTTAAATTTAAATATACACACTAGGACAATACAATAAATATATCAAAGTGGCCACCAAAAAAAATGTTTACTACTCATGTCGCACGATAAAAATTAAAATATGAATATTTCAAAATTCTAATTACCTTTCAAATTTGTGCATTTCGTCCAGCGGAAAAATATGCATAGCATATCCGAACGATCGGAAAAAATAAATACTACCTACTTATGGCAAGAAAACAAACATGTCTTCAAATTCCAATTTGGTCAATATTCCACGAAAATCCAGATGCACTTCCTCTAAACATTGTTTGCAAAAAAAACAAATTCATATCCTCTAATTATGGATTGGATTTAAATTAAACCTTAAAAATTATCAAATAATTTATTTCCCCTAATTATTCAGCTAAAATATACATGTACTACAAATTCAATAATTTCCCAAATTTCCACACTTTCTAAAAAAAGGATATTTCCAATTTTGAATTTTACCGCACGTCATTTTTCAAAATCCGAACAATTTTCCGAATGTACACTCTCTTTGCATTTCAATGATTTTCAAATTTCCATACTTTTAAAATAAGAACATTTCCAAATTCGAATTTTACAAAATTTACACCAACAGCGATCAAATTTTGAATTTGAATATTCGAAACTTTTAAATGCCCTCCGAATCTTTTGAACTAATTTCTGGATCTGAACAAATTTTAGCCACACGCTTTCTTTGCATTTCGACAATTTTCAAATCTACACACTTCAAAGATGTGGACATTTTTCGAATTTCAACTCTACTGCCATAACACGGCAAACAAATTTGAATATTCCAAAATTCCAGCTGCCTTTCAAATCTAACCATTTTACTAACGTTAAAATATTTCAAATCTAAATAACTTTCCAATTTGATTATTTTTCGAAATCTAAGTAATTTTCAAACACAAACTCTCTTTGCATTTCCAACGATTTCCAAATCTGCACAACTTTTAAATATCAACGATTTCAAATTTGAAATTTACCGCAAGGGTGCGGCGTGCCGCCGCACCAGATTTACCTAGTAACTCCAATTATGATTGGCGAGAACCTTTCAACCAATGGATGCACACTCACAAAAAGCTACCTGAAATCTGAAACTGAGATATCGCTAAAAGAGGAGAAATTTTGAAGAGTTCAGATATTTTAGTGAACTCGGAAATGAATAGAACACCTGACTACAATAACAATATAAATAGTTTTAGTGAAGGAGATATGCCCTAAAGGAAATTAATAAAGATATTTGATTTGTCATGTCTCGATTATTCATAATACGTTTTATACCATGCTATAACTGTATTAAGCGGAAACAAGCAGGTCTCTAATAGCCTCTTTACTAGTCCATTAATATCAACAAATGATTAAGGTTTCCTGATCATGGACTTGGACGTCAATTGATAGAGGAGTCATATCATTAGGTGAATGATGCGATGGACGCACACCCAATATATATATATATATATATATATATATAAGACGTAGTACTCACGCCTTCGACCGTGAGATCATATTTAATTGCTATTTCTGGAAGGTAAATTGATTGCATCAAACGTCACTCCTTACATAGGGTGACAATAAAGGTGTCCCTCTCGGGTATCCGAAGGAAATAAGTTGAGTCGTATGATCAAGAGCGGGATTTGCCAATCCATATAGCAGGATAGATACTCTGAGCCCACGCGGTGAGATTGCATCAATGAGCTTGCAAGCATGTGACTAGGTCACGAGGATGTAATATCATAGACGAGTAAAGATAGTATTGTCGGTAGCGAGACCGAGCTAGATATCGTGATGCCTGAGATCGAGTATAGAACAAGACTAAGTATCGCCAGGCAAAAGGTTTGAGACTTGACGTCTAAGGTTCAAACGACAAAGATATTCGTGGACACACAGGGGCTATCATGGGTATCCAAGACCCCGCTGTTACTCACTGATCGGAGAACGGGTCTCGATCATGTCTGGAGTGATCCCGAACTGTAGGTTGGCACATTTAAGGGTAGGCGAAGTTTATTTAGATTGGACGCCAGAAGAGAAAATAGAGAGAAGAACACCGGAAGTGTTCCGGGACCTATCCGATGAAGTTCGGAGGGCGCCGAAATGGTTTTCAGAGCCGAAATAAATTAGGTAATATGTTTTTAATATTAATTAATGATTAAATATATTTTATTTTATTTATTTTCGATTTTTTTAAGGCATCTCACTTTAAGTGGGCCAACTCCCGGAGGAGAAGGCCCATAGGGGGGAAATGCACCCCAAAGGAGGGGAGGTGGTGCGACTGGCCTAGGTGGGCCAAATGGGGCCCACCAGGGGGCCGGCACACCCCTTGGTGCGGTGCACCATGTGGGAATAGTCCCACATGGCTTAGCCACCAAGGGTGACACCCCTCCTCTACCTTTAAATAGGGGTGCCCTCATGCCTTGGAAATTCACCTAGAAATCTCTCTCTCTCACCTTCGGACGTGACTCCGCAATTGGGGTTGCGCTTAGGTTGAGGTTTCTCCACCATATGCACTCCGTCGTGTTGCTGGTCTTCTTCGGTCCAAGTCTTCTGCTTCCGCTGCTTTGCTGGATCGGAGCCCAGAGGTCGTAGTCTACACCTACGTGTGTAGAGCTACGAGGTGCCTCACGTGCGGCACTTGGAGAGTTTGTCTACACGACCTTGAGGTCGGCTACGTCGGCTTCATCGACAACGCTTGTGCGGGAGCGTAATCCCCACTTTTCGGTCTACAAGGGTAAGTGCATCGATCTCCTCCATTACGGTATATCTACATAGTAATAGATTCTGACTAGTTTAAGATTATCGTTGTTAGGAAAATTTCTGTTTTCTGCCTACGATCCCCTTCATTTAGGTGTTATGAAAATAAAAAACTCGATAAAACCAAATTTTACAAAAGCAAAATTTACACCAAAAAATAAGGAAACTCACAAAGTAAACAAAGGAAAACAAAAAATAGAAATATGAATATCCCAAAAGGCACTATGAAATCTAATCAGAAACTGTCATTCCCATGCAACCATTTTTGATAAATTTCATGTTATTTACAAAATCTTAGAAACCCCTTTTCTACATCTATATTTTTTATTTCAAGTTTCCTATTTCTGTGATTTTTTTGTTTTCTTGGTAGGATGCGACTTGCGCAAAATCGTCTCCCAGCATTAAAAACTTGGGTTTAACAAGCAAGGAATTGAGACAAAAAGAAATTCAAAATAATCCCATGGAACTTGTAAATGGTAAAAGAAAAAACTCTCATATTGGAACATTTCGCGAGGTATAGATTGTAGTCATAAATGCTCTGGCAGGTGATTGTTATATCACGTGAGGTGCAGATTTTAATCATTAATTCTCTCGCGGCTTTTAATTCTAACTTTGGTAAACAAAAAGGTATATATAAGTGTGTATAGTCAACACTTCGATTTATACCATAAGGCGTTTATATACAGAGTTAGATGTGAAAATCTAGAAGAAACATTTTACAAAATTTCTTTGTCGTAAGATTAAAGCATCGAGATTGGGCAAGAGTCCAAAGATCTTTGAGAGTGATTGTGTTGATGTTGTCAGTGAGCTCAACAAGGTGAATCCCCTGTTGTCTCGCTACATGATCATGCTCTAGGATTTCAAGTTTTATGCTGCTATGTTATGAGAACGGGGCAGAGGTTTAGTGGCAAAGGTAGCAGTGGCTCAACCTAGTAACCAGAGTTCGAATCTTGTCAGGAACGAATTTATGGAATTCTCACAAAGGAGAAATTCTTTTATAAAAAGAAGCAAACCAAGGGCTAGTCCTGGTTGGTTTCTTTTTTTTATGCTGCTGTGTTACCGCAATGGAAATGTAACCTCGTCAAAAGAACTCAAAATTGGCTCATGAGATTGCCTCTTGTGCGTGACATCTAGGAAGTGACTGTATCTGGAATAATTCTTTCCCAGATCGGGTGGAAATGGCCATGGCCTCAGACTGTAATCCGGACATGTTACCTGATTATTGAAGATGTGTTTTGGCCCTAAAGTAAATAAATAACGCAACCCATCTTTATAACATCGGAACTTGTGCCCAGCCCTTTTGATTCTCAATGATACAACTTGGTTCTATATATATTTATTTATTTATTTTACGCCACACCATCACGTAGGTCGTAGGGTGTCCGTAAAATCCATGGATTATCTACAAATGTTTGCCTCGTTGGGCACGGAATGGAGGGCATTTTGTGCCCTTAAATTTCATGGGGCATATATCTATGATCTTACAAGTTGGACATGGACAAAGATTTTGATCATGGGTATCCATTGGATACTCGTCTGGCGGATGCGACCTACATCACTAGTAGAAACAAGGCCTTTGGTCCAGAGCCCCATTTGGCTCTAGTCCCGGATGGGCTTTGGACCTGGACTAGAGGGGGGGGGGGGGGGCTAGTCCCGGTTCAATGGCTACGAGGCCGCACTGGACTAGTCCCGGCTCGAACGGGACCTCACGAACCGGGACTAGAGGGTTGGGGCAACCGTTCGCCTGGCGCGAGCCCCTTTAGTCCCGGTTGGTGGCTCAAACCGGGACTAAAGGGGCCAAACCGTTCGCCTCCCGCCCGTTCCGCGCGATCAAAACACGGGAAAACGTGATTGCTATGGTAACCGTGGCCATTTCTGTTCGTCTCCCTCTCTCCTCTCTTCTTCCCCATCCCCTCCACCATGAATCCACTACCGATCATTCGCTACGGTAAGGTGCTCGCACATGGCACAACCTATCTCAATGTCGTCTACATGAACGACAGCGCCAAGGTGCCGGGTTTTCTTTCCGATTTCAAGTATTGGCTTGAAGAGGAGGAAGACAAAGACAAGTTCATGGGCCTTGATCTCGAGTACACGACCGATCGTCGAGATGTTGCCGTCATCCAACTTTGTTTCAAGAAACATGTCATGGTCTTCCAGTGGGCAAGGTAATACAAACTTCTCAAAGTTTTAATTGGGCTTTTCTTTGATTAATTCATAGGATAGTAAAATTGCATAGGATAGCAACATGCATGTCCATTTGAATCCTATGGGAAGAGCAATTCCTCTTTGATTGTAGTGAAAGAATTTAGGGGCTTCTTTTGATTCTCATATGCGGATAGGAAAATTGCATAGGATAGCAACATGTCCATTTGAATCCTATGGGGAAAATTTTATTATAGTACTTGTGCCAAAATAAATATATATACTTGTCATGATTCTTATTATACATACTTGTGCTGAAATATACTTGTTGCAGCAGTATTTAACATTTGTTCCACTTTGTTGTTGCAGTAGTGAAGAGCAATTCCTCTTTGATTGTAGTGAAAGAATTTTCCTTATAGCAACATGTCCATTTAAATCCTACAGAAAAATATACTTGTCATGATTCTTATTATACATACTTGTGCATGTCAAAATATACTTGTTGCAGCAGTATTTAACATTTGTTCTACTTTGTTGTTGCAGTAGTGAAGAGCAATTCCTCTTTGACTGTAGTGAAAGAATTTTCCTTATAGCAACATGTCCATTTGAATCCTATAGCAAAATATACTTGTCATGATTCTTATTATACATACTTGTGCATGCCGAAATATACTTGTTGCAGCAGTATTTAACATTTGTTCCACTTTGTTGTTGCAGTAGTGACAAGCACAGTCCAGAACTCATGGAGTTCCTTCACAGCGGCATACATTTTGCTAGCGTTGATATAACGAATGACAAGATCAAGATGAGTCGCACCTGGGATATTGAGATACCAGCTGCCTGCCACATTGATCTCCAGCGCATTTTCAGGCTTGAGCATGACAAGACTTCAATGGCTAATATGGCATTCGCCTTGATCGACGAGGAGTACGCTGATATGAAGACAAAATTCCACAAGAATCAGCACGAAAGCTGGGAGAAGACCCCACTTGACGCTATCAACATTGAGTATGCTGCAATAGATGCGTACGTTGCATACGAGGTGTACCGCCAGATTAGAATTGTAAACTATGGGCAGCGTCACCTAGTACCACCACCAGTGCCCCATGGGTCTCCTGCTTGGGGGTATTCTGATCCGGAGGACGAGTAGTGTTTGCAATGGCGAACACTTCGATCTAGCTCTATTATTATGTACTGCTTGAGGGTCTCTCCTGAAATAACTTAATTATTTCTATTAATTATGTCCCTGTTTAAGTATTATGTACTGCTTGTCACCGAGTATCATGTCATTCTATTATGGGTTTTCTCGCTTTCAGCAAGCATTGTGATGCTACCTCTCTGATATTATGTTACTTTCATGTTTTCATGGCAAGCTTGTGTTACTTTCGTGTTTTCACTTGTTTCTGAAGTGTTATTGGCATAATTGCTTGTTTATCGTGTTTTTATGGCAAACATGATGATATGGAAGTCATATTTGAATTTCTCTCTTTTTTCTAATCGATTTAGACATATTATTTGACAAATTTCGATTTACGAATTTATAGATATGAATTATTCCATATTATTAAATGCAAAAATGCAAAAAGTTAATTATTATTTAAATTCAACATTATTTGAATGCAAGATTAGTATTACTTATTTATTTTTGTTTACTTAAATAATTGTTTGTATTCACAAAATAAAGACGTGTGACATCATGGTCCAAGGGTTAATATGATTGATAGCATACTACAGACAGCAAAACATGAGTTGTTTCTTGGAAGCTCACAGGGAAGGAACTAAGAAGTTAAGCGTTGTCGGAGACTAGTCCCAGGAACTAGGGGTGTGTCTCGATGATGCCAGGAACGAGTAAGGGGCTGAACACGCAGTCAAACAACCCTCAGCTACCTCGGCGACGGTGCTCGTCGAGCTTGCTGGGGGACATCACGACAGAGATAACACACGAGCTTTTACCCAGGTTCAGGCCCACCGTGAGGTGTAAGATCCCTACGTCCTGCTTGTCGGGCAAGCTCAGCTAGGATGAAGCTACGGTGGAAGAAGACTTGCTCTCTCTCCCTTTGCTAGCTAGTGGATTGTGAGTCCTCCAAATGATCCGTCTCCCTGCCTTGTCGTACACCGCCTCCTTATATACGAGCCCCGGACCTCTTCCCTCAAATCTCTTGGTGGGAAGGGTAACCACATGGCGACTGAGGAGAAGGACAGTGCACGGCAAGGAGGCTGTCCATGGACATGGTCCATGGCAGAAAGCTTGTCCTCTATGGCTGGAAAAGCCACCGTCCAAGGACGATAAGCCTGTGCTGCAGAGCTCTGCGGGGGTGCCCCACGGTGACGTTGGCTTGGAGCGTAGTGGACCACGGTCCCCTTATCACCGGAATGTCAATTCTTGTAGTCCGCTTTGCTTGTTGCTGCTTGGTTGACCTCCTTTAGCACGAAAGAGGCAACTGCGGCGCAGGCGTCATCGCGCGCAGACGCGCGCGTCACTCTGCGGCGGGCGCAGAGTCCATGTGCGCTCTGTCGCAGAGACAGAGCTCTCTTCCCCTTGAAGGAACCTTACGAGGGGGGCCTCGCGAGGGGGCGCGACTCGGCGCCAGGACTTAGCGATATTCTTGTCGTAGTAGGTGCCTCTCGAGGGAAAAGGGTCCTCTCGAGGCTAACGTCCGGTCCTTAGCAGGATCTTCCTCGATGGAGAAGGCCCTCGCGAGGGACCCCTCGCGAGGCGCACCAGGCTGAGACGCCTGACACTTAGCGAAATCTTCAGCAGAGTGTCGTGGGCTAAGCAGGCCGGCCCGTAGTACCCCGGTTTCCACTGGGCCGACAGTAGCCCCGGGCCCACGATGGGCACGCTGGAGTCTTGCGGACGAAGGCGAAGAGGCGTGGGCCCAAAGAAGCCTGCTTGGCCTGCGACACGTGGCGAGCTCTTGCTGCCCCCACGAAGACACGTTCTTCTCTGCAGTTACGAGCGTAGTGGCGGGACCCACCACGCCCTGGCAACGGCTCGACGAGGCCATAAAGGCCGGAGAGCCCGGCGCAGGTACTCATTACCCTCTGCGCATCTTTTCTCTCGCCTCCTTCCTTCCAGAGCACAACTCCTCTCCGATGTTCCACTTTTCTGCACCTCCGCTGCAATGGCGCCCAAGAAAGCTGCGGACTTGGCGAAGGGCAAGGCGTTGCTCGAGGTGGAGGAGCCTGCCTCAATGAAGCAGAGCGGAAGCCTCAAGCCGGCGCTGGTGGGGTACCGCGTCGGCACGGAGGCCATGCTGGACAAGGTGCGCCACATGGCGGCCTCCAAGTCCAACGAGAAGGGCGCCACGGCGCTCAAGCCGGCAAACGTCCTCGACCTCAAGCCCCGCAACACCTACTACCCCATCTTCCTCCACACCCTCTTCACGGGGCTCGTCCCCCCTTTCTCCAATTTCTTCCTGGCAGCCCTGGAGTTCTACCAGATTCAGGTTCTTCATCTTCACCCCAACTCCGTCCTCATCCTCGCCATCTTCGCCTACCTCTGTGAGGCGTACCTGGGCATCCAGCCCTCGGTTGCCCTCTTCCACAGCTTCTACACACTGCGCACCACGGCGCCCAATGAGCGGACGGGATGCGTCTCCTTCCGCATCACGGACGGCATGGGCGGGGTCTACATCCCCATTGCTTGGTCTGGTGAGAACGCCATCACCAGCGTGCAGAAGAAGGTAGAGGACTTCCACAAGTGGTGGTTCTTCGTGAAGACAGGTCTGGCGAGTCATTTCTTCGAGATCCCTGAGGCGCCCCCGACGAAGAGGAGGTGCTGGTCAAGCGAGGGCCTCTCAGGCCTGAAACTTGGCGGCGTGGTGGAGCTCCTGAAGGAGCTTTGCGAGGCTGGCCTCACCGGCCAGATGGTGGCCAAGGAGTTCGTGAGGCGCCGCATCACCCCTCTTCAGGCTCATTCGGAGCCTGTGTGGATGTACTCAGGCGTGAAGGACAAGATGCGCCTGCACTCCGCCAGTATCCAGAAGGAGCAGGTGGACCAGATCGAGAAGGACTAGGCCGCGCAGCGGGAGAGCCTGGAAGTCCGCGAGGGCAACGTGGCCCGGGACGAGGCCTGCTTCAAGGAGCGCTTCGACAAGGCCAACGCCCAGCTTGCCCAGAAGGAGGCGAAGCTGGCGGAGGAGAACGAGGCCAAGAACCGGCTCTACCGCGACGGCTGTTCCAAGGCGTTCACGAAGAAGGCCCAGGTCCAGGAGGAGCGCTTCATGAAGAAGCGCGAAGAACTCAGCGCCCGCATTGCGGACCTCGAGGCGGAGAACAGGAGGCTGGCCTCCCATCTCCGGGGTGCCAAGGATGCCCAGGCTCGCGCAGAGGCTGATCTTGCTTCGCTGACTGAAGACCTGAACTCGCTTCAGCAGCAGGTTGAGCCCACCGTGCAGCTCGTCGAGGAGGCTCGGCACCGGGCGCAGGCTGGGCAGGTCCTGACCCAACAGCGCGAGCGCATGTTCCGGTCTCTGGTGTCCCGCGCGCTGGCTGTCGTGGACCGCCTGGAGGTCGAGGCTCCCACACTTCCTGTAGGGGGGAACTCTGACGCGGCCGCGTACCTCGGCTTCTTCGAGCAGTTCGTCACCAGCCTCGAAGGGGCCTTCACGAACCTCGACGATCTTGTCGATGCAGAGAGTTGTAAGCTCCTTGGCGTCGCGGTCGGGCACGTCTTCACCAACCTCGCGCTCCTCGAGCCCAGCTTCGACTTCAAAACCGTGACGGAGCCTGTCGAGCCACGGCGCACCTCAGCGTTAAACGCTGCGGTGTGGCAAGACGTGGAGGCGTACATCCGGTGCTTCCAGAGGGTTGAGACTCAGGAGGACGAAGACGAAGAAAGCGATGAGGAGGAGGACGACGAGGCTGTCGATGAGGAGGATGATGAAGCCCCTTCCACTTGAGCTGCTCCTGTGCCATGATGTGCCTGGAGCACGATTTATCCTTAGGCTTTGTCATTTTGTTTGTAAAGAAACTTATTTGAACATGTCATATGTAATCATGTGTGCCCCTCGGGAGGCCTTTTGTCTCTTTTCCATGTCCTTTGTGCTCTACGTCGTTAGGACCCTTCTCCCAGCGCAACAGCACCGCCGCGTCGGTATGTTAGAGTCAGGGCTCAACAAGGCCGGGGGGTGCGTGAGGCTTGGAGAGGTAAGGGCTCTCGAGGCGCGATGCTCGGGAGCCCCCCTTTGACGTGCAAGCGGCCCATGGGGCGCAAGAGAGAAAAGAGGCTCGAGAGGCGAAAAAACCAGCGAGGGAACTTTAACAAGCTTTAGACTTAGCTTCGCGAGATGACCGCCTGTGGAGAGCGTCTCGTTCCCTGACGAGGCTTTTTGCTCTCGAGGCTGCCTGAGGCTGATCTTCGAGCCTTGTTTTCCCGCGTAGGAGAAATAGGCATACCCACAAGCAATGCATGGTTGTGCAACTCACGTGCGCTCATAAGTTTCCTCATGTGTGTCTCGCGAGGAGAGTAAGCACCAAGGTCCTTGGTGAGGTGACGTGCACGGGAGCAGGCCCATGAGTTCAGAGCTCGAATCCTTTGGGTTTTGCGATGCTGCTGGGACGTTTCCAAGGCACAGGCACCGTGCTCAGCCCCCGCTCACGAGATGCGCATGGGGGAAAGTATGAGCGTGAACGGTTGCAGAAAAATAGTTGCTTACCGCGGCAACATTACATAACGGCGCTAAGGTGCAATAGGTTCATGCTGAGATGAAATTGTTCATTACATTTGGCGTGGCCAAAATAAAGTCCGCCATGTCTGACCATGGGGTTCCACACGGAGTGGCTGAGGCATCTCGCGGCCCGAGGCGACGCATCGTAGAGAGAGCTCAGATGATGTAGCCCTCGTGGAGGGAAAGGCTTGTCGGAGACTAGTCCCAGGAACTAGGGGTGTGTCTCGATGATGCCAGGAACGAGTAAGGGGCTGAACACGTAGTCAAACAACCCTCAGCTACCTCGGCGACGGTGCTCGTCGAGCTTGCTGGGGGACATCACGACAGAGATAACACACGAGCTTTTACCCAGGTTTAGGCCCACTGTGAGGTGTAAGAGCCCTACGTCCGGCTTGTCTGTATTGCAGTGCTTGGAGAGGTTTACAGTACAATGGTGCTTGCCGAGGGCAAGCTCGGCTAGGATGAAGCTACGGTGGAAGAAGACTTGCTCTCTGACGGGGTTATACCCTTCGGGTCCCCTATTATTGGTATACCTGGTGCAGCCCAGACGAAGGCCCACCTGGCGGCCCAGCAGTTACTTCAGGCACAAGTCAAGGACTCCGAGACGTAGTCTACTAGGACTCTTGTAAACCCTACCTGGCTCCCTTTATAAAGCCAGGCAGGGGCACCCGCATAGGCAGATCAATACTAGATCCACAACTCGCATAGGCATAACGAGACCACGTCTCACCACAATCGCCATTACGGCCACCATGTAACCTCATATATCATCATAATCAGACAAGCAGGAGTAGGTCTTTACCTCACGATGAGGGGCCGAACCTCGGTAAATCTTTGCTTGTCAGCCGTCCGATACTACCAGCACGCACATCTTCTCCCTCAAAATATACCTGGGGTACTCGACCCTGGGATTGCGTGGGCATACCACGTCACTCTCTCTCCCTTTGCTAGCTAGTGGATTGTGAGTCCTCCAAATGATCCGTCTCCCTGCTTTGTCGTACACCGCCTCCTTATATACGAGCCCCGGACCTTCCCTCAAATCTCTTGTCGGGAAGGGTAACCACATGGCGACTGAGGAGAAGGACAGTGCACGGCAAGGAGGCTGTCCATGGACTTGGTCCATGGCAGAAAGCTTGTCCTCCATGGCTGGAAAAGCCACCGTCCAAGAACGATATGCCTGTGCTGCAGAGCTCTGCGGGGGTGCCCCACGGTGACGTTGGCTTGGAGCGTAGCGGACCATGGTCCCCTTATCACCGGAATGGCAATTCTTGTAGTCCGCTTTGCTTGTTGCTGCTTTGTTGACCACCTTTAGCACGAAAGAGGCAACTACGGCGCAGGCGCAGAGTCCATGTGCGCTCTGTCGTAGAGACATAGCTCTCTTCCCCTTGAAGGAACCTTACGAGGGGGGCCTCACGAGGGGGCGAGACTCGGCGCCAGGACTTAGCGATATTCTTGTCGTAGTAGGTGCCTCTCGATGAAAAAGGGTCCTCTCGAGGCTAACGTCCGGTCCTTAGCAGGATCTTCCTCGATGGAGAAGGCCCTCGCGAGGGAAAACCCCTCGCGAGGCGCACCAGGCTGAGACGCCTGACACTTAGCGAAATCTTCAGTAGAGTGTCGTGGGCTAAGCAGGCCGGCCCGTAGTACCCCGGTTTCCACTGGGCCGACAAGCGTGCTGGAGGTGGAGCAGTCTGAGGATGGGTGACCGACTGGGAAGTGTTACTGGGAAGTGTCGCTAGAAGTGAGAAATTAAGAATGATTAGAGTTAAAAATAATTGAGACTAAAGGAAAACATAAACCTAAACCCCAAACCCCAAAATGGGAAACATAAACCCTAAACCCAAAATGAAATAAGGGAAACATAAATCTTAAACCCCAAAATGACAAAAAAATGAGAAAATATTTAGTCCCGGCTCGTATTACGAGCCGGGACTAGAGGTCCTCGACCAGGCGCTCCTGCAGCGGCCACGTGGGGGACTCTTTTGCCCCTGGTCGTAACTGACCCGGGACTAGAGGTGGAGGCCTCTAGTCCGATTCCGTTGTCCCGGGTGCATAGCCGGGACTAGAGGCCCTCCCGACCCAGGGCTAATGCCCTTGTTTCTACTAGTGCATGTAAGTAGCTAAGACAATGTAAAAAAAACTTAACCATCCTTCTCCTAATTGTGTTATGTGAGAATGAGATTAAAGTTTATGTTGATCGAGGATCTTATTTGCAATATTTCATTACCATTTTTATTTTATTGAATTTGTTGTTTCGTTTTCATGTATTTCCATTGCACCATGGATATAGGATATCCATCGAGTACGGTTACGGAGGGCATTTTCCGCCCACGCGTAGCTTCGCGAGCGGGCAATGGATGATTTTCGGGGGCTTTTCCATCCAAATATATCCCGTTGACACATTTTCGAGAGAAAGACTTCACATTTTGGTGCGAGTTCATGAATGTGATATTGTGATGGGATCATTATGTTTACCTGAGAAATTATTATGTTTTGTGTCCCCACATGTCAGCCAAGCCATGCAAGAAAAAAGATAGCGGAAACCCCAAAACAGAGTGAAGCCAGAGTATAGCCACCAAAGCAAGGCGCGTTCCTCCCCTCCGCCGACCAAAACCCTAAACCCTAGCCTAACGAAACCCGCCATCCCTCTCCCTCTCCCCCTCCTCCGACGGCGGCGTCAGCACCTACCAGGCGAAGATGCCGCTGGGGCAGCGCGCGGGAGACAAGAGCGACTCCCGCTACTGCGTGGTGGAGGTGGTCAACTTCCCCGCCGGCGATGGCCTCCCCGCTGTCCTCTCCCACTCCTCTCCTCCGCCTTCGACATCCTCCACTAGTAGAAACAACCCTTTTCGTCCGGGTGGTAGGGGCCTCTGGTACCGGATTCCCACCCGGGACGCCGGATTCGGGACTAGAGGCCCCTCCTCTCGTCCCGGGTGGCTTACGACCCCGGACTAGAGAGCTCCATGCGGGGCCGGGGCGGAGCGCGTGGCAGAGGACCTCTAGTCCCGGGTGGTAATACGACCCGGGACTAGAGATTCTCCCATGTGGCGGCTTCTGGTTTTTGAGTTTTCCCTATTGAATATTATGATTAATCTTGCAAAATATATGGTTAATTAATTATAAATCAAAAAAATACATATAGCATATCAAAATATTCATAAAAGAAATCTTTATGAGAATTCGATCATTTTTAATTGATTACATGGAGATCACAACTGGGACTAGAGCCCGTCTATTCGATTAATTACATTGAGATCATATATAACAGAGACTAGAGCCCGTCGTCTATTCGATTACATGGAGATCATCGCCGGGACTAGAGCCCGTCTATTCGGTGGCATCGTATTTTCTCTTTGGGTTTATGACATAGTTCATCAAAAATCCCGCAATTTTCTCTTGAATTGGTCGAAAGCGGTCATTTGGTTGCAGGTCCCTCCGCATTGTGTCCATCTATAAAAGAAGGAGATCAATATGAATATCAATCATCATAACAGAAATTATGAATGACACTCAACACAATTGATGGTAATAAAATAAAACTGTGAATATATTTGTTCACTTACGTCTATAAATGTCGATGGGTTCCGCTCAGAGACCTCCCGGCGAATCCACTCGCAGACGTAGTATCCACACAAATTGGTCCCGGTGGCTGCCTTTCACAGTACTTTACGAGGATAGATTTCAATCAAATAATAATCAAGCATGGTATGATGGTATTGAAATTTGAATTAAAGAGATGCGCGAACCTAGCTCATACTACTTACCTTGGCATTAACAAAACTAAGCTCCTCTTTAAAATCACCAGATGTACACTTTAAGAAATCTTTCGAAATCCTGCCCGGTAAATAAATGAATAAATGAGTTATTAATTAGTTACTTGATATCTCAGGAATTGAACAAAAGAGACCGATATAGTACGATAATGATTGAAAATACCCTTGGAGCATATCTTTAATATTGGTACTTCTCTTGGGGCCACGCCAATGAGTCGAAGATTTCAACTTTTGCATCATCAACTTCAATGATTAGCAGAATGTAATGGTCGCTGCGCACGTTTATATATGTCAGTAACTAATCAGTTACACTTAACATCGAGTAAGCAAAAACTAATGTGTACAAGACAGTAACACTCTTACCTGAAGTTGTAAGGAAACTATATCTTCCTTTTATAATCTTGCCTCTTTATGGACCTAAACAAGTTGGCCACCGTTTCCTTGTGGTAGTTCCGTAGCAGATTTTCATTAACTCGGGTTGGGTTAATGAATCCAATCTCAAAGATTCCTTTTCTGTCACATTCAGCACTCTTCATTCTGCATAATAGCGTAGTGAGCATAATTAGAACATGCAATGACCGAGCTGAGCTATAGAGTTTATTTTAGAAAATAAATGAATTGAATCACTTACAGACAATAGGTACCGACGATACTCAAGTCGAGGGCGTCAAGTTGGTATAACTGATAGAGTTCTTCAAGATAAATAGTTAACTCGTCGTTACCTGTGAAATGTTCCTCTGTAACTTGCACAAGGAGCACTTTTCGATCTAGCTTTGTGACTTCCATGTACTAGTTATGCAGTCTTAGCATTTGTGTTGGTAGATTCCGATCTGATCAGGTGGCACTAGAGACTTCCCGTATTCCCAGATCCATTTATCAGGTGGCATAAGGGAGGGGAGCTCTTCTGCTTCCAGTTGAGAAATTGAAATACCAAGTTCTGCAGCAAATTTCGCGCGGTAAGCTAAATCCGCCACACGCGTGGAGCCCTTATCAGTGGCCACCTTGAGCGGGGAGATGGACTGTTTTGACTGCTCTCCGAGCTAGGCAACCTCTCTTTTTCTTTTCCCGCTGGTAGTACTACTTGTGCTCTTGTTGGGGCGAGTTCTCCTCAGACAACATGCATAGTCAGCTGACCTATTTATCTAAATTTGTGATGGATGATTAAGAAATTCCGTAGCCCACTTTTTTTTGCCCTTTGGTAAATACTTGCTTTGGCGCGGGCTGTCTTTTCGCCTTTAGTTCCGCCATCTGTCTTTTTGCGTCGGCTGCCAGCCACGCGGCGGCTTGCTCTGGATTCATCTCGACGTCGTAAGGTCTCGGGGGAGGAACCTTCGGTACTTTTGGGAGGGGCTCGCATTGGGGTTTGGATCGGAAACTTATCGACGGAACGACGGTCTTAGCCTTAGTGGGCGGAGACGGCTGAGGCGGCGGCGGAGTCGACTGAGGCGGCGACGGAGATCGAGATGGACTCGTGTTGTGGTGGTCGTCACTGCCATCATCTCGACTCGGAGGAGGTGGTGGTGGCCTTGGCGTCCATCCTGGAAACACGATGTATTTCTTGGGCCATAGAATGAGTCCACCCTGGACATCTCCCAGTGTCCTCTCATCATCATCTCCAGGGATATCAAGGTCGAGTGATTGAAATCCGGGTTCAACTTGATCCATGCCGACACGAGCATAGCCATCTGGAATCTCATTGCCACGATACAGTGCTGTAA
This sequence comes from Poa pratensis, assembly GCA_947311845.1. Lineage (NCBI taxonomy): Eukaryota > Viridiplantae > Streptophyta > Magnoliopsida > Poales > Poaceae > Poa > Poa pratensis. Next base: position 156,679,420 of record CAMZMU010000063.1, read on the forward strand.
ATTCACAAGTTAAAGCATAGCCGTCCGCCGCCTTCACGGTTAAGTTTCTAAGTGCCTCATGTAGCTCACAACTTGTCTGCTCAGTGATAAAATCCACGGGGTAGGTTTGCTTCGATGCCTCATCAGCACCGACCGCCGTGGAAGCCACGCTGCTTTTCCGTTGAGATGGACCACCTGCTTGACTATCTTGCTGCAGCTGATGAGTTGCCCCTTGACAAGCTTGCTCGCGCAATTCATCTATTTGCTTCTGTTGTTGGCTAATGATACTTTCTACTTTGCTCAACCGGTCTGAATCCTCTTGCTCCTTCCTCTTCCTTGCTCTTGCTCGGCTTCTATAAGATTGACGGTCCTTGGGAAACCCTTCATTCCACGTCACAGAAGCTCCCTTGCCTCGTGTTCGTCCTCCTTTTTCTTTATTACCGAGGCCCTTTGTCAGCTCGTCATTCTCTCTATCGGGAATAAACCTTCCCTCTCGAGCATCGGCGATTGCATCAAGAATTGCTTTCCGGGGTATAGGAGTTTCTTTCTTTTCATCAACTATTAGATCACCTGATTCATCATACTCCGCCCCAATGGGCCAGTTATCTGTAACTGGAGTGATCCCTTTTTCGCGCATAGCGGCCTCAATCAGATCCCACTTAGGCTCGGCACTTACGTAGCCACCTCCCCCAACTTATGGTGATATTTCTTTTTCGCTGCATTCTCCTTATTCGTTTGTGATCTTTGTTTGGCTAGTTCTGAATCCTTGTATTCTAGAAATGCCTTCCGTGAGTCCGCTGGCTCTCTAGTGCTCAAGTGAAATCTGGAACTTTCTTTTTCGAGACCAATCACGGTATAATCTGTTCTTGTAATTATTGAATTGTTCATCCATCTTCTTCAGAGCGAAATGCTTGAATTTTTTCGTCATGACTTCTGTCTTTTCGGGATAATCCAACACCGGTAGGGTGAACTTTGCTATGAGCTTGTCCCAAAGCACATCTTTAGTTCTGTCGCTGACATAACTAGCTCCCTCTAAGTTTTTTTGCTGAATCCATTCCTGAATGCTGATCGGAACATTGTCCCTAACAACAACTCCGCATTGATGCACAAACTTAGCTGCGTTCGCCTTGTGCTCCAACGGTTTGCCATCTGCAGAGACGACCTCAATTGTGAGATGCGCATTGATGACGTGAAAGACACACGTTCGTTGGGAACCCCAAGAGGAAGGTATGATGAGTGCAGCAGCAAGTTTTCCTCAGTATGAAACCAAGGTTTATCGAACCAGTAGGAAGTCGGCGATGCTCTGAAGGTGTTGGTGAAGGAGTGTAGTGCGGCCAACACCAGGGATTCCGGTGCCAACGTGGAACCTGCACAACACAATCAAACTACTTTGCCCCAACGAAACAGTGAGGTTGTCAATCTCACCGGCTTGCTGAAAACAAAGGATTAGGCGTATAGTGTGGAAAATGATGTTTGCTTGCAGAGAATGAAAAAGAACAATGATTGCAGTAGGTTGTATTTCAGATGTAAAAGAATGGACCGGGGTCCACAGTTCACTAGTGGTGTCTCTCCATAATAAAATACTAACATGCTGGGTAAAAAATTACAGTTGGGCAATTGACAAATAGAGAGGGCATAACAATGCACATACATATCATGATGATCACTATGAGATTTACTTGGGCATTACGACAAAGTACACAGACCGCCATCCAGCATGCATCTGTGTCTAAATAGTCCACCTTCAGGTTAGCATCCGCACCCCTTCCAGTATTAAGTTGCAAGCAACAGACAATTGCATTAAGTATGGTGCATAATGTAAACAACACTAATATCCTTAGACAAAGCATTGCTGTTTTACCCCTAGTAGCAACAGCACATCCACAACCTTAGAACTTTCTGTCACTGTCCCAGATTAAATGGAGGCATGAACCACTATCTAGCATAAATACTCCCTCTTGGAGTTACAAGCATAAACTTGGCCAAAGCCTACACTAATAACGGAGAGCATGCAAGATCATAAACAACATATATATGATAGATCAATAATCAACTTGACATAGTATTCAATATCCATCGGATCCCAACAAACACAACATGTAGCATTACAATAAGATGATCTTGATCATGATAGGCAGCTCACAAGATCTAAACATGATGGCACAAAAGGAGAAGACAACCATCTAGCTACTGTATGGACCCGTAGTCCAGGGATGAACTACTCACGCATCACTCCGGAGGCAGGCATGGCGATGTAGAGCCCTCCGGTGATGATTCCCCTCTCCGGCAGGGTGCCGGAGGAGAACTTCTGAACCCCCCGAGTTAGGGTTGACGGCGGCGGCGGCAGCGGATGTTTTCTGGAATAATGGCTCGGTGTTTTAGGGTTTTCGCGTCTGGAGGAATAAATAGGCGAAGGGGCGACGTCGGTGGAGGCGCGGGCCCGCTCCCCATAGGGTGGCGCGGCAGGGGGCCCACCCGCGCCGCCATGTGGGGAGGGCGCCCTGCTGCCCCCCTTCGTCTCCTCTTCGGACTTCTGGAACGTGTCGGAAAAATAGGCATCTGGGATTTTGTTTCGTCCGATTCCGAGAATATTTCCAGAACAGCTTTTCTGAAACCAAAAACAGCAGAAAACAGGAACTGGCACTGTGGCATCTTGTTAATAGGTTAGTCCCAGAAAATGCATAAAAATGCTATGAAGTGTGAATAAAACATGTAGCTATTGGTATAAAACTAGCATGGAACATAAGAAATTATAGATACGTTGGAGACGTATCAAGCATCCCCAAGCTTAGTTCTACTCGTCCTCGAGTAGGTAAACGATAACAACAATAATTTCTGAAGTGACATGCTACCAACATAATCTTGATCAATAATATTGTAAAGCATATGAGCTGAGATCAAATCATTCAAAGCAAAAGTCTATAATTGATATAAGAGACAACAAAACAAGTTAGTTAAACAAGCTAAAAGTTTTCATGAATGATTGCTTTAAAGACATGAAACCGTACAAGGTTCATTAAAGATGTGTTAAGTATCCAATGTAGGAGTTCTATCCTTCAATTCCAAGCATCAAGTAATCTTTCACAACATAGAAGGATTCAGCCAAGTAAAAATAAACATGAACATCATGAATCAACTGTTTCGAAGTCTACTCAACCGGTGAGCGTAAGCATTTGGTTTTGGCACCAGGATGTTATGGCTAAAAGAACATTGATGGGGGTTTGGAAGGCCAAAGGAAGAAAGTCTCACAAAGCTATAAGTGATCATTAGACAAGAGGAAGTCTTATAATCGAAGCTATGTAAGGAGTAGTGATTGCCATGCAACGGATGCACATAGAGCTATATGTGTATGAAAGCTCTCCAATGGAACTAGTGGGGGTGCATCCAACTTGGTTGCTCATGAAGACCTAGAGCATTTTTGAGGAAGCTCATCATTGGAATATACAACCCAAGTTCTATAGTGTAAATTCCCCACATAGTTATACTAGTAAAACATGAAAACTCTCTCACATGGAGTATAGGTGCTAAACATGAGCACAAATGATGACTATGAATAATGCAGGTGCTGAAACATGAGCACAAGTGTGGATAAAGGATAGTAATGTTGCCCCTTTTTCTTTTTATTTTTTTTCTTTTTTTCTTTTTTATTTTTTTTCTTTTTCTGTTTCTCTTTTCGATGGCCTCCATGGCTCTTTTCACTTTCAGGGGCAACACTCTAATATGACAATACACTTTTTGTTACAAATAACTCACAACGAACTAAAACATGATGTAAACTGTATGCCTCTGCCAGTGTAGCAGGATATGCAATGATCTAGCGTAACATGGGTAAACCGCACATCAGCTGTATAGAATCATGCAAAGCAATATGTATATGATGAATGACAGCAAGTCATGTAATGTAAGATGGAAGTTGCATGGCAATATATCTCGGAACAGCTATGGAAATGCTGTAGTAGGTAGGTATGGTGGCTGTTTTGAGGAAGATGTATGGGTTTATGTGTAGGAGAACAAGAGAAAGTCTCCCACGGGTTTGGATGTACTGGCGAAGTATGCACAACTCTCAATGTGAGCAGAAGGCAATGCACAGCACCGAAGAGGCTAGCAAATATGGATGGTGGAAGTGCCAAAAACCGTAGCTCAACATTAGTCAAAAAGAACTCACAAGCTTATTGCAAACATCTAGCAGGTTCAACATTAAGAACATGATTAAAGTTTACTCCAAGAAGGGCCGTTCACGGCGGCACAAGTACCCCGTTAGATCCCTCGACCTTCAGCACAACTTAGTTATTACGAATCACTTTTAGACATGGAAAGCTATCAAGTCCAACTACACCTTCAACAATTTAAATAGAGTTTGTAGTACGGTACAAGCTTAAAGACAACTATCCACTCATAATTTTAACTTAATTAACCAGCAAGCTTTACCATCTAAATACCTCAAAACATTTGCAAAGAATCAAGTCATCAAAGTTCAATGATCTACAAGATTATGCAAGTTATTACTATACCACTACCACATGCAGCATTTTCTGAACCAACACATCAACCAAGCAACTAAACAAAAACTCTCCAAATGATTTACAAATGAAACAAGAGAGTACTACTCCAAAGAATTAACAGCTCTAAAAGAGATGCATGAAAAACAGGAGCTAAAAGCATAGCAGTAGCTAGATAAGAATACTCAAAAGATATAAGTGAAGAATATGAGTATTCACATGAAAAAGCGGAGCGTGTCTCTCTCCCACACAAGAATGCTAGGATCCAACTTTATTCAGAAAAATAAAAACAACAAACAAAAATAAAAGCACACAGACGCTCCAAGTAAAATACATAAAATGTGGAAGAATTAAAATATAGTTTCACTAGAGATGACCTGATAAATTGTTGATGAAAGCCCAAGCTTAGACGCTTGAGTCTTCTTGAATATTGCAGGGATGACCCACGGGGGCATCCCCAAGCTTAGGCTTTTCACTCTTCTTGATCACATCATATCATCCTTCTCTCTTGCTCCTTGAAAACTTCCGCCACACCAAACTCAGTAACTCATTAGAGGGTTAGTGCATAATCAAAAATTCTCATATTCTACTGTGACACAATCATTACCAAAGCTTCTGGACATTACTTACAGCCACTGATGTTTAATGGAGCAAAGAAATCCAATCAAACATAGTAAAAGAGGCAATGCAAAATAAAAGGCAGAATCTGTCAAAAACAGAACAGTCTGGAAAGACGAATTTTTTCGAGGCACTTAACTTGCTCAGATGGAAAAACCCAAACTAATGAAAGTTGCGTACATATATAAGGATCATGCGTGATTTTTTCAGAATTTTTCGAATTTTCTGTAGCGCATACAGCTCAAAACGGTGGACAGCAAAAATCTGTCACTGCGCAGAAATCCAATTTTAGCAACAACTTTCAACTAGAGACTTTACTTGGCACAACAATGCAATAAAATAAAGATACAAAGGAGTTGCTACAGAAGTAAACAGCACCTTGACTCAAAATAAAATAAAATGACAGAAAATAAAAAGATGGGTTGTCTCCCACAAGCGCTTTTCTTTAACGCCTTTCAGCTAGGCGCAGAAAGTGAAAATCAAGTGTTATCAAGAGAAAATGCATCAACATCATAATTTGTTCTAATAATAGAATCAAAAGGCATCTTCATTCTCTTTCTAGGGAAGTGTTCCATACCTTTCTTAAGAGGAAATTGATACTTAATATTCCCCTCTTTCATATCAATAACAGCACCAACAGTTCGAAGAAAGGGTCTTCCCAAAACAATAGGACAAGATGCATTGCATTCAATATCCAAAACAACAAAATCAACGGGGACAAGGTTATTGTTAACCGTAATATGAACATTGTCAATTCTCCCCAAAGGTTTTTCATAGAGTTATCAGCAAGATGAACATCCAAATAACAACATTCCAAAGGTGGCAAGTCAAGCATATCATAAAGTTTCTTAGGCATAACAGAAATACTTGCACCAAGTCACATAAAGCATTACAATCAAAATCATTCACTTCATTTTAATGATGGGCTCCCAACCATCTTCCAACTTCCTAGGGATAGAAGCTTCAAGTTTTAATTTCTCTTCCCTAGCTTTTATGAGGCATTTGTAATATGTTTTGTAAAAGCCATGTTATAGCACTAGCATTAGGACTTCTAGCTAGCTTTTGCAAGAACTTAATAACTTCAGAGATGTTACAACTATCAAAATCAAAATCATTATGATCAAAAGTAATGGGACCATTGCCTCCAATACTTCGAAAAATTTCAGCACCTTTATCAGAAACAGTTTCAGCAGTTTTAGGCAATTTTGCATGCTTTATAGTAGAAGTGAAACATTGCCAACATCAATAACATTACCATTGATAGTAGGAGGTTTATCAACATGTGAAGCTTCAGCATTACTAGTGGTGGTAATAGTACAAACTCGAGCTATACTATTCTTTCTATCAATTTCAGCTTCTCTTTCCCACCTAGCATGCAACTCAGCCAACATCCTAATATTGTTGTCAATTTTAACTTGGATGGCATTTGCTGTAGCAAAAGACTTAGTATCTTTAACCTCATTAGGCATAACTTTCAGTTTCAAAAGATCAACATCAAGAGCAAGACTATCAACCTTAGAAGCAAGAACATCAATTTTACCAAACTTTTCCTCAACAGATTTGTTAAAAGCAGTTTGTGTATTAATAAATTCTTTAAGCATGACTTCAAGATCAGAGGGTACACTCCTACTATTGTTGTAAGAATTACCATAAGAATTACCATAACCACTACCATTATTAGAAGGATATGGCTTATAGTTGTTATTACCAAAATTATTCCTATAGCATTGTTGTTGAAATTATTATTTTTAATGAAGTTCACATCAACATGCTCTTCTTGAGCAACCAATGAAGCTAAAGGAACATTATTAGGATCAACATGAGATTTACCACTCACAAGCATAGACATAATGATATCAATCTTTTCATTCAAGGAAGAGGTTTCTTCAACAGAATTTACCTTCTTACCTTGAGGAGTCCTTTCAGTGTGCCATTCGGAGTAGTTGATCATCATATCATCAAGAAGTTTTGTTGCTGCACCTAAAGTGATGGACATAAAGGTCCTCCAGCAGCCGAATCCAGCAAATTCCTTGAGGAAAAATTTAATCCTGCATAAAAGGTTTGGATGATCATCCAAGCAGTCAGTCCATGGGTAGGGCAATTCTTTACCATAGATTTCATTCTCTCCCATGCTTGGGCAACATGTTCATTATCAAATTGCTTGAAATTCATAATGCTACTTCTCAAAGATATAATTTTAGCAGGAGGATAATATTTTCCAATGAAAGCATCTTTGCATTTTGTCCATGAATCAATACTATTTCTAGGCAAAGATAGCAACCATTCTTTAGCTCTTCCTCTCAAGGAGAAAGGAAATAGTTTCAGTTTTACAATATCCCCATCTATATCCTTATACTTTTGCATCTCACAAAGTTCAACAAAATTATTAAGATGGGCAGCAGCATCATCAGTACTAACACCAGAAAATTGCTCTTTCATAACAAGATTTAATAGAGCAGGTTTAATTTCATAAAAGTCTGCTTTAGAAGCAGGTGGAGCAATAGGAGTGCATATGAAATCATTATTATTTGTGCTAGTGAAGTCACACAACTTGGTGTTCTCAGGAGTACTCATTTTAGCAAAAATAAAACTAGGCCGAAATAATAAAAGTAAAACAAGTAACTAATTTTTTTGTGTTTTTGATATAAAGAAAGCAAACAAGACAAAATAAAAATAAAGCAAGACAAAAACAAAGTAAAGAGATTGGGTGTGAGAGACTCCCCTTGCAGAAGCAACTCGACTCCCCGGCAACGGCGCCAGAAAACTGGCTTGATGACGTGAAAGACACACGTTCGTTGGGAACCCCAAGAGGAAGGTATGATGAGTGCAGCAGCAAGTTTTCCCTCAGTATGAAACCAAGGTTTATCGAACCAGTAGGAAGTCGGCGATGTCTGAAGGTGTTGGTGAAGGAGTGTAGTGCGGCGCAACACCAGGGATTCCGGTGCCAACGTGGAACCTGCACAACACAATCAAACTACTTTGCCCCAACGAAACAGTGAGGTTGTCAATCTCACCGGCTTGCTGAAAACAAAGGATTAGGCGTATAGTGTGGAAAATGATGTTTGCTTGCAGAGAATGAAAAAGAACAATGATTGCAGTAGGTTGTATTTCAGATGTAAAAGAATGGACCGGGGTCCACAGTTCACTAGTGGTGTCTCTCCATAATAAAATACTAACATGCTGGGTAAACAAATTACAGTTGGGCAATTGACAAATAGAGAGGGCATAACAATGCACATACATATCATGATGATCACTATGAGATTTACTTGGGCATTACGACAAAGTACACAGACCGCCATCCAGCATGCATCTGTGTCTAAATAGTCCACCTTCAGGTTAGCATCCGCACCCCTTCCAGTATTAAGTTGCAAGCAACAGACAATTGCATTAAGTATGGTGCATAATGTAAACAACACTAATATCCTTAGACAAAGCATTGCTGTTTTACCCCTAGTAGCAACAGCACATCCACAACCTTAGAACTTTCTGTCACTGTCCCAGATTAAATGGAGGCATGAACCACTATCTAGCATAAATACTCCCTCTTGGAGTTACAAGCATAAACTTGGCCAAAGCCTACACTAATAACGGAGAGCATGCAAGATCATAAACAACACATATATGATAGATCAATAATCAACTTGACATAGTATTCAATATCCATCGGATCCCAACAAACACAACATGTAGCATTACAATAAGATGATCTTGATCATGATAGGCAGCTCACAAGATCTAAACATGATGGCACAAAGGAGAAGACAACCATCTAGCTACTGTATGGACCGTAGTCCAGGATGAACTACTCAGCATCACTCCGGAGGCAGGCATGGCGATGTAGAGCCCTCCGGTGATGATTCCCCTCTCCGGCAGGGTGCCGGAGGAGAACTTCTGAACCCCCCGAGTTAGGGTTGACGGCGGCGGCGGCAGCGGATGTTTTCTGGAATAATGGCTCGGTGTTTTAGGGTTTTCGCGTCTGGAGGAATAAATAGGCGAAGGGGCGACGTCGGTGGAGGCGCGGGGCCCGCTCCCCATAGGCTGGCGCGGCAGGGGGCCCACCCGCGCCGCCATGTGGGGAGGGCGCCCTGCTGCCCCCCTTCGTCTCCTCTTCGGACTTCTGGAACGTGTCGGAAAAATAGGCATCTGGGATTTTGTTTCGTCCGATTCCGAGAATATTTCCAGAACAGCTTTTCTGAAACCAAAAACAACAGAAAACAGGAACTGGCACTGTGGCATCTTGTTAATAGGTTAGTCCCAGAAAATGCATAAAAATGCTATGAAGTGTGAATAAAACATGTAGCTATTGGTATAAAACTAGCATGGAACATAAAAATTATAGATACGCATCTGCGGCCAACCCTTTGGCATGGCCTCGTTTACTAGATTGGGTAGATGCAGAGGTCTAAAAATAAGAAACATTTGTTAATACATATATACAAATAAATGTTTGCATATGATCAACAGAGGCTTAATATACCTCGCCAGACTGCGGGGGTCCACCAATTTGCAAGTCGTCATCGCACTCTGTGGTCGTTTGCGCTTCGATGCTTCGTTCCGGCACCATTCCCGGACCGGGTTGCCGCATGATGGCGAACAACTCTTCTTCCCCTTCTCTGCCTACGAAGGGATCCATTGCTTAACTAATACAAAAGAAAGATGAAACAATGATAGCATTAGCAGAATAATTCAAAGTAGGGAAGTTTATAAATCTGCAAAAGTATCGCTCATACATCTTTATTTAATCCAGTTACATAGCTCGGGTCCATTTTTATTTAACCCTAATAAATCACGAATAATATCACTAATACATCTTCCTCTCACATGCATTAACCTCTCAAACTAACTTCGACCGGGTCCTAAGCGTGGGGTGCTGAGCGGCCATCACTGCGCATCCAAAGAACAGGAACCATCACAGGGTCATAACTCACGTGAGAAGGAACCCTATGAAGAATCGACCATCTACTGTCATACACCGCTGGCGTATCCAACAAATACATGTATCGACGGACGTGCTCGTCCTCCTCCTGATACGGCGATGTACCACCTCCTCGGGGGCCGGCTCCCTCTGCACTGAGCGTGGCCCACTCGACCGCCACAAAAGAAGATCCGGGTCGACGACGTCACCCGGATTCCTCACCAAGCTACACGTCCCGGAAGTTAGCACCTCCCAGTGCCAACCCGGCGGAGCCCAGTCCCGGACATCGCCCTCTGGTCCAACAAGGACATCGTCACTAAGAACAATAAACTAAAAACACAGTGGGGTATAAAACAAAAAATTACACTTAGCAAATTTAAATCTACACTTGGCAAATTTAAATTTACACTTAGCAAATTTAAATCTACAAATTTAAATTTCTAAAATTTCCAACACTAAATTTCCTAACACTAAATTTCCTAACACTAAAATTCTAATACTAAAAAAACAACACAAAAAATCTACCTAAACTACACAAAACAAAAAAACCTAAACTACACAACAAATAACTACCTAAAAACACCTAAAACTACACAAAAAAAATTACCTAAAAAAACACTAAATCCTCACCTTGGGATTTTGTCCGGAGGAGGCTAGGGCGCGCGAGGTCGCCGGCGGTCGTGGCCGTGGAGGACGAGAGGAGGGCGAGGCGGCGTGGAGGAGCTGGCCTCGGGCGCGACGGCGGAGGAGGAGGGAGCGGCAGCGGAGGAGGGGCGGCGTCGGTGCGGAGGACGTGGCGGGCTCGGGCGGCGGAGGAGGTGACAGATCAGAGGAGACGGGAGCGGAGGAGGGCGCGGGCGGCGGATCGAGGAGAGGAGACGGCGCGGGCGCAGAGGACGGCGGCGGCGGCGCGACGAGAAATTTTGCCAGGGCTTTGCCTCGACTTGGTGCTTCTCGGCTGGTGGCTCGGGCCGGGATTGAGGACTGGGTATTTATACCCAGGGACCTCTGGTACCGGGCGGAGCCACGAGCCGGTACCAGAGGGGTCCCTCTAGTACCGGGTGGAGCCACAACCCGGGACCAGAGGTCTTTTCGCAAATGCCACCCCCAGCGCGCGCAAATGCACCTCTGGTCCCGGGTGGTGGCTCCACCCGGTACTAGAGGTCTGTTTTTTGCGTTCAAGGGCCCAAATTTTAAATTTTTGCGCGGAAAATGCCCAAAAGTGAATTTGAATAGTGTTTGAATGTGAATTTGAATAGCTTCTGCATACTTTTCAATCTGACAAAACTTTCAACATGAAAAGTGTTTGAATTTGAATCACTTCTAAAATTTCAACACGAAAAATTTCAACATGCTAATATTGTTTGAATATTAGTCCCGGTTGGTAATACCAACCGAGACTAAAGAATCACACGGATCGTGACTGACCCGTCTTTAGTCCCAGTTGGTAACACCGGTCTGTGCATCAACGATGACCCGACGTAAATCATCATCTATGATGGGCTCATCTAGTACCTCTTCATCTTCAGCTTCCCCCCTTGCATTACCACCGTATTCAGGGCACATGTAGTTGTCATCGTTCTCTTCTTCTTCGTTGTCTTCCATCATGACCCCTCTTTCTCCGTGCTTGGTCTAACAATTATAGCCGGACATGAAACCAAGCTGAATCAGGTGGATGTGAAGGGTTTTTGAGCAAGAGTAATCCTTCTCATTCCGACAGTTATGGCATGGACAACACATAAAACCATTCCGCGTGTTTACCTCAGCCACGTTGAGAAAAGAACGCAGGCCTTGCATGACCCGCCTTTCAAGCGCTTGTGAGCCGTTGGATCAGGGGTGTGTTTCTTTCAAGCGCTTGTGAGCCGATGGATCAGGGTGTGTTTCTTTTGAGGGACTGTGTTTCTTCGTGAGCCACATGACCCTATATATAGCCCCCCTCCCGGACATGTTCGGCACTCATTGTAGTTCATTTTGGTATACGAAGCATTCGGACTCCCTGCATACGTCCAACGGTGCATTTTGATATGCGGGCACTCACGAGCCACCGTTGGGCTGTATGCAGGTGAAACCGTGTGTTTTGTTCTATCTACAAAATCCTTCAGTTCGTCGACCGAATACAAATCATTTGGATTCCCTGCATACGTCTGACGGTGCATTTGATATGCGGGCACTCACGAGCCACCGTCGGGCTGTATGCAGGGGAAACCGTGTGTTTTGTTCCAACTTTTTCCAGTGCTTGTAAGCCGTTGGATTTTTAGAACCAAATATCAGTGTTTAGAGTTCTCACTAGTACAGAACGACACATCGGAAACGGGCCAAAAACCCCTTCGGCAACGGAGAAAGGGTCCGTGTCCCCGCCTCTGTCACTGATGTGAAGCCTCACAATGGCAACGGAGGAGATAAACCGTTTCTGATGTATTTAACATTAGACACGGAGTTTTGCTAATAACCGTTTCTAATAAGGGTTACAGGAAAACAAAAAAAAACACGGTGACGGGCTGTGCCGTCGATGGAGCCCCGCTCCATGCGACTAAACGGCCGCCCGGTCATCACCGTATTCATTGTTTTCTTTTACAAAAAACTCGACAATAGGGTCGGTTGGAATTTCCGGTTCAACTACCTCCTAGATAAAAATATATCTATGTCAAGTTGGTGGGCATGATTGTCATAAACACGAAACGAAACAAATATATAGTTATAACAAACAATCATACCACATCCGAATAATAGAGCGGACGAGAGCCGGTGTGGTCAGGTGTCAAAACCATGGCACTATATATATATAACAAACAATTATACAACTAATAAAATTATACAAATAATAATTATGCATCTAAATCATACAACTAAGATTTTTTAAAATAAAAGTTTTTAAAAAGAGCCTTACCAAGGTGGTGCCGGTAATGGGACAACGCGGGCGATCAACGGCGGTGAGCACGGCACTAGAACACACAAATCATATTTTCATTTTAGCTCAAATTGCATGTAAAACTAATGAACTCCCTAACTTAGCCATTTCATCAAACACGTACCAAGCACTACAAAAATGAAATGAGCTTAGCTAGTATGGAAATGAGCTAAAATGAGCAATGCCGGATGAAAGGATCAAGTTACTAACCCTTAGATAGATGGGTGCCGCTAATCTTGACAAATCATGGAAAAAAATGGGGATAAACTCGAGCTTGAGAGAGGAAACAATGGAGCAAATGGAGATGAACTCGAGCTGAAAATGGAGGGCTGCTCTCGGGGGTGGAAGATGATATAATGAGACCACTAGTACCGGCTCGTAATACGAGCCGGTACTAGAGGTGTCTCCCACGTGGTCCTGCCGAGCCAGGCACCTCTAGTACCAGTTCGTATTACGAGCCGGTACTAGAGGCACCTAATGTAAAAAATTAATTTTACATTATTATTGTCATTTTTAATTTAATATGGAAATAGTCATATCTTTAAACCGGTAAATCGAATTCGACAAATAATATGTATAAATCGATCAGAAAAATGATAGGAATCTAAATATTATGTCCATATCATCTTTTGCATAAATATTAATGATTAAGTAATAATAATTATTAATTCAATTTTTTGTTATTTGTAGAGAAAAATCATATTATTTTTTTGAATTCCAAACCTATGTTAACATAAACATTAATGATTAAGTACTAATAGTTTTGAATTCAAATAACAAAAAAATTTAATTTTATATTATTATTGTCATTTTCAATTTAATATGGAAATATTCATATCTTTATTGACATTTTATTTTCATAAAAGAAATTCATTTGATAATTAGAAGAATTAAAAGAAAAGGCAAAATGAATTAGCAATTCATTTGTCAAAAGGTTTAAACATTTTACAAATAGAACTCATTTGAAGATTCAATATAGCACTGAGAAGATTCACAGTTCATACAATAGAAGCCTCACACACCACACCACACCACACCACACCACACCACACCATCTACTCATCAACATTAATGTTCAGACGATCAACATGGCTACCATGTAGCTTCCAGTGCCTCCTAGCAATCTCAAAGCCCAGGCGAGCGTCTAGAGCGGCATACTTCACTTGCTCGTAGCTCAATGGAACGTTGCCCCAACCAAATATTAGGTCATCTTCTTCTTCCTCGTCATCCTTCTTCTTGTTCTTCTTGTCCTTCTTCTTCCTCTTCTTCTTCTGAAGATTTGTCCCAATAGTAGCATTGGCCAGGTCATAGAGACTCGGAATGGACTTATTGGTGGGGTTCGGGATAACCTGTTGGAGGTCGAACATAGACGGAATGTCAATTCCGTAGTATCCCAGCATGTGCACAGCAATGTGGATAGCCGCGCCGCAGAATCTGATGGTGTTGTCCCGCAAGAATTTCTTGAGCAACTGCGGCACTTTATTAGCCCAACATATTTGGAAGACCAAATTCTCGGACGCCACCGAGAGTTGAAGGACGGCGGCGCGCTGATTTTGTCTACCCTCGCGAGGGTTGGTGAACTCACAGTCCAGGCCCACACACTTGATCGGTGCGGCGTCCAGGAACTGCTTCTTGACGGCGCGGATCCACCTCTCCACCCTTGATGCACGGAGAGTGACCGTGACCTTGAAATGCATCCCTTCGGCGGTGAGGTGGTACACCCGAGTTCGAGGTACGCGCGCGAGCGGCTCCATTGGAATGAGAGGGAGATAGAGGTTGGGCTTTGGGAGGGATTAGAGGAGAAGCTAGGTGTGCTTATGGATGTGAAGATCATGTGCATTCTATAGTACTAGAGGGAGGTGAACAAGCGCCGGTGGTGATCAATTCCATGAAAGACGAAGCGACGAAGCGCCGGTGGTGATAAATTCCACGAAAGACGAAGCCACGGCGACGAAGCGACGACATATTTCCAAAGCGACGAAACCGTGGGAACTGAACCGTTTGACCTCTAGTACCGGCTCGTAATACGAGCCGGTACTAGAGGTGTCTCGCATGTGGTCCTGCCGAGCCAGACACCTCTAGTACCGGTTCGTATTACGAGCCGGTACTAGAGGTCCCTTACGACCCGGAACTAGTCTGTTGCGGCCTTGTAGCCTTTGAACCGGGACCAGTCCCCCCCTCTAGTACCGGTTTTTAACCCTGCCGGGACTAGAGCCCGATATGGCTCTGGACGAAAGCCCTTGTTTCTACTAGTGTCCTCGCCACGCTCGTCAGTAATCTCTACCTCTGGTACCTCTATCACCTCGTGCCCTCCCTCTGAAATGGAGGCTTATATACCCGCCATGCTCTGTTCAGGTCGACCCCGAGTATCGGCCCACGCCCGGCGCAGTCCTGCCGGTGGCGGCGTCGGACCTCGTCCTCAGCCCGTCCCAGTGGAGCAGCCACATCGTCGGGAAAGATCAGCGAGTGGATTGATTTGGATTCGGAGGACGAGCAGCTCCGCCTGGACTCAGAGCTCACGCTCAAGCAGGAGATCGCCTGGGCGTCCCATCTCTCCTTGCAGGTCCATTTGCCATCACATTGCTCATATTCCATGCATCAGACTAATTCTAATCACATCGCCGATCATGTATATCAGCATATTTTTAGTCAATTGGTTAAATAGGAGGTGCAACGCATAACCTGAGCACTGTAAATGGGTAGCTGCAACGACATTATTAATTTATCATACACCGAGGTGAATTGTGGCGCATTTCTTTGCAGGCATGCGTTCTCCCACCTCCCAGGAGATCGTCCTGTGCCAATTATGCTAGAGTTGTGAATAATATCTTGCAAGCCCTGACCAATATGCAGGAACCTTCCTCCATCCCCAGTTTCATCTTTCTGCTGTTGTATGCATGCCGTAATATGTTCTAACATCTAACATTTATTTGCTCTGATTCTTTCTTAAGTTGTGGCTTAGGATACCTCTGGAGAAGTCCGAACTTATGGATGAAGACCATGCCAAAGTAAATAATAATAACCCCACGGTAAGTGTTTGATCCACCCAGGCTGGTCTGGAATTTTAGTGTTCCAAAGGTCCTAGGTGCTGGACGGTAGCGCCCATAGGACACACACATAACTCTCTTCTTACGTGTTCTGTTCAATTGCAGAGTGACATAGTAGACTCACTAGTGGAAACAGGGCCACTGGTCCCGGGTCGTAAGGGCCTCTAGTACCGGGTGTCCACCCGGGACTAGCAAGGCGACACTAGAGGCCCCCCCCTCTAGTACCGGGTCCGTTACGACCCGGAACAACAGGCTCCCACGTGGCCGCCGAGTCGCGGGTGTGGTGGAGGACCTCTAGTCCCGATTGGTCATACGACCCGGGACCAAGGACCTCAAACGTGGCAGCCTGTAATTTTTTGTTTTTCCTCCCAATTTAATATTGAAATGGTGCAAAAAAATATGCGTTTAATTAATTAAAAAACAGAAACTACATATAACATATCAAAATGTTCATAAATAAAAATATGTTCACATCTATCCGGTTACATGGAGGTGCTCATAACCGGGACTAGAGCCCGTCTATTCGATTACACGTGTGTGGAGATCATAACCGGGACTAGAGCCCGTCTATTCGGTTACACGGGAGATCATAACCGGGACTTCACCGCTATTCTCCATTGTATGTTCCTTTTGTAGATATGACATCGCTGAACAGAAACCCGCAAGTTCCTCTGCTAGTGATTGAAAGCGCTTCTTTAGTGGCATACTCTCGCGCAATGACTCTGCCTATAAAAGAAGGAGATCAATACGAATATTAATCATGACTATCAAAAATTATGAATGACACTGGAGATCAATTGATGAATATGATTGTTCACGTACGTCTAAAAATTTCTTTGGGTCCCGCTCAGTGACCGCACGACGAATCCACTCGCAAACGAAATATCCATAGAAATTGGTCCCCTGTGGTTGCCTCTCGATCCACTTTACGAGAATAGAATTCAATCAAATCATAGTCAACATATAGTGGTATTGAAAACTATAAATAAAGAGATGCGCGAACCTAGCTAGACCGTACTACCTACCTGTGGGCTCTTCTTTAAATGAAGCTGAACCCTTTGTCCTCGCTTTGAATTGTTTCCAAACCCTGCCGGCCAAAAAAATGAATAAATGAGTTATTAGTTGCTTGATATCTCTGAAATCAATAAGAGAGACTGATATAGTGCGATAATGTTTGAAATTACCTTTGGAGCGTATCTAGAATGCTTTGGTACCTCTCCTCCGGCCAGTCCAATGAGTCGTAGACTTGAACTCTTGATCTATCAACTTCAATGACTAGCAAAATGTAATGATCGCTGTGCATGATTATATACACGTCAGTAACTCATCTGTTACACTTAATTTGTACAAGCGAGTAACACTCTCTTACCTGAAGTAGTAAGGAAACATTATCTGCACCTTGAAATGTTGCTTCATTAGGGCATTTAGCAAGTTCTTCTCCGTGTCCTTCACGTGGTTTTTTAGTATCCTTGCATTAACTCGTACTGGGTTAACGAACCCAAAGCCATAGATGCCCTTTCTGTCACATTCATCACTCTTCATTCTGCATAATACCGTAGTGAGCATAGTTAGCGATGGCAATGAACGAGTTGAGAGCTAAAGACTTTATCTTGTTTAGAAATAAATGAATTGAATCACTTACAGACAGTAGACACCGACGAGACCCAAGTCGAGGGCGTCAAGGTTGTATAAGTACCAGAGTTCTTCGAGCTCAATTGTGAACATGTCTTCACCCGTGAAATGATTTTTTGTAACTTTCACAGAGATCATAAATTTATCAAATTTCTTTGTGGTTTTCATGTACCAACTATGGAGTTGTCGCAGACATGTCGGTAGAAACTTTATCTGATCACCTCGCAGCAGGGACCTCCCCCATTTCCATTTCCATGAATCATCTACATCAGACGGAAGGAGATTTTCGTTGTCCAGTTGAGCAAGAGTAATACCAGCATCTACAGCAAAGTCCTTCTTGAAGGATAAAGTAGGAATTAGGTCCGTCGCGGAGCCATGACCACTGGGTATAACTATGAGTCGGGCTATCGACTTGTTTGCCTGTTGTCCGAGCTGGGCAACGTCTCTTTTCCCTCTGGCACTACTACTTCCCATCTTGGGAGAGCTACTACTTTTACTCAGAGCTCGTAAATAGTTATTTGGCTTGCTTTTACTCAGAGCTTGCCACCGGAGGGCCAGCCACCGCAGGAGCAGGCGCCGCAGGAACAGGAAGTACCTGCGCACCTCTGGACTAAGCCGACCCTTATCGTCCTCGACGACTAGGCGCGGCGCCGGCGACGACGACCCCTCCGATCCCCCAAAAATGTAATGGCCCTTATGGCCACCCCCAAAATGTAATGGCCCTAATGGCCTCCCCTAAGTATAATGAAATGGCCCTTAGGCCCTAAAAATGTGTCATTTGCATTGCATGCCAACTCCGGCGCCGGCCCCGCGGTTAGGGTTAGGGTCCGCCGCCGCCGCGCACTAGATCTGAGAGGGGGGGCGAGCTCATCTAGGGTCGGGGGCGACGATCTTGCTCGGGGACGACGATCTTTGCTCGGGCTCGGGGACGATTTTGCTCGGCCGGGGCTCAGGGACGATCTTTGCTCGTGGCTCGGGGAAGATCTTTGCTCGGGGCAACGGCCGCCGGAGCCGGAGCAGGACGGCCGGGGCCGGAGAAGAAGAAGGCGGCGACGGCCGGGGCGGCGGCGGCGCGGGGACGAAATCCGGCAGCCTGGCGGCGCAGGGGGCGGCGTCGTCTGGAGTCCGGAGGCGGAGCGTCGATTTGCTGGACTTGGGCAAATTTTTGGCCCGAGCCACTCAAATTAGCGCCAAAAAGGCCTCTAGTACCGGGCCGTGGCTCCACCCGGTACTAGAGGGTCTCTAGTACCGGGCCATGTTACCAACCGGTACTAGAGGTCCCTCAGGGCCGCGAGAATTTGCGCGCCAAGCCCAGTGGACCTGTAGTACCGGGTGGTCGCACGGCCCGGTACTAGAGGTTGATTTTTTAATTTTTTTGGTTTCTTACTTTTTTTATATCTTTTGATTTACTTGTCTAAATCAAGTAAAAATTGCTTTCATTTTCCTGTTTTCTGTTTTGGTTTAAAATGAAGTATCACATGCGCTTGGTTTTTATGAGAAGTAATTGCTTTCATTTACGTGGCAGTCATGAGACTTTAGGTTCTGGAACTTTTTCTCTGCCATATTTATTATTCCCTTTATATTCGACGAGAAGCCAGACGGGACCTTCATACTGCTCAGGACTTCAAAAAATGTCTCCTTCTCTTCTTTGGTAAGCACGTAGCTAGCAGGACGTAGACGTCCTTTATCCGTCCTTATTGGATGCAGGTTCTTTGGGTCTTTCAAAAGTTGCTGGTCCTCTCGTGCTTCCGGAATATCTTTTGCCTTCCCATACACGCCCAAGTAGCCTAGCAGGTTCACGCAAACATTCTTCGTCACGTGCATCACGTCGATTGCAGAGCGGACCTTTAGGATTTTCCAATAGGGTAGTTCCCAAAATATAGACTTCTTCTTCCACAGGGGAACATGGTTGTTAGCATCCTTCGGAACAGACTGTCCGCCAGGACCCTTTCCAAAGATTACATCTAAATCCTTGACCGCATCATATATATCTTCACCACTATGGAGGGGTGGCTTCGGCCGGTGATCTGCCTCACCTTTGAAATGCTGCTGCTTGCTTTTCTTTCTTAGGGGATGCTGAGTTGTAAGAAATCGACGATGACCCGGGTACACATTCTTGTTACCTACATATATACTTTCAGTGCTATCTAAACAGTGTGTGCATGCATTGTATCTCTTGTTTGACTGTCCTGAAATGTTACTAAGAGCAGGACAATCATTGATGGTTACAAACAACAACCCTCGTAGGTTAAATTCCGCTTGTTTGTACTCATCCCACACAGGTACCCCTTCATCACGCCACAACTGTAAAAGTTCATCAACTAATGGCCTCAGGTAGACATCAATGTTGTTACCGGGTTGCTTCGGGCCTTGGATGAGCACTGGCATCATAATGAACTTCCGCTTCATGCACAACCAAGGAGGAAGGTTATAGATACATAGAGTCACATGCCAGGTGCTATGACTGATGCTCTGCTCCCAAAAGGATTAAAGCCATCCGTGCTAAGACCAAACCTTAAGTTCCTTGGATCACGTGCAAATTCCTTGTACTCTGTATCGATTTTTCTCCACTGCGACCCATTGATGACGTGAAACACACGTTCGTTGGGAGACCCCAAGAGGAAGGTACGATGTAGTCAGCAGCAAATTTTCCCTCAGAAAGAAACCAAGGTTATCGAACCAGTAGGAGCAGCAACTCTTCGGAAGGTTGTCAACGGCGCCAGAAAAATAGCTGTCGCAGAGAGTCTGGACTGTTGACGTGGAATCTGCGCACAACACAATCAAACTACTTTGCCCCAACGAAACAGTGAGGTTGTCAATCTCACTGGCTTGCTGAAAACAAAGGATTAAACGTATGGTGTGGAAAATGAGTATTAAATTGCAGAGAATGAAAAGGAACAGTTTGCAGTTTGTGGTTGTTTAATCAGTGTAAAAGAATGGACCGGGGTCCACAGTTCACTAGTGGTGTCTCTCCATAAAAGATAACTAACATGTTGGGTGAACAAATTACAGCTGGGCAATTGACGAATAGTGAGCGCATGACAATGCATATACATGACATGTTGACTACTATGATATTTAATTGGGCATTACGACATAATACATAGATCGTTATCCAACAGCATCTATGACTAATAATCCACCGCCGGGTTGTCATCCGAGTCCCCCGTTGGTATTAAGTTGCAAGCAACGGATAATTGCATTAAGTAAAGTGCGTAATGTAAACAAACACATATGCCGTGGACATAGCATCGTTAGGTTATCCCTAGTGGCAACAGCACATCCACAACCTTAGAACTTTCTGTCACTGTCCCAGGTTAAACGGAGACATGAACCCACTATCTAGCATAAATACTCTCTCTTGGAGTTACAAGCATCTACTTGGCCAAAGCATCTACGAGTAACGGAAAGCATGCAAGATCTTAAATAACATATAACATAAATTGATAATCAACTTGACATAATATTCAATATTCATCGGATCCCAGCAAACACAACATGTAGCATTACAATAATATGATCTTGATCATGTAGGGCAGCTCACAAGATCTAAACATGATGGCACAAAATGGAGAGACAACCATCTAGCTACTGCTATGGACCCGTAGTCCAAGTATGAACTACTCACGCATCACTCCGGAGGCAGGCATGGCGATGTAGAAGCCTCCGGTGACGATTCCCCTCTCCGGCAGGGTGCCGGGAAGAGGTTCTGGACCCTCCCGAGCTAGGGTTGACGACGGCGGCGTCTCTGGAACTTTTCGTGGATATTTGCTCAGGTACTTAGGGTTTTCGCGTCGGGGGGAATAAGTAGGCGAAAGGGCGGCGGCTGCGGACCCCGAGGGGCCCACACCACCCCAGGGCGCGGCAGAAGGGGGGCCCGCGCCCTGGTGGCGTGTGGCCTCCTGGTGGCCCTCCTCTGCTGCTCCTTCGCTCCGTCAGCCGTGTTCTGGAAAAATAGGCACCCCCGTGTAGTTTCGTCCAATTCCGAGAATATTTCTAGACTAGCTTTTCTGGAATACAAAAACAGCAGAAAACAGGAACTGGCACTTCGGCATCTTGTTAATAGGTTAGTCCCAAAAAATGTATAAAAGTGATATAAATTAGATGCAAAACATATAGCAATTGGTATAAAACAAGCATGGAACATCAAAAATTATAGATACGTTTGAGACGTATCACCCATCAGCCGGGTGTCTCAATATCTCGTCGCTCTTGCGGTCTTCTTTGTGCCATCGCAACAACTTGGCATGCTCTTTGTTTCTGAACAAACGTTTCAACCGTGCTATTATAGGAGCGTACCACAACACCTTGGCAGGAACCTTCTTCCTGGCAGGCAGACCCTCAACATCGCCAGGGTCATCTGCTCTGATCTTATACCGCAATGCACCGCATACCGGGCATTCATTCAAATTCTCATACTTCTCACCGCGGTAGAGGATGCAGTCATTAATGCATGCATGTATCTTCTGCACATCTAATCCTAGAGGGCAGATAATCTTCTTTGCTTCATACGCACTCTCGGGCAATTCGTTACCAGCCGGCAGCTTGTCCTTCACTATTTTCAGTAAACTCCCAAATCCCTTGTCAGATAAACCATTCGCTGCCTTCCATTGCAATAATTCCAGTGTGGTACCGAGCTTTGTGTTGCCATCTTCGCAAGTTGGGTACAACTTTGTTTTGTGATCCTCTAACATGCGCTCCAACTTCAACTTCTCAAGTGTAGTTTCTGCTAGGGTATGTGCATCAACGATGACCCCACGTAAATCATCATGTATGATGGGATAATCTGGTACCTCTTCATCATCAGCTTCCCCTGTTGGGTTACCATCGTATTCAGGGTACATGTAGTTGTCATCGTTCTCTTCTTCTTCGTTGTCTTCCATCATAACCCCTTTTTCTCCGTGTTTGGTCCAACAATTATAGCCGGGCATGAAACCAGAAGTTATCAGGTGGAGGTGAATTATGTCTGTATTAGAGTAATCCTTCTCATTCCGACATTTACTGCATGGACAACACATAAAACCATTCGGCCCCTTGTTATCCTTAGCCACATTGAGAAAAGATTGCACGCCATCCATGTACTCTTTGGTGCGTCGGTCAGCGTACATCCATGGATGACTCATCTGCAAATCACCGCTAAAACCCATTACGGTAAACCAACATAATAGGAAACCGACCATATTCATTAATACAAGTTCATCACATTAAAACCAAACTAGAGTAGTGCCCAAATGTAATACATAGTTCTCATAAAACATAAATTAATTGAAACTAGCTAGAATACAACTATCTAAAGAATTTAAATCCAACAACAAATGCGATCATAATCGCAACTAAGGTAACTATTGAACCAACAGCATAATGATACCAAGCCTCTTGACTAATGACATAATTTCTAAACTTTTTAAGCTTGACGCGCATTGTATCCATTTTCATCTCGTAGGTAGCGATGATGTCGGCAAGCTCGACCCCGTGAGCATCATCGATGTCGGCAATCTTCAAGTCCAATTCCATCTTCTCTTCTAGGCATTGGAGACGAAGATCTTCACTTATCTTCAATTTTGCTCTCAAATCATCGTTTTCTCTTTTAAAATACTCGACAATAGGGTCGAGCGGAATTTCCGATTCAACTACCTCCTAAATAAAAATATATCTACGTCAAGTTGGTCGGCATGATTGTTATAAACACGTAACAAAATAAATAGTTAAAAAGATATACCACATCCGAATCATAGACCGGACGAGGGCCGACGGGGACGGATATCAAAACCATGACACTATACATATAAAAACATAAGAAAATTATACAAGAAAAAATAAATATCCATTCAAATCATACAAGTAATTTTTTTAAAATAAAAGATAAAAAAGAGGCTCACCGAGGTGGTGCCGGTCACGGGACGGCGGGGGCTATCGACGGCGGTGAGGACCGAGACGACACTAAAATCCACAAATCATAAATTAATTTGAGCTCAAGAAACATATAAACATATGAACTACTTAGCTTAGGCATTTCATCAAACACCTAGGTAGCACTACAAAAATGAAATGAGCTAAACTTGTATGGAAATGGCTAAAATTCAGCCGCCGGGTGAAAGGATCAAGTGTTGCTAACCCTTGGAGAGATGGGTGCCGTCTATCTTGACAAATCTTGGAAAAAAATGGGGCTACACTTGAGATTGAGAGAGGAAACAATGGAGATGAGCTTGAGAGTTCAAAAATGGTGGCTGGCCCGGGGTGGGAGATGATATAGCGGGACCTCTAGTCCCGGTTTGTACCCCGGCCCGGGACGAAAGGTCCACCCTCCAGTCTCCGCCCTGCCGCTGACTGCCTCGGTCCCGGGTGGTATCACAGCCCGGAACTAGAGGTGCCCTACGACCCGAGACCAGACCTACGCAGCGTCAGAGCAGCCGGCCCGGTACTAGTTCCCTCCTCTAGTACCGGGTTGTACCACGCCCGAGACTAGAGCCCAACACCCCTCTCCACCAAAGGTCCGGTTTCCACTAGTGACTCGTGGGAATGGTGGTATAGGAAATAGTTGTATAATAAATAACATGGTGCAATTTCCCCACCCGCTTTCATTTTTGTGCCCGCGCCGCCATTTGACGTGGCCGCCCGCCGCCGCCGGAACGCCTCGTCCCCCTGAACACGTGCTGGACACCGGTCACGCCTCCTCCCGACACTGCGCCTCTGCCCGACGCCGTCTCCCTCGACCGCGCCTCTCCCCCCAAGCGCCGCCGGAGCTGCCGTCATCGGCGCGTACTGTCCCCGGCCTTGTCTACGCACCATGCCTTAACACCAATGCGCGAGGTATGGCACCCCTTTCCCCTCCACCCCGACGTCGCTCATAAAGTGTTTGTTGGAACGCCAAGACCAATTTTACATGTTTTGCAGCATGAACTAGGATTTTATTTGGAGATATATGTGGTTACCGCAGGTTGGGGAGATGAATTTGGGTATATATATGGAATGTGGGGAGATGAATTTTTGTAGACGGATTAATACGTGGTTGAGTCTATGGAATGTGTTGTGTGCGCGAACATTTTCGCATCTATTGTTGTTTCCAATGCAGATATATGAGTGCCAATGTTTTGACGAAACGTTGACTCACGTCTATTTCATCGAATTTCTAGCACTCAACATGTCCAATTTTAACAAAGGTCATGATGATTTATGTGCAATACAGATTTATCATCCAATTGGTCTAACAATTGTAGATGTCTGGAAACCACGACGGTTTCACTTCGTCGGGATGGATCCACATGCCCGCGGAATTTATAGACCCCGCATATGTGTCGCATGAAAGTGAGCATCACAGGGAAGATGAGGACGGGTCCGACTCTGAGCCGATTGGTCACGATAACGTGCCTCCCGAAGATGCGCGTCACGAAGACGCGGCGGAGGATGAAGATGAGCGTCAAGAAGACGCAGCGGAGGATGAAGATGAGGATGAGCCCATCACCACCGACTCGCAAAGTTCCCTCTCGAGGAAGACTAGGAGCCGAAACACGATCAAGCCCGGAACCATAGGGATCACGCGACTAGACGCGTCCGGTGAGCCTTTAAGTCCGCTCAAAGCCCACTCTGAGTACGGCAACACCATTGGAAGCATCGTCCGAGAAGTCTACAACCTAAACGATCCAACCATTAGGGGAAAGGAAAAAGCTGTGGTGCGCGACCTTCTCCTCAAAAGGCTTCACCAAAGATTCTCCTTCCCACGTCAGTACAACAACCTTAAGCAGACTGACAATCTGGTAAACGAACACGCGCTATGCATGTTTTTGAAGGCCTTGAGTGATTGGAAGTATATGGGGAGAACTGACTTCCTTGAGAAAGGAAAAGAATTTGATGTTGCCTTCCGTTAGTGAGGAGGATTGGGAAATTTACAAGACCAAATCCGGCTGTAATAGAATGAAGAAATATCTAACAAAGTTCATGTTGCAGAATCCGGACAAGACAAACCTTCTCGTGCCCTATTGTCCATAGTAGATCACTCGCCTACATTACGTTGCTTTGATTTTTAGATTCCCATTTCTTATCAAACTAAATATGATTGATATTTGGTGATATGTTTTGCGCTGAATATGGAAACGAATGGGCCAATTTATAAGCTAGTTTTGGTGTCACCAAACAATATATTATTAACGTCACCAAACTTTGATGCTTCTCATATATAAAACTGTTGTAGATAGCACAAAACCATGCAGTCGATTCAGATCTCATTCTAACTTGACGTATACCTAGTTTCTGCACCATGTACTTGTAAAAGAGAAGATGTCTTTATTTCGTGAACAACCATATTAATTCTTCTTGCACAACAATGAAGATTGCAAGTGCAATAGTCTTTGTAAGGCACTTACGTCAAACTAAGTTTGATTACACTAGTAAAAGTAAAAAACGAGATGGGTGGCACCAACTAGACGTCAAATGATAATTTTTACTACACTCGAGAGTAACCATGCTTAGTAAGCTAGGATAGATCAAGCAACTGCTACGCCGAGTCAGCTCCACTCCTATCGATATGCTCACGTGAAATGTGCTTTATTTGATTCGGGTGGTTTGTGAACATGCACGTGCAAGATGCTGCTCTTCCCAGCATGCATTCGTTGGTTGGTGTGCAGTGACGTGGGTCTCCGTGCTCACCGTGTGTTCATGCGGGCATGTGACACAGCCTCCGTGCAGACAAAGTGTCGAGAATATGAACACACAAACAATATATTTTAAGAAATGACAAATACGTACAGGCTCTTTATTTATTTATTTATTGTTAGATGAACATACAAAACTTTAAGTACTGTAAGACAAAACTAAGGCGGCCGAATCTAAAAGTTACTCATATAGTAGCATGCATCTTGTAACAACATGATGTAAGTACTTAGAGCGAGGTAGCAACATATGAGAAACAATAATCAACACCTAGCCTACCAATTCTTAGTTTACAACAGGAAAATTTGGGGGCAGAAAAGATGCGCATCAACCAGCCACGGGCATGCTATTTTTGTAGGTACATCAAATTGGTGTGGAGACGTGTGATACGCGTGGACTTGCTCGATGTTGCGTTGCAAACGCCATAACATCAGAGAGGGCATGATCCGCCTCAGCCCACTTCAACTAGAAACTAAATGGATCAGCGTATATATATGTGCATGTTCATGTTAAGGGTATGTAATCATCTAATGTTATTGGTAATGTACATTAATTAATCTTTCATTGTGCAAGGATTAAAGTGGAAAAAGTTGTATGTTTTGTCAAAACGTCATCTTCCAATGCCCTCCTGCAAATTAAACAAGACAAGCGAATTCATGCATCTACGTAAACATGTTCCCTGCTAGGTAAAATGACCCTCGTGCAGGAGCTATATATACATGTATCTACAATCTATACATCCAAATAGTGTATTATTTTTCTATAAATATAAATACATATTGGATACATGTAATTTTTAGTAGATATGTGAGCACTCAAAATAAAAAATATTGACGGGTAGATAATGTGAAAATTTTATATATTTTATGAACTCATAGTACGAATTCTCAATCCAGATTTACTCGGCCATATTAATTTACAACTTTAGTTCCTAGCATGACTGATTAGCCATGCAAACATGAGAGCCACATGCCTTTTATTCGAAGTTTAAAAATACATATATTTTTAAGTAATACGTTTCGAATTCCCAAGAAGATGAAACGTATATTTTATCAAAATTTGTCTCTTAATTATAAAATGAAATTTATAATTCAAAATATGGAAGGAAATACAATTTACAACAAATATCTTATGGAAAATCTAGCCGCGTAAGTGCGCGGGTCGCTCCGCTAGTGTAATTACTAATACACATTGTTTCTTTGTCAGATAACGAAATCTTTTTAGTAATTCATTTTGTTGACAATAAGGTAGCTATGATGCACATCGTGAACACACATATTAATCTTGGGCGGATATTTTTTATTTTGTTGCTTTAGTGCTTTAAGAATTATTGACGCTAATGTGTTACAAGTAAGAAGCTCCTTCTCTTTCCAAATTTGAGGGTTTGATAATTATGACTTGTAACTTCATTGTGCTACTCCTATGTGTTGCATGAAAATGGGCTCTCTCGCGACTCTGCCCGCGATGCCTGCATGGCGACGGCGGCCACTCTGGTGACATCGCCCACCACGCACGTCCCAATCCAGCTGGGCCCTATGCTTCGGCCACCGCCTTCTGTGCTCCTTGCAGGTATCCTCCCCCGCCGTTCTCCTAGGCCCATCATCGACTTGGATCCAGATCTTCTTTGGAAGACTCCGCGGTCACCGTCCGCTCGCGCATCTGGCCCATCCAGCCTATTGGGATATCATCGCAACATTTATTTAGGAAGATGTTACAACCGTGCAAAAAAAGATCCATATTATTCCAAAAATACCAATGCATCTTCAATTTCCTTGGACTCATCACTCCCTGATCCCTCATCATTTTAAATAAATCTGCATCATTACAAAAGCACGGTATCCCGAACTCATCCTTCTGCGATCCTCCATCTACCTTGGATAAAAAACAGATGAGATGCTCAAAATTCAAGTTCCACCGCATCCATGGCGGCGCAAGAGCTCCTTGTACTCTTTGACAATGAAGCTGGCTAGCTAGAGGTTGGATCTGATAAGGGCGATGGCGAAGCTATGGTGAAGGGGTAGGAGAGGCATAGGTCACTATAAGGAAACACCTAATAGTCGGCTTGTAATTATCGGCGGGCCACCCAAAACCCATGCCGGTTATCTGCTGGGACCAAATTCCGCAGCTAATCACCGGCGTGGTAAAATTTCCACGTCGGTGTTACAGTAGAATCACCGGCGTGGACATCTTAGAGCCACACCGGTGATTTGTGGGCCCAAAAATCGAACCACAGAGGAAAATGTCACCGGCGTGGGACTACATATCAACGCCAGTCATTACGGTGGTGATTACTCGCGTGGGTTCCATCGGACACGCCGGTGATTGCTTTGCCCTGAATTTACATGGTGGCCCCGATAGAATGACTGGCGTGTGATAGCTTCCCACGCTGGTGATTACTTTAACGTTATCGGCTTCCACTGGTCTCTCACGCCAGTAATTACTTTAAAACAATAAATCCCAATACTTGGCGGTATTGCATTTCTATTTAAAGTTCATCAGTAAATTGGTGTCCCAAAAGAGGCAACAAGAAGCGATATGTGACTTTGAGATTTATTTCTGAGATCAAAGAACAAATATGTGTCAATAAAATGATGAATTAACTAATGTTATAATATATAAAATTTAGGGGCGTACGTAGTTGAATTTAGGGGCATAACTGAAAAAGCAGATGAAATTATAAAATATGAGGATATATGTATAGAAAAAACATTCTAATCCCTGGCGTGCGCGACCAGTACTCGCCGGTGATTCCATTCGAATAGTTGTATAGGAAATAACATGGTGAAATTTCCCCACCCGCTTTCATTTTTGCGCCCACGCCTCTCTTCTCTGTCTCGCATCCGCGCCGCCATTTGACGCGGCCGCCCGCCGCCGCCGGAATGCCTCGTCCCCCTGAACACCTGCTGGACATCGGTCGCCCCTCCACCCGACGCCGCGCTCTGCCCGACGCCGTCTTCCTGGACCGCGCCTCTCCCCCCCAAGCGCCGCCGGAGCTGCGGCCATCGGCCCGTACTGTCCCTGGCCTCATCTACGCTCCATGCCCTAACACCGATGCTAGCTTCGGTGCCGCCGCCTTTCGCGCGAGGTATGGCACCCCTTGCCCCTCCACCCCGGCGTCGCTCATAAAGTGTTTGTTGGAATGCCGAGACCAATTTTACATGTTTTGGAGCATGAACTAGGATTTTATTTGGAGATATATGAGGTTACCGCAGGTTGGGCAGATGAAGTTGGGTATATATATGGAATGTGGGGAGATGAATTTTTGTAAACGGATTAATACGTGGTTGAGTCTATGGAATGTGTTGTGTGCGCGAACATTTCCGCCTCTATTGTTGTTTCCTATGCAGGTATATGAGTGCCAATGTTTTGACGAAACGTTGACTCACGTCTGTTTCATCGAATTTCTGGCACTCAATATGTCCAATTTTAGCAAAGGTCATGACGAATGTTTTGGCATGACTTAACAATTTAAGAGATTTATATGCAATACAGATTTATCATCCAATTGGTCTAACAATTGTAGTTGTCTAGAAACCATGACGGTTTCACTTCGTCGGGATGGATCCACATGCCCGCGGAATTTATAGACCCCGCATATCTGTCGCATGAAAGTGCGCACCACAGGGAAGATGAGGACGGGTCCGACTCTGAGCCGATTGGTCACTATAACGTGCCTCCCGAAGATGCGCGTCACGAAGATGCGGTGGAGGATGAAGATGAGCATAAAGAAGACGCAGCGGACGATGAAGATGAGGATGAGCCCATCACCACCGACTCGCAAAGTTCCCTCTCGAGGAAGACTAGGAGCCGAAACACGATCAAGCCTGGAACCATACGGATCACGCGAGTAGACGCGTCTGGTGAGCCTTTAAGTCCGCTCAAAGCCCACTCTGAGTACGGCAACACCATTGGAAGCATCGTCCGAGAAGTCTGCAACCTAAACGATCCAACCATTAGGGGAAAGGAAAACGCTGTGGTGCACGACCTTCTCCTCAAAAGGCTTCACCAAAGATTCTCCTTCCCATGTCAGTACAACAACCTTAAGCAGACTGACAATCTAGTAAACGAACACGCGCTATGCAAGTTTTTGAAGGCCTTGAGTGGTTGGAAGTATATGGCGAGAACTGACTTCCTCGAGAAAGGAAAAGAATTTGATGTTGTGCATGCAACATGGCCTTCCGTTAGAGAGGAGGATTGGGAAATTTTCATGACCAAAGCCGGCTGTAATAGAATGAAGAAATATCTAACAAAGTTCATGTTGCAGAATCCGGACAAGACAAACCTTCTCGTGCCCTACTCTCCGTAGTAGATCACTCGCCTACATTACTTTGTTTTGATTTTTAGATTCCCATTTCTTATCAAACTAAATATGATTGATATTTGGTGATATGTTTTGCGCAGAAATCACATGGTGCTCATCGTTCTCAAGCAAAGCGGTGTACTTCTCTTTTTTTTGGATTCGGCCCTCCACAAGAAGATAAATTACGATAATATCAAGACCACTCTGGATCAGGCTCTCTTTGAATACAGCATCATCGAACCAAGTCACGTGAAGAGAGACAAGTATGGAATGATTTGCTTTAAACACAAGAACAATTTCAGGTGCGCGCAGCAAGCAGAAGATAGCAACATGGGGGCGGGGGGCTACATGCTCCATAAAATGTTGTCGTACGTACGTGCGAAGCATATGATGGGCAGAGACAAGACCATCCTCATGTGGGCTGAATGCTTCAAGAATGTCAAGGATGGAGATATGAGAGATAGCTGGGCTCGTTTTCAGAACAAGCTTGCAGTAGTCCTCAACAAAGATGTCAACGCCGTTGACGCCCGGTTCTATTGCTAACCACTAGAGAAAAGACGACACCATCGAACGGATGAATGCACAGGGTAGCACGGGGATATTCACAATTGATGGCCTTCCAACTTCAACACCATCACCCAGTAGAGCGTTTCAAAAGTTGTCACTGCAATAGCGGCTTATCTTTTATGTACCTTCCGTGAACTTTATATTCCTTGGCAGAACTATGTTATTTTGGGTCTGTAAAAACATATTCAAGACTTTTTGTTGTAATAGCTTGCTTCCGTGGACAATATGTAGTAATCAGCTCTGAAGTTTTAAGTTAAATATGTATTCATATTTATGTGCGTGTATTCTCGAATATATTCTTTGCGAACGAATTCTCGAATATGATCTTTAATACGAAATCTCAAATATATAACAATTGTGTAAATTAATAATAAATTTAAATATTAATAAAACAATTACTGGCGAGCCATGGTACACCACGCGGGTAATCCACCAATACCAGAAACAGGACACCGGGTTTGCAAACGGATGACCTGCGTGGCTGTCCTCGCCGGTAATACCACGAATCACCGGCGTGGACGCGCACACGCCGGCGATTCAACAGAATGACCGGCGTGGCCTCGCACTCGCCGGTGATCCCAAATAGCACCGGCGTGAGGTTACCGGCTTGGGTGTTTCTGGCCGGTAATCCCAAAAACTCCATGCGGTGATCAGCTGTTTCCTTGTAGTGGGTCCCCGCATTGGAGTATCATAAGAGCAGAGGATGAGCTGTGTGAGGGAAGTCGTAATCATGGAGAAAAAAGAGACAAGCGCACGAAGTTCGGAATGAACAATTAAATCACCGGATATGTTGCTTGATACTAATAACTTTTCCTATTGTGAATGGCAGAAAATTATACGTCTTTCACCATATAAACCTTAGAAGGCATATTGAATAGTTTTGCCATGTATTTAACCATCTCTTTTGTCGTTGGTGCCAAGCATGTATAATAATGTTCGACTAGAGGCACAGATCAATCAGAATACCAAATGTTCATAAAAATTATTCTCTTGAAAGCACAAAGTCGATTACATGAAATCGCAAATTGGATAAAAAGAAAATTAAGTAGTTTTGACGACACGAAATGCCATTAAACATCATCTTCTCGTGGAAATGGTGGAGAACATAAGGCCTCGTGTGAAGCCTTAGAGATTATTAAGCAACACTTGCTTGTGCTAATTTGGGCGGATATATGCTCCAAGTGCATTAACAGACACTCCAGCATGAGCGTAGAAGCCCACGACATGGCTATTGTCAGGCACCAGGCTGCTGAAAGGTGTGCCATTTGCTTTTCCAAAAGGCCCATACGTGGTAACATTCGTGGCGAACGAAAGAGATGTTACAACAGTGTCTTCTCCAATGCTACTGATTGTTCCCGTAACTTGCTTCACAATCTCTGAAGAAGAAAGTGTGATCTACAAAGAAATGAGTGTATTCAGTTTAAGTATTGTTCCTTCTATTTGATATATGCATATATTTAAAATCATAAAAGAACTAAAATTACTCACCGTCACGGAAAGTGCTCCCGCACCACCCCATGGCCCGACGTTTTTCTTCTGGCCGGTTTTGTCAACATATGAAAATGCAAGCGAATTGATGACATCACCGCATGTGATAGTCACACTTTGAATAGACAAAGGTAGGTCTGGGATGTCGAAGGCTGTCCCTCCATTCTTACCCCAAGGTCCGATCTTGGTCACTTGGGTCTGCGCACAAACATGGTGTGCAATTAAGAATTATATTTGTTATAGTCAATAAGACCAATATTGAGCGATGGGCCAGGTAGACAAATATAGAATATGAGGACAAAGCACTAACCGGAATGGGACAAGGGCATGAAGCACTAATGTTAAGTTCTCTGAGCACACTAGTATCAGTGAACTCAAGTATTTTGACGTTGACAACACCATTCGCACCGACAAACTCTCCGGTGCCACCTACCACAGCATATTGCCCGTCTGTATTGGAGACATGACTTCCTATGCACTCAAGGCTGGACCCCTTGAACCTAATAATCCATCCATGTTGTGTTAAGATCATATATATGATGAAAGTCTAGAATATAACATGGAAGAATTGATATGCAATAAAGCAGAATAGAAACATCTTTGAAAACATAATCTTCATATTGATTTAAAGCGAGCGAACCGATAAGGGAAATATGCACCTAGTATACACTATATACATAAATCTTTACGACAAACCTCTCATCGGAGAATAACAGAGTGTAACACATGAGCCAAGACTGGTGGCTCATATCTGCTAGGATAGACGTGCCTTTTGCACGTGCAACAATGTTTGCTTCCGGCGCACGACCGTCACGTACGATCCAATCAACAACAAAGCTTGAACCAAAGTTCCCGTCGCCACTCACAATACCTAATTGGTTGGGTGCAGTTCCTGAATATTGCTGGTCCATGTAAAGGTGGAAAAGATGTTCCTTTTGCTTGACCTCTTGGCATGGACCAGCTTGGTAATAGGAGGGGATATTAGCGGCCATGGCTGTATGAGAGTAGGTGGAAACTTGAAGCAGGTTAGCTAGGTTGGGTTCTGAATATGGAAACGAATGGGCAAATTTATAGGCTAGTTTTGGTGTCACCAAACAATATATTATTAACGTCACCAAACTTTGATGCTTCTCATATATAAAACTGTTGTAGATAGCACAAAACCATGCAGTCGATTCAGATCTCATTCTAACTTGACGTATACCTAGTTTCTGTACCATGTACTTGTAAAAGAGAAGATGTCTTTATTTCGTGAACAACCATATTAATTTTTCTTGCACAACCATGAAGATTACAAGTGCAATAGTCTTTGTAAGGCACTTAGTCAAACTAAGTATGATTACACTAGTAAAAGTAAAAAACGAGATGGGTGGCACCAACTAGACGTCAAATGATAATTTTTACTACACTCGAGAGTAACCATGCTTAGTAAGCTAGGATAGATCAAGCAAATCTGCTCAAGCAACTGCTACGCCGAGTCAGCTCCACTCCTATCGATATGCTCACGTGAAATGTGCTTTATTTGATTCGGGTGGTTTGTGAACATGCACGTGCAAGATGCTGCTCTTCCCAGCATGCATTCGTTGGTTGGTGTGCAGTGACGTGGGTCTCCGTGCTCACCGTGTGTTCATGCGGGCATGTGACACAGCCTCCGTGCAGACAAAGTGTCGAGAATATGAACACACAAACAATATATTTTAAGAAATGACAAATACGTGCAGGCTCTTTATTTATTTATTTATTGTTAGATGAACATACAAAACTTTAAGTACTGTAAGACAAAACTAAGGCGGCCGAATCTAAAAGTTACTCATATAGTAGCATGCATCTTGTACCAACATGATGTACGTACTTGGACCCCGTTCCCCTCCCATTGCTACAGTCCAGAGAGGAGAAAAAAGGCGACAAGGTTGCCGCCGGCGATTCCGATGGTTCCCTCCGCCTCCGGCGTCGCCGCGGCGTCGTGAGGGGGGGGGGGGGGGGGGGGGGGGGGGGAGCCGGAGGATTCGTCGTGCGGAAGTAGTATAGTTATAGTTTTAGTTCTGTTGTTTGTCTCCCTCGTCGGCCTCGTACCGGAGTTGACGCCGGCGGCGGTGGAGAATAAAGCGCCTCCCTCCTTTCTCCGGTCCGGCGGCGAGTTCGTCGATGAGGAGGTGGGCTTGATGTACTCCTTGCAGGTGGCTGGCAAGATGGCGACGCCGGTTCCTTGCGGTGGAGTCCCCGTCCCTCGAGCTGGTCGTCTCCGCGCCGTCTTCTTCCCCAGGGGCGGTGGTGAGCTCGTGTGGTGCTGTGATGGGGTGGCGGATCCGTGGCTGCTTCGTCGGCGGCGGATTCGTTTCCGGTGTGGGAAAAATCCTGAAAATGAAAAGAGATGATGATCTTTGCTTGCTCTTCGCTGCCGGGATGTCATCGGCAGGCTTGCTCGGCGACTTCCCGCGTGCCAGGAGGCTGACTCGATCCAACATGTGTCAAGGAGCAGCGGCAGCGGCGCGCCACGACGGCTTCCGTGCGTCAACGGCGGCGAGCTCCAGAAGAAGAAGATAGAGGTCCAAATTGTAATTTCCTTTTCTTTCTGGACTTGTTTGTAGAGCTCAGGTTTAATTTATCACCCTTTTCTCCGCAAAAAAAAACATGATGTACGTACTTAGAGCGAGGTAGCAACATATGAGAAACAATCATCAACACCTAGCCTACCAGTTCTTAGTTTACAACAGGAAAATTTGGGGGCAGAAAAGATGTGCATCAACCAGCCACGGGCATGCTATTTTTGTAGGTACATCAAATTGGTGTGGAGACATGTGTGATACGCGTGGACTTGCTCGATGTTGCGTTGCAAACGCCATACATCAGAGAGGGCATGATCCGCCTCAGCCCACTTCAACTAGAAACTAAATGGATCAGCGTATATATATGTGCATGTTCATGTTAAGGGTATGTAATCATCTAATGTTATTGGCAATGTACATTAATTAATTTTTCATTGTGCAAGGATTAAAGTGGAAAAAGTTGTATGTTTTGTCAAAACGTCATCTTCCAATGCCCTCCTGCATATTAAACAAGACAGCGAATTCATGCATCTACGTAAACATGTTCCCTGCAAGGTACAATGACCCTCGTGCAGGAGCTTATATACATGTATCTATCAAATTATACATCCAAATAGTGTATTATTTTTCTATAAATATAAATACATATTGGATACATGTAATTTTTAGTAGATATGTGAGCACTCAAAATAAAAAATTGACGGGTAGATAATGTGAAAATTTTATATATTTTATGAACTCATAGTAAGAATTCTCAATCCAGATTTACTTGGCTATATTAATTTACAACTTTAGTTCCTAGCATGACTGATTAGCCATGCAAACATGAGAGCCACATGCCTTTTTTGAAGTTTAAAAATACATATATTTTTAAGTAATACATTTCGAATTCCCAAGAAGATGAAACGTATATTTTATCAAAATTTGTCTCTTAATTATAAAATGAAATTTATAATTCAAAATATGGAAGGAAATACAATTTACAACAAATATCTTATGGAAAATCTAGCCGCGTAAGTGCGCGGGTCGCTCCGCTAGTGTAATTACTAATACATTGTTTCTTTGTCAGATAACGAAATCTTTTTAGTACTTCATTTGTTGACAACAAGGTAGCTATGATGCACATCGTGAACACACATATTAATCTTGGGCGGATATTTTTTATTTTGTTGCTTTAGTGCTTTAAAAATTATTGACGCTAATGTGTTACAAGTAAGAAGCTCCTTCTCTTTCCAAATTTGAGGTTTGATAATTATGACTTGTAACTTCATTGTGCTACTCTATGTGTTGCATGAAAATGGGCTCTCTCGCGACTCTGCCCGCGATGCCTGCATGGCGACGGCGGCCACTCTGGTGCCATCACCCACACACGCACGTCCCAATCCAGCTGGGCCCTGTGCTTCGGCCACCGCCTTCTGTGCTCCTTGCAGGTATGCTCCCCACACTAGTATAGAACGACACATCGGATACCCTCGATGGCAACGGCAAGAGTTAGGCGACGGAAGAATGAGCTCTGCGCGCTTCCGTAAGTGCGCGCGCGCTAGTCGGTCGATGGGCCTGACACAATGGTAACGGAGGGCGAAAAGATCTCCGTTGCTCATATCTGGGCAACGTAGGAAAAAATACCTCCGTTGCCGATATGACCACATCAGAAACGGAGATCGGTCTATCTCCGTTTCCCATGTGAAGGCCCATTAAGCGGTGCCGGTATTAATATCTTCCACTCCAGTGTGTCTCACTCTCACTCTCACTCCCCAGTTCCTAACCCTAGCCGCACACGCTCTCCTCCTACTTCACCGATCGATGGCGAACCCCTCCGGCGTCGACGGAAGTCAGGATGGAGCATCTTCCTCCTCCCACCCTCCGAGGCGCAGCCCGGATCTCCTACAACTGGGGCGAGATCCCGGCGACTGCGGTCGCCAGTTCATTCGGAGCCGTCAAATCCCATCCGGATCCACGGTGGCGGCGGCCACCGACGCCCGGATCTCGTCCTCGTCGGACGATGAGGACGAGGATCTGGAGGTCGGTCTCCTCCTCTCTCGCGCCGCCTTTGAGCGCGCCGGGTGTCATTCGGACGTCTGCGATGCAGAGAGCTATCCGCATCTCGGCGCCGAGCACGTGATGCCGCCGAGGAGGCGTTGTTCCAGACGCAGCTCCGGGCGGCCATACACCGCTCTCTTCTCCCTGGCCAGGGCCTGGGCCAGATGCGGCGGCGGCAGTGTGGCGGCGGAGGAGGAGGAGGAGGACGCTCCGATGTTCGAGCAGGATGAGGTCTCCTCTGACGTCTCCCTGGCAGTGGCTCCGGCGCCGACGCCTGAGACGCAATCCGCGACGGAAAGCGACCCCGCCTCGCCTAAGGTAATGACCGCTCTTTTTACTATGTATTTGCTCTGTTAGACTATTTATTTAGCTTGGTTTGCGCTGTTTTGTAGCTCTGTTTAGCTATGTATTTGCTCTGTTAGCTACTTAATTATTTAGATCGGTTTGCTCTGTTAGTTAGCTCTGTTCAGCTATGTATTTGCTCTGTTAGAGTATTTATTTAGCTTGGTTTGCTCTGTTTTGTACCTCTGTTTAGCTATGTATTTGCTCTGTTAGCTACTTAATTATTTAGATTGGTTTGCTCTGTTCAGCTATGTATTTGCTCTGTTAGAGTATTTATTTAGCTTGGTTTGCTCTGTTTTGTAGCTCTGTTTAGCTATGTATTTGCTCTGTTAGCTACTTAATTATTTAGATCGGTTTGCTCTGTTAGTTAGCTCTGTTCAGCTATGTATTTGCTCTGTTAGAGTATTTATTTAGCTTGGTTTGCTCTGTTTTGTAGCTCTGTTCAGCTATGTATTTGCTCTGTTAGAGTATTTATTTAGCTTGATTTGCTCTGTTTTGTATCTCTGTTTAGCTATGTATTTGCTCTGTTAGCTACTTAATTATTTAGATCGGTTTGCTCTGTTAGTTAGATCTGTTCAGCTATGTATTTGCTCTGTTACTTATTTAGGTCCGTTTGCTCTGTTAGCTGCTTATCCCACTACATTTTTCTTTGTTTACTGCTTATTGTCTCTGTTTATTAGCTTTGTTTGCTGTTTTTAACAAACAATATTCGTTGTGTCAAGAGCTTGGTGGATGCTTGGTGACGATGTTGCTGCCGTGAAGACATAAGAGCGGGGCTCCATACACGGTGCCGTCACCAGGAGCAGTACATTTTGCGTAGCAGGATGAAGACAGTATATGTTCATCTGGCGGCCGTGAAGACATAGGAGCATAGCTCCAGCCACGCGCACTGATGAACTTTTGTATAGCAGGGCGTACAAGAATACGGTGACGACCGGGCGGCCGTCTAGTCGCATGGAGCAGGGCTCCATCGACGGCACAGCCCGTCACCGTGTTTTTTTTTGTTTTCCTGTAACCCTTATCAGAAACGGTGATTAGCAAAACTCCGTGTCTAATGTTAAAGATATCAGAAACGGTTTATGACCTCCGTTGCCATTGAGCTCTTCACATCAGTGACAGGGTCAGGGACACGGACCCTTTCTCCATTGCCGATGAGGTTTTTGGCCCGTTTCCGATGTGTCGTTCTGTACTAGTGCCAAGATCCCCCCGCCGTTCTCCTAGGCCCATCGTCGACTTGGATCCAGATCTTATTTGGAAGACTCCGCGGTCACCATCCACGCGCGCATCTGGCCCATCTAGCCTATTGGGATATCATCGCAACATTTATTTAGGAAGATGTTACAACCGTGCAAAAAAAGATCCATATTATTCCGAAAATACCAATGCATCTTCAATTTCCTTGGACTCATCACTCCCTGATCCCTCATCATTTTAAATAATCTGCATCATTACAAAAGCACGGTATCCCGAACTCATCCTTCTGTGATCCTCCATCTACCTTGGATAAAAAACAGAGGAGATGCTCAAAATTCAAGTTCCACCGCATCCATGGCGGCGCAAGAGCTCCTTGTACTCTTTGACAATGAAGCTGGCTAGCTAGAGGTTGGATCTGATAAGGGCGATGGCGAAGCTATGGTGAAGGGGTAGGAGAGGCATAGGTCACTATAAGGAAAAACCTAATAGTCGGCTTGTAATTACCGGCGGGCCACCCAAAACCCACGCCGGTTATCTGCTGGGACCAAATTCCGCAGCTAATCACCGGCGTGGTAATTTTTCCACGTCGGTGTTACAGTGGAATCACCGGCGTGGACATCTTAGAGCCACACCGATGATTTGTGGGCCCAAAAATCGAACCACGGAGGAAAATGTCACCGGCGTGGAACTACATATCCACGCCAGTCATTACGGTGGTGATTACTCGCGTGGGTTCCATGGACACGCCGGTGATTGCTTTGCCCTGAATTTACATGGTGGCCCCGATAGAATGACTGTTGTGTGATAGCTTCCCACTCCGGTGATTACTTTACGTTATCGGCTTCACTGGTCTCTCAAGCCAGTAATTACTTTAAAACAATAAATCCCAATACTTGGCGGTATTGCATTTCTATTTAAAGTTCATCAGTAAATTGGCATCCCAAAAGAGGCAACAAGAAGTGATATGTGACTTTGAGATTTATTTCTGAGATCAAAGAAGAAATATGTGTCAACAAAATGATGAATTAACTAATGTTTAATATATAAAATTTAGGGGCGTACGTAGTTGAATTTAGGGGCATAACTGAAAAAGCAGATAAATTATAAAATATGGGGATATATGTATAGAAAAAACATTCTAATCCCTGGCGTGGGCGACCAGTACTCGCCGGTGATTCCATTCGAATAGTTGTATAGGAAATAACATGGTGAAATTTCCCCACCCGCTTTCATTTTTGCGCCTGCGCCTCTCTGCTCTGTCTCGCACCCACGCCGCCATTTGACGCGGCCGCCCGCCGCCGCCGGAACGCCTCGTCCCCCTGAACACGTGCTGGACACCGGTCGCCCCTCCGCCGACGCCGCGGCTCTGCCCGACGCCGTCTTCCTGGACCGCGCCTCTCCCCCCAAGCGCCGCCGGAGCTGCCGCCATCGGCGCGTACTGTCCCTGGCCTCATCTACGCTCCATACCTCACACCGATGCTGGCTTCGGTGCCGCCGCCTTTGCGCGAGGTATGGCACCCCTTTCCCCTCCACCTCGGCGTCGCTCATAAAGTGTTTGTTGGAATGCCGAGACCAATTTTACATGTTTTGGAGCATGAACTAGGATTTTATTTGGAGATATATGAGGTTACCGCAGGTTGGGCAGATGAAGTTGGGCATATATATGGAATGTGGGGAGATGAATTTTTGTAGACGGATTAATACGTGGTTGAGTCTATGGAATGTGTTGTGTGCGCGAACATTTCCGCGTCTATTGTTGTTTCCTATGCAGGTATATGAGTTCCAATGTTTTGACGAAACGTTGACTGACGTCTGTTTCATTGTTCTGGCACTCAATATGTCCAATTTGAGCAAAGGTCATGACGAATGTTTTGGCATGACTTAACAATTTAAGAGATTTATGTGCAATACAGATTTATCATCCAATTGGTCTAACAATTGTAGTTGTCTGGAAACCATGACGGTTTCACTTCGTCGGGATGGATCCACATGCCCGCGGAATTTATAGACCCCGCATATCTGTCGCATGAAAGTGAGCACCACAGGGAAGATGAGGACGGGTACGACTCTGAGCCGATTGGTCACTAACGTGCCTCCCGAAGATGCGCGTCACGAAGACGCGGCGGAGGATGAAGATGAGCGTCAAGAAGACGCAGCGGAGGATGAAGAGGAGGATGAGCCCATCACCACCGACTCGCAAAGTTCCCTCTCGAGGAAGACTAGGAGCCGAAACACGATCAAGCCCGGAACCATACGGATCACGCGAGTAGACGCGTCTGGTGAGCCATTAAGTCCGCTCAAAGCCCACTCTGAGTACGGCAACACCATTGGAAGCATCGTCCGAGAAGTCTGCAACCTAAACGATCCAACCATTAGGGGAAAGGAAAACGCTGTGGAGCACGACCTTCTCCTCAAAAGGCTTCGCCAAAGATTCTCCTTCCCATGTCAGTACAACAACCTTAAGCAGACTGACAATCTGGTAAATGAACACGCGCTATGCAAGTTTTTGAAGGCCTTGAGTGGTTGGAAGTATATGGCGAGAACTGACTTCCTTGAGAAAGGAAAAGAATTTGATGTTGTGCATGCAACATGGCCTTCCGTTAGAGAGGAGGATTGGGAAATTTTCAAGACCAAAGCCGGCTGTAATAGAATGAAGAAATATCTAACAAAGTTCATGTTGCAGAATCCGGACAAGACAAACCTTCTCGTGCCCTACTGTCCGTAGTAGATCACTCGCCTACATTACTTTGTTTTGATTTTTATATTCCCATTTCTTATCAAACTAAATAGATTGATATTTGGTGATATGTTTTGCACAGCAATCACATGGTGCTCATCGTTCTCAAGCCAAGGCGGTGTACTTCTCTTTTTTTGGAGTCGGCCCTCCACAAGAAGACAAATTACGATAATATCAAGACCACTCTGGATCAGGCTCTCTTAGAATACAGCATCATCGAACCAAGTCACGTGAAGAGAGACAAGTATGGAATGATTTGCTTTAAACACAAGAACAATTTCAGGTGCGCGCAGCAAGCAGAAGATAGCAACATGGGGTGGGGGGCTACTTCATGCTCCATAAAATGTGGTCGTACGTACGTGCGAAGCATATGATGGGCAGATACAAGACCATCCTCATGTGGGCTGAATGCTTCAAGAATGTCAAGGATGGAGATATGAGAGATAGCTGGGCTCGTTTTCAGAACAAGCTTGCAGTAGTCCTCAACAAAGATGTCAACGCCGTTGACGCCCGCACTAGTAGAAAAAGGACCTCTAGTCGCGGTTCCAGAGCCCCTTTAGTCGCGGCTGGGCAACCGCGACTAAGCAGGCGGGACTAAAGCCCCCCCTTTAGTCGCGGCGGGTTCCGAACCGGGACTAGAGGTCCCTCCACGTGGGGACGTGGGGACGTGGTGTGTTGGACCTTTAGTCCCGGTTGGTAGCACCAACCGGGAAGGGTTTTTGGGGTTTTTTTTTCGATTTAATTGCAGGGTTTAGGGTTTATATATGCCGGGGTTTGGTTATAGGTTCCCGTGTCCCATGTCGTAACCGTGGTTTCACTAGTAACCCTTCCCGTAACGGTAACCGGTAACCGTTACGGTGACGGTGACCGTTACGGTGACGGTTACGGTAACCGTTACGGTAACGGTGACGGTTACCGTAACGTTTTCCACGTCGTAACCGTTCCCGTGTCGTATGAAGTCGATGCACATATTTATAACACATACAATTAAATTAAGTAATACTTTTAGATCGTAGTCAAGAGTTGATGCGCCAAGAGTTATCGTAGTACAAGAGTTGAAGCAAAACAACAAGTTATTTACACGCTTTCATGCTTTCAGCATCGTAGTACTCTCCTTTCTCCGATAAGGCCTCCGAAAGGTAAAATCCCGCCAATTCCTCTCCAATTGCTTTGAAGCGGTGCTCGAATGGTAGCTTGCAGCGCTTTTTTGCCAACTCTGCACTTTTCATATTCCATTTCTCGGTGACTAGTACATGTACATACTCGCAAACGAAGTATGCACATAACTCAGTTCCTTTTGGTTGCTCCAAGCAAGACTATACAAGAATAGATTTCAATCAATAATAATGAAGTATGCATGAGAATGTTGTGTGGACGTAGGTAGCAGTACTTACCTTGTTCAACTTCCAATCCAGCTTTTTGGGCCACCCACCTGCAGGATCTTCCTCGACAAACCTTTTCCAAACGCTGCCCGACAAAGAACATTCACAAATGATTTATTCGTTAATGACTTGACATGAAGATATGAATGACAGAGGCGGGTAAGAAATGAATGTACCTTGCTAGGAAGTCGAAACAACTCCTGTATTTGTCAGGATGATACCTCAATGAGTCAAGTGAATGAATAAGTCCTTTGCGATGTTCAATGACAAGAAGAATCCAGTGGTAGCTGCGCACAGTCATGTATAACTCATCAGTTAAACTTAACATCGGGTGAGCAAATTAGAATGTGTAGAAGACACTAAAACTTACCCGAAGTGGTAAGGCCAATATATAGTTCTTTTGTCGCGGTATCGCTTGAACACCCTTAGCAAATCATCCGGTGTGTTCTTGTTATACAAGGGATTTATTATGGTTGCTTCGTTATATTTATCGGGTCAATGAACCCAATGTCATGCTGGTTCAGCTTTTTGAGCTCGAGCATCTTCAATTGCATAATATAGCACACAAAAGATTAAAGTGAGAATAATTACAAACAATGAACGAGACTAGGTAAAGACTTAAATAAATCACTTACAGGCAATAGGAACTCATGATAGATTTGTCGAGTGCCCGCAGATTGTATAGCTGAAAAAGTTCGCTAAACCGAACAATGTGGTTGTAGTCTTCTAAGAAGTGCTCATCGTCTTTCCTACATTTCAGAACGACATAAGCTGTCCCTTTCTTTGCGGCTTTCAAGTACCAAAAATGGAGAGCACGCATTTTTGTTGGTAACTTGCATTTCACCAAAGCTTCCCCCATAACAAATTTACTTACTGGTGGAGCTGTTGGTGCAATCTCAAAGTTCAATCTCGAAGCATATTCGTCTATAGGAACTTGCGCTTCGGCGGCAAGACGACGGATTTCCTCTAAGTCAAACACCATCGGCGCTTTAGGGTTAGATTGAACTAGTTGTTTTCCGCGCTGGGGAACTCGACTATCTTTGTTCGTCGGCGGCGGACAATTAGCGGGGGGACAGAACGTATGGGTTGTTCTCCGAGCTGGGGAACTTGTTTACCTATCTTCGGCGGCGGTGGGACCGATGGTGCTGCTTTTGTAGCTTCCTTCGGCGGCGGGTCCGATGGTGCTGCTTGTTTATCTTTTGCCGCCGGCGGCGGGACTGACTCTGCGTCTTGTTCACCTTTTTTCGGCGCCTCCACTTCTGTCACCGCGTCATATGACTTTTGAATATAACGGTCATAGTCAGATGGCGGCTTCTCTGGAGGGACATATAAGTTGTCGATGACTCGATTACAAGCCTGTGCAGTATAGCCGGCGGTAAAATTTGGCGGCGGCACTTTCGGTGCGAACAATGCTTTATTATACTCCGCCACGGCTGCTTCGTTTTGCTCATGAGTCTTATGCCAAGCTAACCTCGGATCAGGCGATGTGGCCCTTTTAGTTCGCCTCCTGACCGGGGAAGACGCGCGCTTTTCCGGAGAAGCGCTACGGACACTTCCTCACGCGGTGGCGGAGATGGAGATGGACTGTGCTGACTGAGATGGTCCTCTACATCAATTTCCGGTGGGGGGTCCCTGTCACGCGGTGCCGGAGATGGATGTGTCTCATCGATACCCGGGCAAGATGGGCTTTGCTGAGTCGGTGGCTTTGAGAAATTGATGTATTTCTTGTTCCACTGGACGAAACCACCCTTGACATCGTACAATGTCTCCTCACCGTCACCTCCAGAAATCTCAAGAGCCAATGATTCAAATCCCGGCGCAATTTCATCCACCCCGACAACAGCATAGCCATGAGCAATGTCACCATTATGGTAGCTTGCTCCGGCGTCACTCGATAAAGCATAGCCGTCCGCCACCTTCGTGGATATGTTAACCACAGGTGCATGTAGCTCACATGGTGTCTTCTCCGTGTCATCATCCACGGGGTAGTGAGCATCGACATCTATTTGCGTGGAACCCACGCTGCT
Source organism: Poa pratensis (assembly GCA_947311845.1). Taxonomy (NCBI): domain Eukaryota; kingdom Viridiplantae; phylum Streptophyta; class Magnoliopsida; order Poales; family Poaceae; genus Poa; species Poa pratensis. Next base: position 156,724,290 of record CAMZMU010000063.1, read on the forward strand.
TCTAAGCTGAGATCGAGCATCCATGAGTTGCTGCTGCTGAGACGGCCCTGTCTGACTATTAATTGACTCCATGAGTTGCTGCACCTTGAGTTCCAATTCCGTTAGCCGCTCTTCACCCTTCTTCTTTCTTGCACGGCTTCTATAAGTATCAGCGTGTTGCGGATACGCTTTCTTAATGGTGACACCGCCGGGCATGCCTCGTAAACGTCCCCAGTGTTCAGGATTCCCTAGGGCCCGTGTCAGCTCGTCGTCCTCTCTATAGGGTTTCCACACACCCCGTTTAACTCCTCTATTACCTTTTCAATCTTCGGGACGATTTCTTCTACTTTTTTCTTGAATTTTTCAACCTTCGGGACAATATACCCTGTTTCCTCGTCCAACGTTGCGCCATGCGCGAACAACAGAATTTGGACCTTTCGGGCCAGTAGTATGTCTGTGGAGTGATATCTTTAGCAAAGATTTTATCTTCTAAGGCTAGCCACTTAGGAATGGCTGACCTGTAGCCACCTGTCCCCAAGTTATGGTGGTGAACCTTATTCGCAGCATTTGCCTTATTTATGTTCGATCGGGCCACAGCCGCATCCGATTTCTTATACGCCTTAAACTCTTCCCAGTGATCTCTTATCTTCACTAGTTTTTCTTCACTGAAATCTGGATCAACTGTTGCATATTTTGCCCATAATGTTTGCTTATATTTCCGAAATGCTTCGGCCATCTTGGAGAGAGTCCACTGCTTGAGTTTCAACTTCGTGGTGGGTTCAATATCATCCGGGAGGTTAAAATGCTCCAAGAGTGTGTCAAAGCAGAAATCTTTCAAATGCTTGTGGACATAGCAGGGGTCATCCTCGGCAACGCCCGCCGGCTTATTCCATTCTGGTATGGAGATCGGGAGAGTCCTAACAATAACTCCAGCTTGACCTATATATTTTTGCGGTTCTCTGGGGGTTCCACCGGATCGCCCTCTTCATCAATTTCATAGATCGGTAACTTTGCATCTTTGCTCATCATTCTTTTCGTGCGGCCTCGAGGAGCTTGATTCTTAGCCTTTTTATTCGAGGTGGAGGCCTAAAGTAAGAAATATAATGCGTTACTAAGTGCAATACAAATCAGTTAATGCATTTTGTGATCAACAAAATATAGAATTCATATATATACCTCGAGGTGGAGGGTGTTCGAGGTGGAGGGTGTTATTTCTTCTTCATCTAAAAGACCCTCACCAGAGTCCATCAGAAATTGTGAGGCAAATTCCTCAAAATCAAGATCTACACCGGCACCGGCGCCTTCTCCACCGGCAGCATCTTTATCGCGATACTCAAAAATATCTGCATTAATAAGTCTTCATTCTCCTCGTCTCGCACATAGCCAGGCTCCATAGCTCAATGTTCTACACTCAATAAAATTTGCATAAATTTGCATGTATAAATTAGCATTTATAAATTTGCATCTATAATTTGCTAAACATGTAAATTTGCATTTATAAATTTGCATCTATAATTTGCTAACACATTGTTAAATTTGCATTTATAAATTTGCATCTATAATTTGCTAACACATTGTTAAATTTGCATTTATAAATTTGCATCTATAATTTGCTAACACATTGTTAAATTTGCATCTATAATTTGCTAACACATTGTTAAATTTGCATTTATAAATTTTAAATTCGCTAACAACCTAAATTGCTAACACTAAATTTGCTAACAACCTATATTGCTAACAACCTAAATTGCTAACACTAAATTTGCTAACAACCTAAATTGCTAACAACCTAAATTGCTAACACTAAATTTGCTAACAAACTAAATTGGTAACACTAAATTGCTAACACTATATTTGCTAACACTAGCTAATAACCTAAAAATGAAAACAAAAATGAATAAGGAAAACAAATTAACCTGAGGAGCTAGATGGGGCTCGGAGCAGGGGCGGCTGGCCGGAGAGGGCACCACGGCGCGGCGGAGATGGGCACCATGGCGAGGCAGGGGAGGCGGCTGGAGATGGACACGGCGCGGCGGAGCAGGGGCGGCTGGCCGGAGATGGGCACCACGGCGCGGCGGAGCAGGGGCGGCTGGCCGGAGAGGGGCACCACGGCGCGACGGAGATGGGCACCACGGCGAGGCAGGGGAGGGGCACGCGGCGTGGCGTCGGAGATGGGCACCACGGCGAGGCAGGGGCGGCTGGCCGGAGATGGGCACCACGGCGCGGCGGAGCAGGGCTTCGCCGGCGTTGTCGCGTCGTGGGAGCCCGAGGCGCGTCTTCGATTTGGGGATTTTGCGAAAAATTTCGCAGAGTCCCCCACTAAACGGCGCGGAATCGACCTCTAGTCGCGGTTGCTGGCTGCAACCGCGACCAAAGACCCTTTAGTCGCGGTTGCAGCCAGCAACCGCGACTAGAGGTCGACCTGGGCCGCCAAAATTCTGGCGCCAAGCCCAGGGGGACCTGTAGTCGCGGTTGGTGGCTGCAACCGCGACTAGTTGGGCTTTTTCTTTTTTTTTTGTTGTTTTCTGTTTTGAATGTTTTAAAGGTGTTACCGATTTGATTTAAAGGTGCCAAACTGGTTTTTGATCAGGGGTGTGTTTCTTTTCTATTTTTTTTTTGTTGTTTCCATTTTATTTTGTTGTATTTGTTTTCTTTTATATACTTTGATTTAAGTTCTTTTTTAATTGTTTTTGTTTCTAGTTTCTTTTCCTGTTTTGTTTTAGACCTCAACAACAAAATGACTGCCAATATTTTATCATGTACTAACATCTCCAACTACCTAAATTAACCATGCCCCTTTCAGAGATCCTTGCCGCTGCTTGGATCCGACCGAGGGTAGGGTTCCCGGAACCGAATGATTTGTGTTCGGTCGATGAACTGAAGGATTATATAGATATATAGAACAGAACACACGGTTTCCCCTGCATACAGCCCAACGGTGGCTCGTGAGTGCCTGCATATCAAATCGACCTTCGATCCACAGCGGCAAGACGTCTCTGATGATCTACGACCGTCCCAAAAATTGTTGGGAATGTCGCAGATCATCAGAGCGCCTTGCCGCTGCTTGTATCGGACCGAGGGCATGGCTACCACTTCCACCACCACCACCACTCCCACCTCCTGGCAATTCATCATTGCGTCACCCTAATCCAGTGGCTGGATTCAACCTACCTGAGGGCTTGTGCTTCCAACAGCGTCGTTGTGTTGTCCTTGTGCACCATCCTACAGGAGGTGGCTCCAATGGCTGGCCGGTGAACAAGGACGAACACAATAATGCCAGGGAACATGCCAGCAGGTAGGCTAAATCCAGCCATTGGATTCGGTGGCGAAGGTAGACGCTCGTTGTGTGCCGTTCGCTGCAGGGACGCCGCTATTTATAGGCGATTAGAAAGTGTACCTGTGGATGAGGTGGGAGTGGTGGTGGTGGTGGGAGTGCTGATCCAACAGCTCACAAGCCCTCAAAAGAAACACACCCCTGATCCAACGGCTCACAAGCGTTTGAAAGAAACACACGATCCGTGTGCTTCTTCAGTCCCGGTTGGTGTTACCAACCGGGACTAAAGGCGGGCTTTGCGGTCACGACTCGTGTCCTCCCGCCACCGTTTCCCGCCAACGTTTCCCGCCCAAATATTTCCCGCTATCGTTCCCGCCACCATTTTCCGCCAAATGCCGACACTGGTAGTTCTATAAAACCCAATCGAAGGTAGGCATGGTACTCACTTGAGCGCAAGCATGGTGTGTATTGGTCCTTGCGAGAAGTGTGTGTCCGGGTTTCACATTTCCGCATCCGAGCATCTCGCCAGGCTTTCGAGCAATTTGAAGGTAGATGGTAGGGTAGTTCCAATTGAAGAAATTTTGCACAATGAGAGTCATCTCGCTTTGCTCGGGCGAAGCTATGCCGCGATGGGTTTCCGTATAGGACCCCGCTCCAAATTCGTGCAGAAATGCTCAGGCTTGCAGATAAGTTTGACAGGAAAGTTACGAATAGTCGTTCTTACCGAACTGAAGCTGACCGTGTTTGTACGGTCGTTCCTGTCTCTGGGTAGTTGACAGCGATGATGACGACGATTTCATGCCGTCGTCCAAGGGGAAAGGCAAGGAGGCAAAATCTTCGTCCAAGGGCAAAGGAGGCTGAAGCTTCGTCCAAGGGCAAAGGCAAGGAGGCAGAGTCTTTGTTTTACTTGTGTTGTATCGTAATTTCAAGTTGTACCTTAATTTGTTCTATCCAGTATTTAGAACTAGTGAAGTTGTAACGTAGATCTCTAGTTCTATGTTAAATCGTCTCCGCATAAGACGGTTGATCGCACATCGGAGTTGTATCTTGGTTCACACAACTTACGAACACACTCTTAACTAATACCAATAAACAGTCCACAATAAAAGTAAAGAAGAAAAACAAATAGAAAAAAGGACCACGGCACAGAAATGTCGCACGGTTACATAAAAGGTTTAATACATATTAATTATTACACATCACCAACAACATCCCTACCTAGCTAGTGTTCACTTGTTCTTCGTGTGTGTCCCTTTCTTCTTATTGCACCGTAGCCATGGACAAACTTCTTCATTTAACGTGATGGTTGGGTCAATTTTCACTTTGAAGGGCGGAATTTCATGAAACTTATTGTAATCTTCTGACATGTCTGTGTGGTCCTCCACTCCCACGATGTTTCTTTTACCTGAAAGAACTATGTGGCGCTTTGGCTCATCGTATGATGTATTCGCTTGCTTATCTTTTCTTTTTTTTGGTAGGGTAGACATGTCCTTCACATAGAAAACCTGAGCCACTTCACTGGCTAAATGAATGGTTCGTTCTCGTAATGAAGATTCTTGAAATCCACTGTAGTCATTCCGTACCGTGTGTCTACGGCTACACCGCCATCTAGGTTGAACCATTTGCACTTGAACAAAGGAATCTTAAATGAAGGTCCATAGTCCAGTTCCCATATCTCCTCTATGTAACCATAATATGTTACCTTTTCCCCACTGCAGCCATCTATTGCATCAAAGCGAACACCACTGTTTTGGTTGGTGCTCTTTTTATCTTGGTCGGCCGTGTAAAATGTATTTCCATTTATCTCGTACCCTTGAAAAGTCAATATAGTCGAAGATGGTGACTTGGCCAAATAGTATAGCTGTAGTTCATTTGTGGTGACATTCATCAGAAGTTTCTGTAACCAACCGCCAAAAGTCTTGAAGTGTACTCCATCAATCTCATCTTCTGGGTATTGGGAGCGTAAATAATTCTTGTGTTGCTCGATATACGGAGCCACCAAGATGGAATTATGCAGAACTGTGTAGTGTGCTCGAGTGAAAGAATCCACGTCTTCACATATGATTGCTTTCTTTCCTAGCGTGCCTTTTCCACGCAGTCTCCCCTCATGACGCGATTGAGGAACACCAATCGGCTTAAGATCAGGAATAAAGTCAACACAAAACTCAATGACCTCCTCAGTTCCATAACCCTTGGAGATGCTTCCTTCTGGCCTAGCACGGTTATGAACGTATTTCTTTAAGACTCCCATAAACCTCTCAAAGGGGAACATGTTGTGTAGAAATACAGGACCGAGAACACGTATCTCTTCCACCAGGTGAACTAGAAGGTGCGTCATAATATTGAAGAAGGTTGGTGGGAACACCAACTCGAAGCTGACAAGACATTGGACCACATCATTCTCTATATCTTTTAGAGTAAGTGGATTGATAACCTTCTGAGAAATTGCATTCAGGAATGCACATAGCTTCACAATGGGTACTCGAACATTTTCTGGTAGAAGTCCCCTCAATGCAACCGGAAGTAATTGTGTCATAATCACGTGACAGTCATGAGACTTCAGGTTCTGGAATTTTTGCTCTGCCATGTTTATTATTCCCTTTATATTCGACGAGAAGCCAGATGGAACCTTCATACTGCGAAGACATTCAAAAAATATTTTCTTCTCTTCTTTCGTAAGAGCGTAGCTCGCAGGACCTTGATGATTATCAGAATGATCGTCGTCTCGTGAATGCATACGTCGATGGGCCTGTCTTGCTTCCGGTGTATCTTTTGACTTTCCATACACGCCCAACAAGTTAAGCAGGTTCAAGCAAAGATTTTTTGTCACGTGCATCACGTCGATTGCAGAGTGAACCTCTAGCATTATCCAATAGGGCAGCTCCCAAAATATAGATTTCTTCTTCCACATGGGAACGTGGTTCTGAGCGTCATTCGGAACAGATAGTGCTCCAGCACCCTTCCCAAATATTACTTTTAAATCCTTGACCATATCATGTATAACAGAACTAGAAGGTCGAGTAGGCTTCCGCCGAATATCTTCCTCACCTTTGTAATGTTGGCCTTCCTTTCTTACTGGATGCCTCGGTACAAGCCATCGACGATGGCCCAGGTACACAATCTTGTTACCTATATGTTTACCTTGAGTCTCACCTAAACAATGCGTACATGCATTGTATCCCTTGTTTGACTGTCCTGAAATGTTACTAAGAGCAGGCCAATCATTGATGGTTACAAACAAGAGCGCTCGTAGGTCAAATTCCGTTTGTCCGTGCTCATCCCACACACGCACACCTTCATCAGTCCACAACTGTAAAAGTTCTTCCACCAATGGCCTCAGATACACGTCAATGTCGTTGCCAGGTTGCTTCGGGCCTTGGATGAGCACTGGCATCATAATGAACTTCCGCTTCATGCACAACCAGGGAGGAAGGTTATATATACATAGAGTCACAGGCCAAGTGCTATGACTGGAGCTCTGCTCTCCAAATGGATTAAATCCATCTGTACTTAGACCAAATCTTAAGTTCCTAGCGTCATCCGAAAATTTCGGGAACTCTCTGTCGATTTTTCTCCACTGGGACCCATCAGCGGGGTGTCTCATCATCAGGTCTTTTTTACGTTCTTCTTTGTGCCAGCGCAACAACTTGGCATGCTCTTTGTTTTGGAACAAACGTTTCAGACGTGGTATTATAGGAGCATACCACATCACCTTGGCAGGAATCCTCTTCCTTGGACAACCTTGCTCGCCCTCAACTTCACCTGGGTCATCTCGCCCAATCTTAAACCGCAATGCACCGCATACAGGACAAGCATTTAAATTTTGTGCTTGCCGCGGTAGAGGATGCAGTCATTAATGCATGCATGTATCTTCTGCACCTCTAATCCTAGAGGGCAGACAACCTTCTTTGCTTCGTACGTACTAGAGGGCAATTCGTTTTCATTTGGAAGCATCTTCTTAATTATTTTCAGCAAACTTTCAAAGTGCTTGTCGGTAGTACCACTCTCTGCCTTCCATTGTAGCATTTCCAGTATGGTACCGAGCTTTTTCTGGCCATCTGTACAAGTTGGGTACAACAATTTGGTGTGATCGGCTAACATGCGCTCCAACTTCAACCTCTCGTTTTCACTTCCACAGTCCATTTGTGCATCATGAATGGCCTGACGAAGATCATCGTCAGGCTCATCTTTTTTTTCATCCTCTTCAACTTCGTCTTCCCCCATTGAAGTACCACCGTGTTCATCGAACATAGGATAGTTGTCATTATCCTCTTCTTCTTCATTCTCTTCCATTATAACCCTGTTTCTCCGTGCTTGGTCCAACAATAATAACCACGCATGAAACCATTTTGCAACAGGTGTTGGTGAAGCTTGGCTGAGGAAGGGTAATCCTTCTTATTCTCACAGAGACTGCATGGACAACACATAAAACCATTTTTTCGCTTGCTTATCTCGGCCACAGTGAGAAATTCATGCATGCCCTTAAGGAAATCGTCAGAAACTCGGGAACCGTACATCCATTGACGTCTCATCTGCATTATGCATGCCAGTAATGAATAGATAAGTGACCATAATAATTCTTACAAGTTCTTCAAGCAAAGTAGAGTGGCGACAAATGTAATACATTGTAGCATTAAATATTCATTAATTTAAACTAACATAGAACTATCTAAAGAATTTAAATCCAACAACAAATGCGAACATAATCGCAACTAAGGTCATTATTGAACCAACAGCATAATGATACCAAGCCTCTTGACTAATGGCATAACTTCTAATTTTTTTAAGCTTCAAGCGCATCGCATCCAACTTGATCTCGTAAGCATCAACGACGTCGGCAAGCTTCGAGCGCATCCCATCCAACTTGATCTCGTAAGTATCGACGACGTCGGCAAGCTTGAACTGGTGTTCATCGATGATGTTGGCAAGCTTGACCTCCAATTTCCTCTTCTCTTCTTGGCGGAGATCTTCACTTATTTTTAATTTAGCTTTCAAATCATCGTTTCTTTCACAAAAAATTCAACAATAGGGTCCATTGGAATTTCCGGTTCAACTACCTCCTAGACAAATATATATTTATGTCAAAGTTGGTCGGCATGATTGTCATAAACACGAAACGAAACAAATATATAGTTATTAACAGTCATACCACATCCGAATAATAGAACGGACGAGAGCCGGTGGGGGTATTTGTGAAAACCATGGCACTATATATATATATAAAACAATTATACAACTTATACAAAAAAACAAATAATTATGGAACAAAATCATACAACAAAGATTTTTTTTAAATAAAAAAGAAGGCTCACCTAGGTGGTGTCGGTGACAAGACGGCGCGGTCTATCGACGACGGTGAGGACGTGAATGTTGTGACACTGAAATACAAAAACATAATTTAGTTTAAGCTCAAACTGAATAAACAAAATTGAGCTAAATAAGCAAAATGAGCTAACTTCATTTCATCAAACACCTACCTAGCACTAGAAATATAAAATGAGCTAAATAAGCTAAACAACTAAAGAAACGGGCGCCGGAAGAGAGAGTTTGCAGTTGCTAACCCTTGGATAGATGCACCGCCGTCAATCTTAACAAATGGGGCAAAAAATCGTGGAAGAAATCGAGCTCGGTGGAGAGAAAATGGAGATGAAACTCGAGCTCAAAATGGCCATGGCTGGCTCGGGGTGGAAGATATAGTTGAAGGACCTGCAGTCCCGGTTCCAGCACGAACCGCGACTAAAGGGTCACCTTTAGTCGCGGTTCAGCCACGAACCGCGACTAAAGGTCCTCGCGCGGCCCCCGGCCGCTAAAGCCGCAGGCGGAGGACCTTTAGTCGCGGTTCGTGGCTGGAACGCGACTAAAGGTCCCGCACCAACCGGACACTTGTCCTAGCCGTTGGAGATGTCGGAGCCGGAGCCCTCTAGTCGCGGTTCGGAAAGGAACCGTGACTAAAGGTCCGGCTCTATTGCCTCTTTTCTACTAGTGCCGGTTCTATTGCCAACTACTAGAGAAAAGACGACACCATCGAACGCATGAAGGCACAGGGTAGCATGGGGATATTCACAATTGATGGCCTTCGCAACTTCAACACCATCACCCAGTAGAGCGTTTCAAAAGTTGTCACTGCAATAGCGGCTTATCTTTTATGTACCTTCCGTGAACTTTACATTCCTTGGCAGAACTATGTTATTTTGGGTCTGTAGAAACATATTCAAGACTTTTTGTTGTAATAGCTAGCTTCCGTGGACAATATGTAGTAATCAGCTCTGAAGTTTTAAGTTAAATATGTATTCATATTTATGTGCGTGTATTCTCGAATATATCTCTGCGAACGAATTCTCGAATATGGTCTTTAATATGAAATCTCGAATATATAACAATTGTGTAAATTAATAATAAATTTAAATATTAATAAAACAATTACTGGCGAGCCATGGTACACCACGCCGGTAATCCACCAATACTAGAAACAGGACACCGGGTTTGCAAACGGATGACATGCGTGGCTGTCCTCGCCGGTAATACCACGAATCACCGGCGTGGACGCGCACACGCCGGTGATTCAACGGAATGACCGGCGTGGCCTCGCACTCGCCGGTGATCCCAAATAGCACCGGCGTGAGGTTACCGGCTTGGGCGTTTCTGGCCGGTGATCCCAAAAACTCCACGCGGTGATCAGCTGTTTCCTTGTAGTGGGTCCCCGCGTTGGAGTATCATAAGAGCAGAGGAGAGCAGTGTGAGGGAAGTCGTAATCATGGAGAAAAAAGAGACGAGCGCACGAAGTTCAGAATGAACTTAAATCACCGGATATGTTGCTTGATACTAATAACTTTTCCTATTGTGAATGGCAGAAAATTATACGTCTTTCACCAAATAAACCTTAGAAGGCATATTGAATAGTTTTGCCATGTATTTAACCATCTCTTTTGTCGTTGGTGCCAAGCATGTATAATAATGTTCGACTGGAGGCACAGATCAATCAGAATACCAAATGTTCATAAAAATTATTCTCTTGAAAGCACAAAAGTCGATTACATGAAATCGCAAATTGGATAAAAAGAAAATTAAGTAGTTTTGACGACACGAAATGCCATTAAACATCATCTTCTCGTGGAAATGGTGGAGAACATAAGGCCTCGTGTGAAGCCTTAGAGATTATTAAGCAACACTTGCTTGTGCTAATTTGGGCGGATATATGCTCCAAGTGCATTAACAGACACTCCAGCATGAGCGTAGAAGCCCACGACATGGCTATTGTCAGGCACCAGGCTGCTGAAAGGTGTGCCATTTGCTTTTCCAAAAGGCCCATACGTGGTAACATTCGTGGCGAACGAAAGAGATGTTACAACAGTGTCGCCTCCAATGCTATTGATTGTTCCCGTAACTTGCTTCACAATCTCTGAAGAAGAAAGTGTGATCTACAAAGAAATGAGTGTATTCAGTTTAAGTATTGTTCCTTCTATATGATATATGCATATATTTAAAATCATAAAAGAACTAAAATTACTCACCGTCACGGAAAGTGCTCCCGCACCACCCCATGGCCCAACGTTTTTCTTCTGGCCGGTTTTGTCAACATATGAAAATGCAAGCGAATTGATGACATCACCGCATGTGATAGTCACACTTTGAATAGACAAAGGTAGGTCTGGGATGTCGAAGGCTGTCCCTCCATTCTTACCCCAAGGTCCGATCTTGGTCACTTGGGTCTGCGCACAAACATGGTGTGCAATTAAGAATTATATTTGTTATAGTCAATAAGACCAATATTGAGCGATGGGCCAGGTAGACAAATATAGAATATGAGGACAAAGCACTAACCGGAATGGGACAAGGGCATGAAGCACTAATGTTAAGTTCTCTAAGCACACTAGTATCAGTGAACTCAAGTATTTTGACGTTGACAACACCATTCGCACCGACAAACTCTCCGGTGCCACCTACCACAGCATATTGCCCGTCTGTATTGGAGACATGACTTCCTATGCACTCAAGGCTGGACCCCTTGAACCTAATAATCCATCCATGTTGTGTTAAGATCATATATATGATGAAAGTCTAGAATATAACATGGAATAATTGATATGCAATAAAAGCAGAATAGAAACATCTTTGAAAACATAATCTTCATATTGATTTAAAGCGAGCGAACCGATAAGGGAAATATGCACCTAGTATACAATATATACATAAATATTTACGACAAACCTCTCATCGGAGAATAACAGAGTGTAACACATGAGCCAAGACTGGTGGCTCATATCTGCTAGGATAGACGTGCCTTTTGCACGTGCAACAATGTTTGCTTCCGGCGCACGACCGTCACGTACGATCCAATCAACAACAAAGCTTGAACCAAACTTCCCGTCGCCACTCACAATACCTAATTGGTTGGGTGCAGTTCCTGAATATTGCTGGTCCATGTAAAGGTGGAAAAGATGTTCCTTTTGCTTGACCTCTTGGCATGGACCAGCTTGGTAATAGGAGGGGATATTAGCGGCCATGGCTGTATGAGAGTAGGTGGAAACTTGAAGCCTTAGCTAGGTTGGGTTCTGATTATGGAAACGAATGGGCCAATTTATAGGCTAGTTTTGGTGTCACCAAACAATATATTATTAACGTCACCAAACTTTGATGCTTCTCATATATAAAACTGTTGTAGATAGCACAAAACCATGCAGTCGATTCAGATCTCATTCTAACTTGACGTATACCTAGTTTCTGCACCATGTGCTTGTAAAAGAGAAGATGTCTTTATTTCGTGAACAACCATATTAATTCTTCTTGCACAACCATGAAGATTACAAGTGCAATAGTCTTTGTAAGGCACTTACGTCAAACTAAGTTTGATTACACTAGTAAAAGTAAAAAACGAGATGGGTGGCACCAACTAGACGTCAAATGATAATTTTTACTACACTCGAGAGTAACCATGCTTAGTAAGCTAGGATAGATCAAGCAAATCTGCTCAAGCAACTGCTACGCCGAGTCAGCTCCACTCCTATCGATATGCTCACGTGAAATGTGCTTTATTTGATTCGGGTGGTTTGTGAACATGCACGTGCAAGATGCTGCTCTTCCCAGCATGCATTCGTTGGTTGGTGTGCAGTGACGTGGGTCTCCGTGCTCACCGTGTGTTCATGCGGGCATGTGACACAGCCTCCGTGCAGACAAAGTGTCGAGAATATGAACACACAAACAATATATTTTAAGAAATGACAAATACGTACAGGCTCTTTATTTATTTATTTATTTATTGTTAGATGAACATACAAAACTTTAAGTACTGTAAGACAAAACTAAGGCGGCCGAATCTAAAAGTTACTCATATAGTAGCATGCATCTTGTACCAACATGATGTACGTACTTAGAGCGAGGTAGCAACATATGAGAAACAATCATCAACACCTAGCCTACCAATTCTTAGTTTACAACAGGAAAATTTGGGGGCAGAAAAGATGCGCATCAACCAGCCACGGGCATGCTATTTTTGTAGGTACATCAAATTGGTGTGGAGACGTGTGATACGCGTGGACTTGCTCGATGTTGCGTTGCAAACGCCATAACATCAGAGAGGGCATGATCCGCCTCAGCCCACTTCAACTAGAAACTAAATGGATCAGCGTATATATATGTGCATGTTCATGTTAAGGGTATGTAATCATCTAATGTTATTGGTAATGTACATTAATTAATCTTTCATTGTGCAAGGATTAAAGTGGAAAAAGTTGTATGTTTTGTCAAAACGTCATCTTCCAATGCCCTCCTGCAAATTAAACAAGACAAGCGAATTCATGCATCTACGTAAACATGTTCCCTGCTAGGTAAATGACCCTCGTGCAGGAGCTATATATACATGTATCTACAATCTATACATCCAAATAGTGTATTATTTTTCTATAAATATAAATACATATTGGATACATGTAATTTTTAGTAGATATGTGAGCACTCAAAATAAAAAATATTGACGGGTAGATAATGTGAAAATTTTATATATTTATGAACTCATAGTACGAATTCTCAATCCAGATTTACTCGGCCATATTAATTTACAACTTTAGTTCCTAGCATGACTGATTAGCCATGCAAACATGAGAGCCACATGCCTTTTATTCGAAGTTTAAAAATACATATATTTTTAAGTAATACGTTTCGAATTCCCAAGAAGATGAAACGTATATTTTATCAAAATTTGTCTCTTAATTATAAAATGAAATTTATAATTCAAAATATGGAAGGAAATACAATTTACAACAAATATCTTATGGAAAATCTAGCCGCGTAAGTGCGCGGGTCGCTCCGCTAGTGTAATTACTAATACACATTGTTTCTTTGTCAGATAACGAAATCTTTTTAGTACTTCATTTTGTTGACAATAAGGTAGCTATGATGCACATCGTGAACACACATATTAATCTTGGGCGGATTTTTTATTTTGTTGCTTTAGTGCTTTAAGAATTATTGACGCTAATGTGTTACAAGTAAGAAGCTCCTTCTCTTTCCAAATTTGAGGGTTTGATAATTATGACTTGTAACTTCATTGTGCTACTCCTATGTGTTGCATGAAAATGGGCTCTCTCGCGACTCTGCCCGCGATGCCTGCATGGCGACGGCGGCCACTCTGGTGACATCGCCCACCACGCACGTCCCAATCCAGCTGGGCCCTATGCTTCGGCCACCGCCTTCTGTGCTCCTTGCAGGTATCCTCCCCCGCCGTTCTCCTAGGCCCATCATCGACTTGGATCCAGATCTTCTTTGGAAGACTCCGCGGTCACCGTCCGTCGCGCATCTGGCCCATCCAGCCTATTGGGATATCATCGCAACATTTATTTAGGAAGATGTTACAACCGTGCAAAAAAAGATCCATATTATTCCAAAAATACCAATGCATCTTCAATTTCCTTGGACTCATCACTCCCTGATCCCTCATCATTTTAAATAAATCTGCATCATTACAAAAGCACGGTATCCCGAACTCATCCTTCTGCGATCCTCCATCTACCTTGGATAAAAAACAGATGAGATGCTCAAAATTCAAGTTCCACCGCATCCATGGCGGCGCAAGAGCTCCTTGTACTCTTCGACAATGAAGCTGGCTAGCTGGAGGTTGGATCTGATAAGGGCGATGGCGAAGCTATGGTGAAGGGGTAGGAGAGGCATAGGTCACTATAAGTAAAACCTAATAGTCGGCTTGTAATTGCCGGCGGGCCACCCAAAACCCACGCCGGTTATCTGCTGGGACCAAATTCCGCAGCTAATCACCGGCGTGGTAATTTTTCCACGTCGGTGTTACAGTGGAATCACCGGCGTGGACATCTTAGAGCCACACCGGTGATTTGTGGGCCCAAAAATCGAACCACGGAGGAAAATGTCACCGGCGTGGGACTACATATCCACGCCAGTCATTACGGTGGTGATTACTCGCGTGGGTTCCATCGGACACGCCGGTGATTGCTTTGCCCTGAATTTACATGGTGGCCCCGATAGAATGACTGGCGTGTGATAGCTTCCCACCCGGTGATTACTTTAACGTTATCGGCTTCCACTGGTCTCTCAAGCCAGTAATTACTTTAAAACAATAAATCCCAATACTTGGCGGTATTGCATTTCTATTTAAAGTTCATCAGTAAATTGGCATCCCAAAAGAGGCAACAAGAAGTGATATGTGACTTTGAGATTTATTTCTGAGATCAAAGAAGAAATATGTGTCAATAAAATGATGAATTAACTAATGTTATAATATATAAAATTTAGGGGCGTACGTTGAATTTAGGGGCATAACTGAAAAAGCAGATAAATTATAAAATATGGGATATATGTATAGAAAAAACATTCTAATCCCTGGCGTGGGCGACCAGTACTCGCCGGTGATTCCATTCGAATAGTTGTATAGGAAATAACATGGTGAAATTTCCCCACCCGCTTTCATTTTTGCGCCTGCGCCTCTCTGCTCTGTCTCGCACCCACGCCGCCATTTGACGCGGCCGCCCGCCGCCGCCGGAACGCCTCGTCCCCCTGAACACGTGCTGGACACCGGTCGCCCCTCCGCCCGACGCCGCGGCTCTGCCCGACGCCGTCTTCCTGGACCGCGCCTCTCCCCCCAAGCGCCGCCGGAGCTGCCGCCATCGGCGCGTACTGTCCCTGGCCTCATCTACGCTCCATGCCCTCACACCGATGCTGGCTTCGGTGCCGCCGCCTTTGGCGCGAGGTATGGCACCCCTTTCCCCTCCACCTCGGCGTCGCTCATAAAGTGTTTGTTGGAATGCCGAGACCAATTTTACATGTTTTGGAGCATGAACTAGGATTTTATTTGGAGATATATGAGGTTACCGCAGGTTGGGCAGATGAAGTTGGGCATATATATGGAATGTGGGGAGATGAATTTTTGTAGACGGATTAATACGTGGTTGAGTCTATGGAATGTGTTGTGTGCGCGAACATTTCCGCGTCTATTGTTGTTTCCTATGCAGGTATATGAGTTCCAATGTTTTGACGAAACGTTGACTGACGTCTGTTTCATTGTTCTTGCACTCAATATGTCCAATTTGAGCAAAGGTCGTGACGAATGTTTTGGCATGACTTAACAATTTAAGAGATTTATGTGCAATACAGATTTATCATCCAATTGGTCTAACAATTGTAGTTGTCTGGAAACCATGACGGTTTCACTTCGTCGGGATGGATCCACATGCCCGCGGAATTTATAGACCCCGCATATCTGTCGCATGAAAGTGAGCACCACAGGGAAGATGAGGACGGGTACGACTCTGAGCCGATTGGTCACTATAACGTGCCTCCCGAAGATGCGCGTCACGAAGACGCGGCGGAGGATGAAGATGAGCGTCAAGAAGACGCAGCGGAGGATGAAGATGAGGATGAGCCCATCACCACCGACTCGCAAAGTTCCCTCTCGAGGAAGACTAGGAGCTGAAACACGATCAAGCCCGGAACCATACGGATCACGCGAGTAGACGCGTCTGGTGAGCCATTAAGTCCGCTCAAAGCCCACTCTGAGTACGGCAACACCATTGGAAGCATCGTCCGAGAAGTCTGCAACCTAAACGATCCAACCATTAGGGAAAGGAAAACGCTGTGGTGCACGACCTTCTCCTCAAAAGGCTTCACCAAAGATTCTCCTTCCCATGTCAGTACAACAACCTTAAGAAGACTGACAATCTGGTAAACGAACACGCGCTTGCAAGTTTTTGAAGGCCTTGAGTGGTTGGAAGTATATGGCGATAACTGACTTCCTTGAGAAAGGAAAAGAATTTGATGTTGTGCATGCAACATGGCCTTCCGTTAGAGAGGAGGATTGGGAAATTTCAAGACCAAAGCCGGCTGTAATAGAATGAAGAAATATCTAACAAAGTTCATGTTGCAGAATCCGGACAAGACAAACCTTCTCGTGCCCTACTGTCCATAGTAGATCACTCGCCTACATTACTTTGTTTTGATTTTTATATTCCCATTTCTTATCAAACTAAATATGATTGATATTTGGTGATATGTTTTGCGCAGCAATCACATGGTGCTCATCGTTCTCAAGCCAAGGCGGTGTACTTCTCTTTTTTTTGGATTCGGCCCTCCACAAGAAGATAAATTACGATAATATCAAGACCACTCTGGATCAGGCTCTCTTTGAATACAACATCATCGAACCAAGTCACGTGAAGAGAGACAAGTATGGAATGATTTGCTTTAAACACAAGAAAAATTGCAGGTGCGCGCAGCAAGCAGAAGATAGCAACATGGGGGGCGGGGGGCTACATGCTCCATAAAATGTGGTCGTACGTACGTGCGAAGCATATGATGGGCAGAGACAAGACCATCCTCATGTGGGCTGAATGCTTCAAGAATGTCAAGGATGGAGATATGAGAGATAGCTGGGCTCGTTTTCAGAACAAGCTTGCAGTAGTCCTCAACAAAGATGTCAACGCCGTTGACGCCCGGTTCTATTGCCAACCACCGAGAAAAGACGACACCATCGAACGCATGAAGGCACAGGGTAGCACGGGGATATTCACAATTGATGGCCTTCGCAACTTCAACACCATCACCCAGTAGAGCGTTTCAAAAGTTGTCACTGCAATAGCGGCTTATCTTTTATGTACCTTCCGTGAACTTTATATTCCTTGGCAGAACTATGTTATTTTGGGTCTGTAACATATTCAAGACTTTTTGTTGTAATAGCTAGCTTCCGTGGACAATATGTAGTAATCAGCTCTGAAGTTTTAAGTTAAATATGTATTCATATTTATGTGCGTGTATTCTCGAATATATTCTTGCGAACGAATTCTCGAATATGGTCTTTAATATGAAATCTCGAATATATAACAATTGTGTAAATTAATAATAAATTTAAATATTAATAAAACAATTACTGGCGAGCCATGGTACACCACGCCGGTAATCCACCAATACCAGAAACAGGACACCGGGTTTGCAAACGGATGACATGCGTGGCTGTCCTCGCCGGTAATACCACGAATCACCGGCGTGGACGCGCACACGCCGGTGATTCAACGGAATGACCGGTGTGGCCTCGCACTCGCCGGTGATCCCAAATAGCACCGGCGTGAGGTTACCGGCTTGGGCGTTTCTGGCCGGTGATCCCAAAAACTCCACGCCGGTGATCAGCTTTCCTTGTAGTGGGTCCCCGCATTGGAGTATCATAAGAGCAGAGGAGGAGCTGTGTGAGGGAAGTCGTAATCATGGAGAAAAAAGAGACGAGCGCACGAAGTTCGGAATGAACAATTAAATCACCGGATATGTTGCTTGATACTAATAACTTTTCCTATTGTGAATGGCAGAAAATTATACGTCTTTCACCAAATAAACCTTAGAAGGCATATTGAATAGTTTTGCCATGTATTTAACCATCTCTTTTGTCGTTGGTGCCAAGCATGTATAATAATGTTCGACTAGAGGCACAGATCAATCAGAATACCAAATGTTCATAAAAATTATTCTCTTGAAAGCACAAAAGTCGATTACATGAAATCGCAAATTGGATAAAAGAAAATTAAGTAGTTTTGACGACACGAAATGCCATTAAACATCATCTTCTCGTGGAAATGGTGGAGAACATAAGGCCTCGTGTGAAGCCTTAGAGATTATTAAGCAACACTTGCTTGTGCTAATTTGGGCGGATATATGCTCCAAGTGCATTAACAGACACTCCAGCATGAGCGTAGAAGCCCACGACATGGCTATTGTCAGGCACCAGGCTGCTGAAAGGTGTGCCATTTGCTTTTCCAAAAGGCCCATACGTGGTAACATTCGTGGCGAACGAAAGAGATGTTACAACAGTGTCGCCTCCAATGCTATTGATTGTTCCCGTAACTTGCTTCACAATCTCTGAAGAAGAAAGTGTGATCTACAAAGAAATGAGTGTATTCAGTTTAAGTATTGTTCCTTCTATATGATATATGCATATATTTAAAATCATAAAAGAACTAAAATTACTCACCGTCACGGAAAGTGCTCCCGCACCCCCATGGCCCAACGTTTTTCTTCTGGCCGGTTTTGTCAACATATGAAAATGCAAGCGAATTGATGACATCACCGCATGTGATAGTCACACTTTGAATAGACAAAGGTAGGTCTGGGATGTCGAAGGCTGTCCCTCCATTCTTACCCCAAGGTCCGATCTTGGTCACTTGGGTCTGCGCACAAACATGGTGTGCAATTAAGAATTATATTTGTTATAGTCAATAAGACCAATATTGAGCGATGGGCCAGGTAGACAAATATAGAATATGAGGACAAAGCACTAACCGGAATGGGACAAGGGCATGAAGCACTAATGTTAAGTTCTCTGAGCACACTAGTATCAGTGAACTCAAGTATTTTGACGTTGACAACACCATTCGCACCGACAAACTCTCCGGTACCACCTACCACAGCATATTGCCCGTCTGTATTGGAGACATGACTTCCTATGCACTCAAGGCTGGACCCCTTGAACCTAATAATCCATCCATGTTGTGTTAAGATCATATATATGATGAAAGTCTAGAATATAACATGGAATAATTGATATGCAATAA